>JAODJU010000119.1:25333605-25351201 GCA_026776725.1 Gnathonemus echidnorhynchus | reverse complement strand
TTTAGAATGTGAATAGCGATCTTCGGGTGAGAGCGGTACTACACGCCCCCGATGCAGGTAAAACAAAGTAAGGTGACGTGGTTTGCTTTTTTGCCGATTTAACCTAATTTAAAAAACTTTAATACTTCCGACAATGAACGTTTTGAAAGGACAGATTACGGATGTGGTCAGCCTTTTTTTCCCATGATTCTGCATAAAGATTTCAGCGAGATATAAACTGAAATAGACGCGAAAAATGCACTGCATTGCTGACGACGCGCTCGACCCCAGAGGGTTAACAAGAATTTTAAAAAACTGCAGTTTATGAAATAAATGGGAAAGTGTTAAAAACCTGCAGTGTGCATGAACCTTTGACTGGTAGTGTGTATTCCTTCCAGTTTATCCTCAGTTCTCCTAGGGCCTCTGCCCTGTTAGATGTGCCTGGATCAGTGCCCTCCGGCACCATCTAGGTGGCCTCCTTAGAAGGACCCCAGCCGGCTCCCATCTGTCCAAAGGAGCGGCGGCTCTATTTTGAGATTTCGAGGTCCCTCCGCGTCCCGACACCCTGTGCAGAAGCCTCATTTCATGCTTGAAATGGCGACCCTGTTCTTTTAATCATTAACTGCAGTTCCGGGCCATGGATGAGAATTGGGAAGTACATTGACCAGTAAACCTCAAGCCTCATTTCACGATTCAACTCCTGCTTCACCACAGCGGACCATTTCCTTGCATGCAAAGCTGCAGTGGTTGAAGTGGATCTTCATTTCACGGTTCCTCTCATAACAAGTTCCTTAAAGCCCTTCACTAAGGGCAAACTCTCACCCCTCACCTGAAAGGAGGAAACCACTTTTTTCTAGAGTGTTCCATAGCCTTGGGGGTGTCTGTGGGAAGTGCTGGCTTTAGTTGGATGAGGTTATAGCAAGCAGGACCCCATTTGTAGCCCCTCATACTGGATGCGTTTCCAAGCATTGCTAAGTTTTGGTATCCAGTTCATGAGAATCGCGAACATGACGTGAAACAAGATGCAACCTTACCAGAAGCCAACACCTACTCTAAACTGTTTCACTTTGTGCTAAGGATGTGAACACAACTCTCACTGCATGTGTACAGCAACCAAGGCAGCACGCAGTGGTGACTCTGGTAGCCCGTGTTACTGCAGCACCCCCTAAAGGCCTAGAGAAATAGCCGAGGCACCTGGTCATAAGAATCACTATCGATTTTTGATATTATTGAGTGATTTACCAATTAATTTGACAATTTGCCAAGTAATCATTTATATATAATATAATGTAAACATTGCAATTGGCACAAGGCAGGAACCAACCAGCCATTGCAGGGTGCTCACTCAGTCAGATATACGGTCAATTTAGGCACTCCAGTTCACTTACACGTTTTGGACAGTAGAAGGAAACTGTAGGATCCACACACACACACACGCAGGGTGAACATACACACACACACAGGGCGAACATCCACACACACACACGCAGGGTGAACATCCACACACACACACACGCAGGGTGAACATCCACACACACACACACGCAGGGTGAACATCCACACACACAAAGTGGCGGTGTCCGGAGACGGCACTACCCACCGCGCCACTGTGCCGACCTCGACAGGCTTACATGATGTGCGACATTATCAACATGGCATTTCATGCACATGCAACTGTCACATCGCAAGAACTGCGATAGTCTGCTGGGTTCGAACCATCACTAAGTTGTGCTAAAACATTTTTACTCAAAAAAAAAAAAAAAAGTCTCAACCCACATGGCTTAAGCTGACCTTGTACCATATGCACTTGTACCATTCATACACATTGTACCATATGCACTTACAAAAATCCTTGTGTTGGAACATGATTTTTATGGACATTCTAAGGCTTCCAAGGTCACTGATTCACCACTCAAGCTTAGATCTGGGAGGCCATTCTTGCCCCTTCAGGTATCTCCATTGTTCCCCATGTGGGCATTAAGGTCGACCCATAAGACCACTTCTTTCTCGTACCCTTCATTGTGAGTCTATTGGATTGTCCTTTGTCTGGCCCACGGACCTTCTTGGTAAGGGAGGTGTTGTCAGGAGGTCAAGCTGACGTAACATTGCTCTGTGGATTGAGGCAGGCAAGTATGTCCAAGGTCACGATTCTTGGCGGAACATTGCAGTTTTATCTATTTAATGAACAAAAACAGGTTAAGAGATTCACTCTGGAAGCCTTTATTTGAACCTATAACCTTTGGCATTTTGCAGTGGTGTGCTGGTGCGAAGCAGATGAACGAGCGTTTTCCACATCCGGTGGGTCTGTGACAGTCTTATGCTGTAGAATTAAAGCTCTTCTCTCTGTCCTGTTTCCTCAGACAAGCCCAGCCCATGTACTCCATCCCCCCAGGAGGGTTCCGTCACCCCTACCCTGCCTTGGCCATGAATGCATCTGTTTCCAGGTGAGCCAGAGAAATAGAACCACGTTACACAAGGATCTGACATTAGCGGCGGGGATTTATTATCCGGATGTTCTTTTTAGGAACTTACTTAGGACCTGAGGAGGAACCTCTTAATTGGGGTGATATGAAAGAGAAGAAAACTTGTCCTAAACACCCAGGACAAAGGGATTGGTGGAACACTGCTAATCTAAACAAGCACACCAGAATCATTTTCAGTTTTGTCTGTGAGATTTGACTCTAAAAAGTATTTGCAATTTTAAATACAACTGTTTTAAAAGTACACAGATATCCTGAGAAAACCTGGTGGTTTCTGCAACTTTCAACCAGACACAAGCAGATCCTTTAATGGTGTAAAGTACCTCTTCATGGCTGCTTCAAGCAGGCTCCTCCCAGCAGGCTCCTCCCAGCAGGCTCCTCCCTTGTACCAGTAACTCGGTGTGATGAGTCCATGTCACCAACCCTTAGTGGTCTCTGTGTTCTCCCAGCCTAGTGTCCAGTCGGTTCCCCGCCCACGTGGTTCCCCATCCAGCACATGGCCTGCATCAGACGGGCATTCCTCACCCTGCCATAGTGTCGCCGGTCATCAAACAGGAGCCTGGCACAGACAGAGTCAGCCCCACTGCACATTCGTAAGCACTGCATCTACTTCTCACACTCATCTAAAATCGCGATAGAGGTACTGATAAAAGCATTTTAAGTAAGATTAAAACAGAGCTAAAAGTGCAGGTGACACACAAAAACCGAACTGAAATTAAAACAACAAACTAGTAGTTCGACCTGCCATAGTGTGTGAGATGTTTGGGTCCCACTGTGGACTGACTCCATACAGGACGTACCTTAGCCTTGTGTTCTATGCTGCTTGGGAGAGACTCCAGGATGGACAGTCCAATACGTTATGTGGTGGGAAGAATAATCAAACAAAAACTGGCTTCCTCACCCTATGGCTAGTTAATTCTTAAAAGCCTTGGGTTGTGGAGGTGGCTTGGTGCTTTTATGAGTTGAGTCTTGGGTTAGATGCAGACTGAAGGGTATGTCTGCTGGCGTACTGACGGTTCCTGTGCTGAATGTGTGTAGGAAGTCGCCGGGGCCAGTTAAGAAGGAGGAGGAGAAGAAGCTGCACATCAAGAAGCCGCTGAACGCCTTCATGCTCTACATGAAGGAGATGAGGGCCAAGGTGGTGGCAGAGTGCACGCTGAAGGAGAGCGCCGCCATCAACCAGATCCTCGGCAGGAGGGTGAGTGTCTTCCTGTCTGCCAGACGCTTCTCTCCATCCTCCTCCATCTGTGACTCCGCCTCTGACAGTTCTGCTGTGCTTCACCGCAGTGGCACTCTCTCTCGCGGGAGGAGCAGGCCAAATACTATGAGCTGGCTAGGAAAGAGAGGCAGCTTCACTCGCAGCTTTACCCAGGCTGGTCTGCGCGGGACAACTATGTGAGTACTACTAGCCTGAGATTTTCACCTCCACCATTAGGGGGCGCCATGACTGAGGGACTGGCTTAAAAAGTCTTCGTCATGGTGATGATACAGCATGACCCGTGTCCTCTGTCTGACCACACAGGGAAAGCGGAAGAAGAGGAAACGAGACGCCAAGCAGGGGGACTGCACATCAGGCGGTAGGTCGAAGTTGCGAGCGCCATGTTTTGCCTGAGGGCCCATCAGATGTCTCAGGGATGTTCATTCTCCTGTTGGAATGCGGGTCATGCAAATGAGCGTCTTCTTGTTTCCACAGACAACTTCCTGTGTCAGACTAAGAAGCCCTGCATTCCATATCGCCCCCCAGAGAAAGTGTGTGACAGTCCGTCCTCATCCCATGGCAGCATGCTGGACTCCCCGGCCACGCCTTCGGCTGCCCTGGCCTCCCCAGCCGCTCCTGCTGCCACCCATTCTGAGCAGGCACAGCCCCTGTCCCTGACCACCAAGCCCGAGGGCCGGGCACCACCCCGCTTTCCCCCACCAAGCAAAGTCTCTGCACCCACCATTAAATCAAGCCCGGCTTCCTCAGCTTCAGGCTCCACCTCTTCCCAGTCCAACATCCCTCCCCATATAAGCTCCACAGGCAGCCAGACCACACCCCTTTTGTCTCGGCCAATCCCCTACACCTCTCTGTCTCCCTCCATATTGTCACCACCTGCCCCTATCCATAAACTGACCCTGCACTCCCATCATGCCTTGCTTCAATCTCAACCCCTGTCTTTGGTTACAAAGTCAACTAACTAAAACTGATTTTTTTTAATGCTGAAAATGGATTTGTACTTTTATAGATACTAGACCAAGTTTTTATAAAGAAAAAAAGTTGAAAAGAAAATATTTGGTCAATATTTGACTACTACCTTTTTTGACTATATCTATGATACTGTTGTATTTTTTGTAAAGTTTATTGCTAAACTGTTTGTTTCTCCAATGTGCTCTTTGTATAAAAGAAAATGTATCAAGAAACCTTTCCCCTTAGTTCAAATTTCATTAATATTACATTACAGTTGTTGTTCTTGGAAACTGTTCCTCCCACTTGATATGTATGAGTTATTCTTAAAATGATAAATAAACTTTGGAACTCTTTCTTACGATTTTTTTCTTCGTGTGAAGGAGCCTCGGTAGTGCTGGATGACCTGAGTGTGCCTGTCTGAATATTAACAGCTACAACTGTCACACAAAATACAAATAAGTTAATTGATTTCCCATTGGTGTTTACCCAAAGCAAATTATGTAGTGTAATACTACATAAAATATATTTTAATGCAATGACCCAGTGTCCTTCTCAAATTGGCCTAAGTTTTAGTGTTTATTTTGGGTATTAAAATGGCCTGTAAAATGGCCTTTACTGCCTAGGGGGGGCTTCAGGTTGGATAAGTGGCTAGGAGATGGATGCCTGCATGGATGGATGTGTGGATGCATGCGTGGATGCATGGGAGGATGCATGGATGGATGTGTGGATGAGTAATGCACACTATAGTATAGCACATTCTCCTGTTCCCGGCTCCATAATCCATAATTTAGCTCGTAGACATGGTAACTGTGCTGCATTAACAGGATCTGCTTCTCTATCCATCCAGCCACCCGCTATAACTGGTTTGTGCCAAGTCATTTTTAGTATGGAGGTATAGGCTAGATATGAGAAAATAAAATGTTAGCATTTCAATTTTTTATTCTACTGACTTGCAAAAATGACCCAAAAAAAGCAGACATCTGCTCCTTCATAGAATATCCAGTCCCTGGGTGGCCCCAGAAGCAGATCAGAAATATCCACTGGTGCCCAAACTTGCTTGCTTTCACAGCTACTTCATTTGCATACTGGCATGCAGTAATGTCATTAATTCATTTGGCTTTAACAAGAGGTGACTCCAGAGGCCTCATTAAGCAATTTGATGAGCGGAAGAAGAGGATCGTCCCACAAGGGACAGGAGTATGTATTAGATTCTAGGACAAGGGGACAGTGAGGTAAGTTCCCGTAAATAAACAGCAGGCTGAAATAGTTATGGGTCGGATAGAGCTGTATGTACATGGTCTCACTCTTAATCACATGTTTGGGGAGGGGAGGTTGCCGAACGGCCTTGATAATACTTGATGATGGGCCGTATTTTGATTGAAGCAGATGTTCTCATGTGTGATACGTTTCCATTTTGCTTTTGCCAAAAGCACTAATACATAATATGTACTCTGGTCAGCAGCTGTGCTGTTTGGTGAAAACCCAGATACCACAAATAAGAAGGATGGATGGATGGGTGTTGACCTCCACAGCAACTAATGGCATGAACAGTCTTTTTCTCTGTGGAACTTGGGTACATGAGGGTATCAGAAGATAACCAGTTTCACCAGGGTTCATGTAGTCTTCAGACAGCAGTATATTTGCATTTATTTATCAGACGCTTTTATCCAAACTGACATATAACTGTGAAAGTAAGGTCAGCCAGTCCATAGAGTAATTGGGGTTAAGGGCCTCGCTCAAGGGTCCAATGGTGACATCACTGTGCTGACCCTGGGATTTGAAAAGGGGACCTTCTGATCACAGGCATCTGATGCAAAGAACTTCAAATCTGTGAAGTCTGTAGCACTGATACATCCATTCTGGAACTCTCTCCTACTCTGTTCCTATATCCAACTTCTCAGGAGAATCCTATTTGTGACTTCAAATCACCCCCTGCTGAGAAGACCTTAACTTTAAAATACAAATGAAATGTGTTGCTTTAAAAGTGTTTATTTCATACACAAAGGAGGGAGGTTAAATACAATCGGGTATAGGTGTCCAGTTGAGGTCTGTGTACCTAATCGCCTTTCAGAATCGTCATGCCCATCAGCTCCAGTTCAGTTTTCGTTAAGCAGACATTTTCATCTAAAGCGATGTACTTTTTAAGAAAGCAGGGTTGGGTGGCAAGTCCTTGGAGCAAGGCTATGCAGCTCACGGTCCTCCAGGCCCGAGCCCTGCTGATTTCCCAGCCTTCCTTCAGTTAGCCTCTGTTAGCCAATCAGAATCAGTAATTATTAAACTACCTGGGAGAACTGAAAACACGGACTGGATTTGGAATCGAGGACCAGAGTTGAATGAACCTGCCTTAGAGTAATTGAGGGTAAAAAAGCCTTGTTCAAGGGCCCAACAGTGACAATCACCAGGTTACACCCAAACCCACAATCCTGGAGCTGGGAGGATGCAGTGCTCTGCCTTACAGCACCGTCCTTGAGAAATTAGCCAAAAATCTTAAAAATCTGGTGTTCGGCTTTGTTGGTTAGGAGTACCTGTGATTGGAGGGTCAGTGCTTCAGATTGCATTGCTGGCAGAATGATATCAACACTGGGCCCTTAAGCGAGGCCCTTAGCCCAGGCTGCTCTCTGATCCTCACTTGTACATTACAGCATAGTCAGGAATGTACTTTCCTTGCTTGACGTCAGTCCAGCCGTGGTTTCCAGAACACAGCCTCACCCAGGAGGGACAGTCCGTTTCATTCCCCAGTGAACTTCCAGACAATCTTGTTCCTCTAGCTGTCTGCCAGACATGGGTGGAGAACATCTGACTCAGCAGGTGACGCAGTCAGAAGGACTGCAGAAAGATGCTCTTTTTTCCTTCTTCTTTGTAATTTCTCCACTCTTAAAATTTCTCTTCTCTGCTTTAGCAGAGTTGTCTCACCAGTATCTCACCACTTGGATGTGAATACTTTACTAATTCACATGTAGCTCTGAAGAAGGCAAAGCTGCAGGTCCAGCAGCCACCCAACAGAGCCTCCCCTGCAAGCTGCCCAAGCAGTCATGCCGCTGGAAACTGCTTTATCACTGTTTATACACGTTCATTCTCTACCACAAGAGTGTAGATCTGGGAATGGACAGTTGGAACATGTCCCCAGCAATATTGTGACAGCACCAAATCGTCCCTACCCAGTATTTTTTAGCAATCTCCATACTTTTGTAATATTAAAATCCTCAGAGTTGAATTAAAGGCAAATGGCTTCCTTTAGCTGGATGTGTCCCAGTACTGTTTCTTTTCCTTCCTTGTCTGTCTCGCTAGCTCATTATTGCCCTCTGTAAAGCCTACAGTGGAGATAAGGGACATAGTAATAACTGGGATCATGCAGCCAGTGAAGAGGAGAGTGCAGTGAGTGATTGCCAGTTTGTTTGCTCATTATCAGAGCACCACGTGAATTTCCGATGGTTGTTTGGTGGCTGATAGCACAGTGTACTATGCCCACGATGACAAGTACGCTTCACTCAGTTTTACATTGAGTTTACATTTAACGTTCACTTAGCAAATGTTCCCCGAAATGTGATAAAAAACCTGTTATTTTAACATTGTGGGGACAATTTTTAGGTCTCCAGAAAGATCTGTGACTGCAGTCAAAAAACTAAAATGTCATGTTGGGATTTTCCCCAAGGACAAACAAAGATACGACTACAAACCTGTGTGTGTGCTTGTCAGATATACATTACATTGTGGGGACCTGTCAAATCTGTTATTTTGACATTGTGGGACAATTGTTTTTAGTCCCCACACAAAGGGACAAACTATTATATATATATGTTTTTAGTCCCCACACAAAGGGAAATTCAATTTTGTGTGTGCCTGTGTTTAGGGAGGTGGGGTGTTGACTTATTTGTAGGTGAAAATCCACGATATAGAAAGTCCATATATATATCTGTTATTTATATATATATATATACAGTGTGTATATATATATATACACTGTGCTATATATATATATATATATATGGACTTTCTATATATATTTAATTATAAATATATATAAATATTTAATTTAATTATAAATATATATAGAAATATATATAATGTTATATATATATAACATTATATATATAATAGTTTCGGCTTTAAACTAATGTTGAAACCAAACCTACGCCCTTGCTCTACAATATCAGTAAATCGCGTTTATGTCAACTTTGCTCTGCTGAATTGCTTATCATTTAAAATTATAGTCCACATCCGGGTACTTCGCTCCCAGACTGTCTGCTAGTCCCATTCATTAAGACAGCAGGTATGCATCAGAATGCAAATAAGCAGCAGGATCTTTCATACGGTGTTTTTATGACGCATTTCTGTTCGCTTATATCTGTACATCATTCTGCCTCAGTAGCGAGCAATGCGCCCAGGGCATGCCGGTAACGTGCCACGCAACAAAAGGCTTCTCTACTTTCGATTATGTATTAAACAGCTGATTGTTCTAGATATTCCCATTTCGTCATTCAGGACAAACCGTTTTGAAACCTGTTCACACTTCCAGTTTCAAATCAGGTCTGCAGCTCCATTTTGAAAAGTCATGTGACCAACCTTCTGACTTGTTCTTAGGTGGCAAAATAGATGGGCAAGACTGCTTTCTCTGTTTGTTGAGGAGTTTTTCAGCATTTCTGTTTTTTGTGTGTGTTTTTACAGTTGTAAAATTGTTATATGGTCTTTCTATATCATGGATTTTCACCTACTGTATATATATATATATATATATAGTTAAAGCCTTAGAATACCCCTCCCACACATTTTGTAAACACATATGATACGTGGATGTTGGGCTGAGGATATGAGTAACATAATAATAATAATAATGATGATGATAATGGGATATGTAAAGATGGTCAAGGTCTTCCTCTGGTTCTTAGGCTCACTGCTACCAGAAGGCTTAGAAGATGCAGGATGCTTGGGAGCCATCGTAGGGCTTAAAACAAAATGAAAACTTCACAAAAAGTTTGCTCACAACAATCGGACCACAAGCAAGGTACGCAATACGCAGAGAACTGTGGCGCGTCGGGAAAAAATCCGCGATATAGTGGGGGGCGCGATAGCTGAACCGCGATATGGGGGGGGAATCACTGTATATAGAAAGAAGCCATCTGAGACTATAGTATTATTTTTCTTCGAACACAAATGTAATAATGCATAGTACATTTTAGAGCTGTTACTATACCTTGATAAAACTCTACTACTCAATTATAAAAAAAATATTAAACATTAAAATTGGCCATCTTGATTCCTTGGCAATATCACGGGAGGAAGACAGCAGATGTGGGTCCAAATAAAAAGAGAGGGAAAGCCTGAGTTGTGTGGGAGCACATCACATCACAGCACATCACATCACATCACTTAAGTATCAAACAGCAGGCTGCAATGAAACAACATCTTAAAAGAAAACAACCACAGACTCAATGATGCGAGGTGAGCCACAGACCAAACCAGCATACAGAATTTACATCTATTTTTCACAACCACTTATCCATTGCAGGCGGGGACCTGCTTTAAGAACCTCACGCTACATGGTTGGATCAGTTCTGATCAGATCAGATCAGAAGTTCACTTCCTTTTTACTCACTCCCAAAGACTTGGGTAGTTGCACCACATTGCTTGCCCTCCGTCACCTTTCATTAACATTTGCTATACCTGTTGTCCCATCTTGGGATTGAAATGGCCCACACCTCATTTCGACCCTACATGCACTCATCAAAACAACTGATTTGATACCGATTAATACATCAAAAAGCTACCCACTGCTACCATAGTTGGTACCTACTATACCCCACCCACTAACTATAGTCAGATGGAGAAAGCGAAAGGCAATGTCCACTGCAGTCACTTGATCAAAATTGGAAATTCATATCAGGCTTACTAACAGGAAGCAGTTTCACACAGACATGAAAATCTTTATTGAGTCCAATTCCAAACTTTTTGAATACAGTGAAGACTCAGCTATAATCATGTCCATTTATAAGCAGGGAGGGTACCACTGTTGTGTCTTTATTGGTCCATCCAGCCTGCATATTGTCCATTGGTCCAATCATGCATGTAATGAAGTCTGAAAGCTTTTCAGAATATGCAAATGAAACCCATAAATAACAGTAGATTTCCACTGCATATGCAAAATGCATGTTCTAAAGTTCCTCCAAGATTGTTAGCACCAAGAGTTCTTTTTCCTTCAGCTGCGCCTTGGTCCACGGTCCCACTCAACTGCTCTATCATATACTGTCCCTTCTGGCCTCATCTGTGGCTCATCGGGCAAATACTGATGGATGCCCCATAGTTCTGTCTCTCTCATGGAGAATGGGAAGGTTTGGCGGGTGAGGCGGGATACGAAGCAGGGCATCTCCTTCTTCCCAGCCAGCTGTGGCCCCCGGGCCTCGAAACCATACGCCACTCGGTAGTTGAGCCGTGTCAGCAGCTGTGTAACCTCCAGATCCTGTCCTCCTTCCATCTCTAGGAGGTCACAGAGGGTCTGGAGGAACACTGATCCCAGTGGGTGCATGAAGGCAGAGTAACCTGAAGAGAGGAAGAGAGGCCCACAGTTACTGAGACATGAAGGCTGCCAGCTGATGAAAGGGTACAAACCCACATAATGTGTGGCCTCTAACATTTAACAGGGTTATATCACCCAGTGTTTCAATTAGGTCCCAGTCAGACTACTTGAATCCAATGACTGAACTTTGACTCCTGTTCTAGTCCAAGCCAATGTTCATCATAATTATATCCTTTGAAAACAACAGGTCATAAAATCATGTGACTAAGATAAAGCTATCTTGTGATCACTGGGCAGGAGGGAGACCTACCTGGGGATGTGGCAAACACCACTGCTGAGTCCACAGGGATGGAGAGGAGATGTGAAAAACTGTCCTCTTTGTCGTCTTCTGCCGAGTCTGTCTCCACCCCAGGGTCCAAATCAACCCCACGGCAAGCCTGAGTACAAGAGAAAAATGAAGACTGGAATGCAACATGCAGGATCCCGTACAAAATGAGGAATTGGTGACTAGAAATTCCACAGCTAGAGATCTTGGCTAATTGTATTAGCAGCTGTCTCAGCAGCAGCAGACCGTTTGTTCTCCACAACTGCATGATGGAGAATGAAGCGAGAAGCTTTGCAGAAGAACTATAGGAATACAACTGAGAAGTATCAGATTATGCTTCTGGCAAGTGCTGTGGGAGATTCCCCAGTGTTCACAGCCACCAAAAAGATCAGGTGTGCTTAAAGAAGCATTTCCCTTTCTTTTGTCACGTTAAACAAGTGTTTAATGTGCACTACAATGGATCACTCAGGAGACTGGTTCTCATACGTTTTGTCTACAAAATGCCCCAAAAAGGAAAAAAAAAAACTGTTCAAAAATCAGGACCCCTTTCATTATGATCAATGTCACTGAACAAAGCATCCCTGGGGGTAAATTTGCTAATGGATTGGTAAGGATGACGTTTGTGTGCAGAGCAGGAGGTGTTTGGTCAGCTATTATTTATTCCATATCGGGGAGGAGCTCACCTGCACAAAGAACAGCTTGGTCTTTCCATCCATGGCAGGGTTGCTGAACAAGTTAAAGATCTGTGCGAGCTTCACAGCCTTGCCGTCCACCCCAAACACCAGCCCCTCCTCTCCATGGCTGGAGATCACCCCCACAAAGCAGTCCTCCACAGACTCTCTGCTGGCTAAGGGAGAACGTTGGACAGGAGGCGAGTCAGTTTTAAGAATGTTCAGTTTCTCAGCACCTTGGAAAGTGTTGGTGTTAACTACTACAGTACTGAAAGGGTTTCCTTCAAGAGTCTGGCAAGCATACCCATAAAACCAGGGCCTTTAAATATACAGAACTATACAATAAAGGCTAAATATAAATACAAGTTCTTACATCAACACTCATATTAACTAGTTTCCTTGTGGGTATATGAGGATTTGGCGATTTGGTTTCTTTTTCCCCAGGGCTGAACTTCCTTATGGCAATTTTCACACAGGTTAAGTCATGTGATTTCTTCAAACCCTCACTCTCACTAATGTATCAGAAACCAAGAATCCAAAACCGGCTTGCTGCCAAAACTAGCTGGATCATTCCATGCCAACTTGCTTAGAGCCCTGCAGGTCATATCACGGATTTACTTATTACATGGCGGAGACAGATCTCTACTTAGATAAGCCATTATTTTGAACTCTGACCCCCTAAGTTCTGAAAGCATATTTTCATTAAATTATTTCAAAATGAAGGAGTAACAGCACATCCTCAAGTTTTTTTTATATGTCTAATGTGGTTCCTGGTACTTTGTGCTAATAGCATTATCCCTTTTGAGAAAATACAGGTCAGTATTCAGCCAAAAATGGCTTTTTTTATTCTAGTGGCATTTTCATGGCCGTGTGGAGCTTCTGACTTTTTATGGAGAACAAAATTTTAAAGATTAACAGAACACTGTAACATGACAGGTTTTTAAAATCTGGGAAAGAAATACTAAATACTTATTTTTTGAATGATGTTTGCATACTCCTACATGAAATCACCTTTCCAAGTTCTTTTAACAGCTACATAAATTTAGGAACAGAGATCAAACTGAAATTCAGCGGACATCGCCTGAAGAATCTTATTTATAAACATTTGTGACTTCAGAATAACAAATTATTCATTTTAACAACTTTAAACATATCTCATGCGAAAACTTTTGGGTGGACAGTTTTAATAATTTGCACAACTTTATTACTAAAATACTCAATTTATCGATTTTTTTCCATAAAACACCATGACATGACTGGCAAAGCTCTTGGTGAGTTGGTGTGGAATGACCCAGCTACGTTTCACACTTGAAACTGAAAGTAAATTTGAAGTGAAAGTTAACTTGAAATCTGAGTTAGCGGTTAGTGATCACATGATGACAGGGTCACATCCCAGGCCATAGGAAGCCTGGGTGAAGGTAGAGGGAGCAGGAGATTCAAATTACATACAATTGCAGTCAGCAGGTTCCCCCAGTTGGGGGGGGGGGGCAAGCAAAGCTGGGCACAAATGTGGACTACAAGGGAATTTGAGTTTTAAAACATAAGAAAATCATACACTATAGTGATTCCTTAAGCACATTCTTCATGACAAGTTTGAAAGGACTCTTACCAGTAGCTGTTGCTAAGATTTTGATATTGTCTAGTTTTATTTAAAAATCAATATTTGTAACCCTGTATAAGTGTATATGAACCACTTGAATGATAGAAACAGATTTTAATATCAGAATGCCAGGTAAAAAATCATTTTGGGTCTCTGGGTCTTCTAAAGTAAATATTTAGTATTTCACGGAGGTCTCCTGGACATACACCACCACTGAAAAGTATTTGCACACACTGAGATTTTCTACATTTGCACATTAGTCACTTAACATTTACTAAAAATACACTCAATATTCTTTGCTAATAAATTTACAGTATATTCACCATCTGAGGACCTTTATCAACAAGAAAATGTCATATCTTTGTTATAACAGCAGAGAAAATGAGACATTCTTTCTACAAGGGACATTAAATCCTGCTCTGTTTTATGGGATTAAACAGTTAACTAGTGCATTTGTTGCATACTCTTTCCATGCTATGAACATTTTACATGATTCATCACATCCGGTCACTGTCTCTTTCAGCTTTTGCCATCAGGCAAGGGATACAGAACAATGAAAATCAGGACAAACTGCCTAAAAAAAATCCAAAAAGCAATCATGGCCTTAAACTCAAAATATAACTTAATTTTTATATTTCATAAGTGCAATTTGTATATTTTTTATATATTCTTTTATTACTATTATGCCTCATGTTTATGCATTATGCATTTATTAATTTCGTTGTCAAGTGACAGACAAAGATTTATCTTATCTTATAAAGGAAACTTGTTTTATTTTACTTATATTTTCATTTACAGTTGTTCACTCAATTTCCAATGCTTAAAAAATTTAAAATAGGGAGTTTAACATTTATTTTATTAAGTGGTAAAAAAAAACAGTGGTGTGCAAGAACTCTTGACTGGTAGTTCACAAACGATATTCTGTATATTAGTCATGCTAGAAGGATATTATACAAGATACAACTCCACGTTTCAGGATGGACACAGCAGTTAGACCTTTAAAAAAAAGTTATAATCACCCCTGACTGAGCGTCACATTTGAGTTCAGTCCCCAGTGAAGACCTAGGCAAGGCGACCCAGGCGAGCTAAACACTACACACCTGCCTCAAAGACCTCGTAGGTTTCCTCCGCGCTGAGGTCCTCGTACACGTCCACTTGGAAACCCAGTTTGTACAAGATTTTGTGGAGCCTTTTTGTGTCTCTTTTGGCTCCGCGCCTTTTGGCCAGTTGTACCCCGGGATAGAAGTCCGTCACAGAGACCAAAATCGCCCGGTTTCCTCTCGGTATCTCTTTAAGACAAGAAAACATCGTCGAGATAGAAATAAAATCGGCGGCGTCGAGGCGAATCGTCAGCATCCAGAGCAAAAACAAATCTCAGGAACTGGGTGAGAATTCACTCTGAGGCCATTTTTATAATCAAATTATCTGAACACGTGTTCTGAACATTACGAAATACGTGACCATTTACCTGTGCACACCCTGTTATTTCCAAAGGCTCGGCTTAATTCTTTTCCTTGGTATACATACGGTAAAGACAATGTATATTTACCTTAATTTTTTTACGTCACATTTGTTTTCTTTTTTTCTGCCAGTGTTATAATAAAAATTTAATTTACCTAATGATTTAAAAGGGAAATACACGGAAATTGCGTAGAAACAAAAATATAAATATCTAAATATAAAATGTTATTGTGAAACTTAAACTTAACTTCACAGAACAAATACATTTTATTTTAAAGCGTTTTTTGAACCCTACCCTACGTTAAATCGACTTAGTGTTCCTAATATTTTATTTCCTATAATTGTTTTGGGATTTCTGGATCACGTGACTGTCCGACAGTTCAATTGTTTGAAGGAAGAAGCTTTAATTAACTGTCAGAATTACTGGACGTGGTTTAGTCTTGCGACGCGTTGAGACAGACCGATGTGGTATCATCTGTCATCACCCGTCATGACAAGATCTGAGTCAAGCGTAGATTTCAGTCGTGCATGTCTTGCCGATCTGTGTCAACGGTGTTATACCGAAGTTACGTGCGGGATTGCTCGATTTATCTGGCTGGAGAGAGATTTTCAACACATATGTAACGGTTTTATTAGCATGTGAATAGTATGTATGTATGGCAGGGCTGCACGGCCCTGCTTCTGGAGAGTTACCATCTTGCAGAGTTTAGGTGCAGCCCTAATTTCACACACTTGATGCAGATAGTCAGGCCCTTAAGTAACGTCTCAGTATTAGAGTCAACTCTGCTTCAACAAAGCTGACTCCAATACTCTCATCCACGGACCGCGGTCATCCACCGTTGACTCACTAATCAGATCCTGTAGTGCAGGGTTCTTTAAATCTGGACCTCGAATCCAAATCCGGGCCATGTTTTCAGTTCTCCCAAGTAGTTTGTTTAATAATGACTGATTCTGATTGGTCAGAGGCTTCACACCTGGCTCACAGGTAAAGGAAGGCTGGAAAACCAGCAGGGCTCGGGCCTCGAGGACCGTGATTTGAATAACCCTGCTGTAGTCTCTTACCCGAGTTATACTGCGTTCCATTTGAACTGGTAACTAGGACATTCCGAGTTTCTAGTCGGAAATTTCAACTGGAACACCGCCTGAAATCGGATTTTTTATTTTATTTTACAGAACAATTATAAAACAACATTCATATACAGCCAGAGATATTACACGACACACAAAAGCAGCACATACAACAACATGATAATATTCACAAAGGACTATTTTTCAAACAATGTCATTATTACAACTGCTTTTCTATTTTTTTTTACTAATTTTATTTAGATTCGTTAGGTCTACTTGGAAAACTGAGAAGAGGGGTTTAGATTTATTATGTTTACATTGGTGAATATAGAACTTAGCTAAAATGATAATTAAGTTAACCACAAAAACCAAATCTGCATTTACCTCATTACTGTCAAAAATTCCAAATAAGACGTATACTTGCAAAAAAACTAAAAGGTACCGTATATATTACTTTGTATTATATCAAGCATGTCAAACCAAAAATTTTCAGTAAAAGTGCAAGACTAAAATAAATTTACATGTGATTCACAGTCCTTCTCACAAAAAGAGCAGTCTGTGTCAAGATCTTTAATCCTTTTAGGAAGAAACTGTTTAGATGAGTAAATCTGATGTATTACTTTAAATGTAACTTCCTTCACCTTATTTCTTAGCATTTTTGTTTTATTATTTATTTATTGATGGCAGAGACCACACATTCTTCAAGGGTATGTTCTCCACAACGCCATCCCAGTATATGGAACAAAATTTGGAAGAGAGGTGAGGTATTAACTGAGACAAGTAGAAAAGCACATTTTACCTACCGTAAATTGAAATGGGTCTATGTTTAGGACAACATTATCACTCCTTCGGGTATGCATGGCATCAAAGACAATGCTGAACTGGAATACTGGAATGCCGAAGGAAGTAAGAAATTCAGAGTAGCTATAAAGCTGACCGGCGCACTTTATTAATATAAGTTAAAGATCATTAAATCGGTTGTATACACAGTACTGGCCACCCGCTCTCTGTGGTCGTGTGCTACAGTGTTTAGTGTTTTTCATAATAACTTGTCGGATTTAAGGTAGTCTGGACTAAATGTAAGTGAGGGATGATGAAGGTCATTTAAACTGGGGTACCTTAAATCCGACTTTTAAACGTAAAAGTTTCTTCCAGCTAAGCAAAACATTTTTTGCTTTTTGAAACAGTGGCCTGTGGCCTGTACTACGAAGGGGGTTTAACCAAATCAGACTTAACCCCGAGGTAATTTGCGAACGGGAGGTTGACAAAATCAGGTTGACTCCATCGGGGCTAATCAGTACTACGACGCCAGTTAAGAAGTTGATTTGTTAAAT
>JAODJU010000119.1:25309880-25325032 GCA_026776725.1 Gnathonemus echidnorhynchus | reverse complement strand
AATAGTAAAATCTATATCATTCAAATCAGTATAAATATTGTGATAAAATCGAAATCGTGATTTAACTGTAAAAAAATTGATATATTTTTGCCATATCGCCCACCCCTCTCACAGTAAAAATAAACAGTCCTGACAGCACTACAACCAGTCCTTAAGTTAACACTTAACAAGAGTTAGCTCAAAGTTCAGTTCATACAGATTAGAATTAGTTAAAATTCCCAAAAACGATCCTGTTCATATTTTCAGATTATTATATATTTTTTTGATGAGTTGCTCTGATCTATTCGTATTCAGTAGAACCTCCTTCTACACATGCATTCCCAGCCCCCAGTCACTGCCACTTCCCAAAGTAAATGGGTACTATACAATCACAGAGATTTTGAGTGCTTAGTTTGTGAACTCTGAGGTGTGGGACTTACAAAGAGTAGCGAGACCTACTGCGGCCACCGCATGAGGAGCGAGAGCTTGCTGACTTCGGCTCATACACAAATCGATCTAACCCAGTGGTTCCCAACCTTTTTTGGCCTGTGACCCCATTATGACATCACAACTCTCTGGTGACCCCATAGACATTTTTTTCTAGAATTAGTTTTTGATCATGTTTGTTATACCGTGTTGCAAATATAGAGCAGCCAGATTAGTGCACAAAGTCACATTTTATTTTCCCTGATCACATGTACAGTTAGGCGAGCTTGTCTTTACAAGGCTGAAGGTGATTTTATTTGAACTCATATTTATTGATATTTATGAACGTGAAAGAATACAGTTGTTTGATTGTATGTGGTGTTTTAATCATAACTTTTAAAATAATAATTAGTTGAAAAAAATATTTATCAATATTTTTTTATCAATTACTAGAAATTTCAGGGGACCCCATTTGAATTCCAGGCGAACCCACGTGAGGTCGCGACCCCAAGGTTGAAAAACATTGGTCTAACCTCTAGACCTGTCAAAAAATGAGGAATTCCGGATCCCCGTCATAAATATACACACGTTTTATTTAAGTCGTGGTCACGTTTTATTAATTCGAATACTCCGTAGGACGTTTTCCTACATAGCCTTTTTCCTAATGCATCACTTTCATATAGGCCAATTGAAATCTGCATCTGCTGGCACAGAGAAAGACCGTTTCATTTTATAGTTGGAATAGCGTGGCTATCCGTTCCGTATTTCACCGGATCGTCCAGTATTAAAAAATAAAATGCCGTGTCTTGTTTCGAATCAATGCGGGACGAGATCAGGGATGTTTAGTATTTCTTCAGAATGGAAGTGGCAACCCTAGGTTGGAATGACCTACAAACGGCATTCTTACATTCTTAAAATTCTTATAAATCGTTTATTATTGAGAGATGTACCGATCCCCGCACCAGGCTATGTAGAATATCGGGCGCTTTAATTACCGAATCAGTTTGATTGGATTGATGTTGCACCCTTTCAAGTAACAGGGATCTAGTACGTGGTATTTCATTCTCTAAGGCTACGGAAGTTACCATTAACCAAATAACACCAATTTATTGTTTATTGAAGTTTTAACAAGCATGAGTGAAACACATTTGCTGTTGGGACGGTCTGTGACCGCCACTATAATCACCAGAAACCCTCGGATATAATAAAGGCACTTCGGATCACGCGCTGATTTCATGTTATGCGTAGTTCCTAATATTATGATTATAAAATAATTTATAATGCGTTGCTGCAGAGTTCAAGCTTAATTTGATGTTGCCTTGGCGTATAGTGTTTATTACTGGTAATTAGTAACTGCAGACATTCATTACAGAAACCCAAACAATGAATAGCCTACTAAAGAAAGGTCTTGGGAATAACCTTAATATCCAGATACGGAGACTAATATTTTCCTTCATCTTAAGAGAATAATATAAAAAGTAACATTGCGCGGCTTCTTATTTCACAATGACCATTGACCTTTAAACCCCCGGATGGTTACGTAAACGTGTCATATCGGAGGACGAGCCGAAAACCCGTGATGGTGCTTCAGCAGGGCGAAAGCTGCGGGGACCATCATCATCATCATCATCATCGGCGGCGGCCCCTGCAGAGCATCACAGCGCATCTTCGGCTTGGTCCGCAGGCACGTCTGTTGGAGCCGAGTCGATCCAGCTGCACTTCGCGTCTTTCCAGCCTGTCGGATCTGTTGTGACGGCAGCCGACATCCAGCGTTAACATTGGAGTGGAGGTTTGACATGCCTGCATGCTATTATAGTGATAGAAATACTACTAGCTTACTAATATCTAGCTACTAGATAATGACAAATGGGGTGATATAGGTATGTAGTATTTCGCAGTATCCGAGCTGTTCCGTTACGGAATTTATCATTTGAAATGACTTAATTATCACTCTCTGTGTGCATATATACGTCGCGCCTTGAAACTTGAAGTTAAGCGATGAATTACTAAGTTGCTGTGTTTGCGATTAATTCCCTGCTTCCCGTAATTTTATCTGTAATGTATTTAAATTCAAATGGGGAAAAAAAAAAAAAAACAAACAAAACACACACACATATGGCTCAATTTAAGTTATAACCAATATCCCCATTTAAGAAGATGTCACATTTGTAATAGGTTGTGAACAAGTACGTCTGGGTGTGTGTAAAAGTAATTCGAGATAGGCCTATAATTTACATTTTCCGTCATGTTTTCTCTTTTATTTAGTTTGTTCACGGTTCCTTTGGTCCGCGGTCTTAGGAGTGAGGAAAGCGCCAAGCCCCCGCGGATCTCTTCTTCATCCGGACCGGCTGATGTCTCAAGGGCGGCCGGCGGATGCGGGGCTGCCGCTGTCTGTTCATGGAGCGGCCATGCGGGATCCAGCCCTGCTCAGCGCCCAGGCGAGTGTACAAGCTGTTCGTTCGGCCGGTAACCTGACACTCACTGCCCGTCTCTTCTTTCAGGGGCCGCATAGCCATGTCCAAAATTACACCTGTCACATCAGGCGATTAAAACATCACTGAAATCATGAGTTGTATAGTAGCGACATACCACTTTTCCAACCTTAATAGCTATATATTTTTAAATAACTAATAATTGCATGTATTTTATGTACTTTTTAAAATCTGATATACTTGAAAAGAATTGTGTGCTTCCATATAGTATTTGGTGACTTGTATAACAGTCAGGAGGCAGTCAGTTCATTGCACATGGGGCTTTTAACCTTTACCTTGGTTTTCATTGTTGTGTCATAGCTTCGATATGTATCTGTTGAGTAAGAGGGGTGTTGGATGGGTGTGTGCAGTCTGCCTGCCACGGAATAACATTAACATGGAGTTACAGTGGGTTGTGTCTCCCCCCCTGTGGAATCCCCCCCCCCCCCCCTTGTCTTCTGTTGGCACTGACCAGTCTGTGACTTAAAATAATGCATTCACACCCCAAGCCTTTGTTCAAGAAAATTTATCAGTGGGATGTCTATGTAAACCTTGTTTTAATTTATCTTTGTGCTCATGTGTTTTGATTGTGTCATGCTTGAACTGTTTGCTATAAGTCAAACATTTACTTTTAATTTTATGTGTGTGTGTGTGTGTGTGTATGTGTTGATCCACATAAGCTTTGTACATTACCCTGATGAGGACGGACTTTACTTTTGAAAGCAAAAAGGAATAACACACAACTTTTAAAAGAATTCATTGACCTCTTGGTCTCGTGATGGCAACATCATCACCTTGTGTCAGCAGATCGCTCTGATGCAATAGTCACATCGCGGTGGGTGAAATCGGACATTGATTTATTTTGTGGGGCGTCTTAACCAAATGTCTGCTGTTTGTTGCCTCATGAGGACTAAGTACTGCTGCATTGTTTTAAATATTTAGTTTGCCAGCACTGAAATGTTGGTTATGCATTGCCAGCTGATGGAAGTGTAGTTCTATAAAGGGGTGGAGTCAGGTTGTATCAGGCCCTCTCTCTTATCGGTCTGCAGAGCTGTGGGGCTTGCTAACCTTCAGGCAGTTTTTGCTGAGGTGTTCTGCAGCGCTGAATAAATGACTCGGTCTGGCCTTTCAAGCAACACGCCTCCACTTCTCTGATGTCAGTTTAAACTCTGTTACTCCAGACATATATATGCAGTGCAGCAGCAGAATACACTGATGTTGTTATGAAAGCTATTTTCTCTGATGGCTCACCGTTCCTTCTGTAGTAGAGCGTGAGTCTTTCTAACGTAAGGCACGCAGTGGGAACATGATCAGCCTGGATTCCTACATGAGTCCTTTTCTGTTAAATGTCTTGTGAATATTTCAGGATTTGGTCGCATGCATTTCAGATGGGTTCATTCAGGATCGGGTTAACCCTGCCAAAGGGAGTCCTACTGTGTGGTTCCTAATTGCATCATGTCCCTGTAATTATTGAAGTGTTCCCGTCCGAGGAACACCTTCTGCCTTAGCATTCAGTTGGACAGCCAATCATTCTCGGCCTGGTGAAAGCCATCTGATTGGTGCATATTTCTGGTGTATTTGCAAGCATCATAGTCAGCTGAAAATAAAATTTAACTTCTGTATGTAATGTATGTATAACTGAGAGTGCATAACCTTCCTGTTTCTCCTAACTGCAGGCAGATGGCGCTGTGTGTGAGGCAGCATGGTCACTGTCAGACGCCTTTGAGTTGGTGGACATGGATGATGTCTTGCCTCCCTATGAGCCAGTGCAGCCCCACTGGTTCTACTGTCAGCAGGAGGAGGACAAGGACATCTGGCTGCCGTTCAGCAAGGTGGACTCGCGGAATTTGGAGCAGGCCTTACAGTGTGGTGTGTAGCCTTTTGGAGCAGGCCTTACAGTGTGGTGTGTAGCCTTTTGGAGCAGGCCTTACAGTGTGGTGTGTAGCCTTTTGGAGCAGGCCTTACAGTGTGGTGTGTAGCCTTTTGAAGAACCACAGGATAATATATTGACCTAATCAAAATTTAAGCCAACATAGAAACACTGAGTTTGAGTGCCTTTTCAAGCAACTATAAACCAAAATAAGCTTGTGACTTACTGCAACGTTTCCATTGCTTCTGTCAAATATGGAATGCTACGCTAACGTAAGGCTAGATAGAAAGAAGGTGCGTGATGGTTTAACAGCGATTCACATCTTCGGTAGAGAAGCTGGCTGTACTAAGTGTGGTCACACCCCACGTGGCCCAGTGCTGTTTTTCTGACTTTGGTTGAACCGCCGGTGATCATACTGCAGGCTTTTACTGGGATGGGGTGCATGGGAGGTGCTGCTGGGGCAGGGATTTCTGAGTTCAGTTCGCGGAGGGGTACAGTTCCTCTCCTGCTGTTCTTATTGACTAGTCAGTTAGTCGATTGTCAGTTTAATGTTTCTGATAATAAGTTTAGTGTTTAACATAAGCATGTGGGGTAGATGCAGTGACCGCTCCGAAGGGCCGTGCAACTGCTTGTTGGGGTTGGAGGTCGGATTCCTGCCCCTGACTCTGTGTATGTCTGCATGCTCTCCCTGAGTTTGTCCTGCAGGTACTCTGGTTTTTCCCCATGCCTTGAATTGGTGTTTCTAAATCCCCCATCTTATTCCCTGTGATGTCCTGGTATCCTATCCATGGTGTCCCCCTGCCCTGTGCTTCCTGGGATATGCCCTAAGCTCACCATTACCTCATAACAGTGGTTCACAAAATGTATACCTTATACTGCATAATATCTCAGGAAATATTAGGCTCTCCCCTTATTACCATTATGACCAATGTCATAAAAGGAGATACATTTGTGTTCCACTAGAGGGAGCTCATGCGCCACTAGTGGTATGAGACCATTGTCATATACTGAATAAGTGGTTGATGGATGGATGGATGGATGGATGGATGGATGGATGGATGGATGAGTGTTTTGGGGAAAACCATTGATGTGAATACCACAGATGGATAACTGTTAAATGGACCTACTGGGCCAGGAGAGAGAATTAAAATGAAATTCAGCACAGACTCTGCTTTCTGAGTTTTTAAACCTCACGGTGAATAGACACATGGTGTGTGGCCTGTCATTATACAGGCAAAGTTCATATGTGATTCTTCCCTTGTCAGGTGACAAGCAGGAAGAGGGTGTGCTGGTGGCCACAGATGGGGGGCGCTGCGACGTGGATCTTGGGGGGAGGAGGCGCCACGCCGTGTTCTGGGAGGAGACGCCCTCTGAAGTGCGCCGTTGTACCTGGTTCTACCGCGGGGCCAAGGACGGCCGCTACCTGCCCTACCCCGAGGATGTGAGCGAGAGCCTGGAGGCAAGAGCTTCCCTCCTTACCGCCGCTCAGCCGACACTCATTTACTTTCCTACAAGCGTCACCGGTCATGCAGGCTGTAAATATAGGCTGCTCTCCATAAGTAGGCTGATTGACGTAGAATTCAGGCAAAAACACTATGAGACTCATATGGACACTTGCTCCCTCAGGAGACCTACATGATCGCATACACACTGGGCGAGTGGAAGAGAACGCTGAAGTTACCCACCGAAGAAGTGGTCGTCTTCCACAGCCCGCAGGTAACTGCAGGATCACTGTCCCCCATCATCCTTTCCAGCTGACCATAACAGTGTTGATTGTGTTACGCTTAGTGAAAGGTTATGGTGTAAAATGCTTAGCTAGATATTTCTCAAAAGCCAGGGTTTGGAAGTGCTATTGCCAAAGGTTAATTGAGTATTTGAAATTAATTCTTCTTTGTTCAAACCCTCATTCTCTCCTCACTCATTTTCTACATTTGGTTGGTGATTCATTCGTGAAAGTTCATAGAAACGTCTGGCTTTAGTGTACCTTCCCACAACATGCCTGGGTCCAGTGGCGCCGTCTGTGTGAGGTTGATGCGTCTTCCTTACTCGTTCAGCTAATAACGCAGCACCGACCCGCGGCCGGTCATGCTGGGGACTGGCCCCCCCCCCTGCCGGAGCACACAGCAAAGTCCTGCGCCATCAAGAGGGGGGTGGACAGCATTGCAGTTGACATCCCAGAAGGTAAAAACCGAGTTTGCATGGGTTGTGTGCCAGGTTGGGGTCACTGGAGGCCAGTATTTCTCTTATTTAGTGCCTCCCTCCATCTTGGCAGGCCTGGAGCCTAGAGCCCAGCCCCAGCAGCACAGTTACAGCCTGGATGAGATTCCCAAACAAACCCACACAATCATGCACTGCAGGCAGCTTAGAGGTGCCATTTAACCTGTATGTCTTTGGACTAAGGAAGGAAACTAGAAATTAGCCAGAGGAAACCCGTGCAGGACACTTAGAACGTGCAAACTCGGCGGATGGAGCAGAACGTGCAAACGCCGCACAGGCGGAGCAGAGGTGGGAGTCAAACCCCCACCCCTGCAGGTATTGGGGAGCAGTGCAATATGTGAGACCTTCTCCCACTCCAACTAATATTTAGTATTTGATTCAGGAGAGTCCGTGATGGTGGACCATCTGGTGTTCATGGTGCACGGCATCGGGCCAGCCTGTGACTTGCGCTTCCGCAGCCTTGTGCAGTGTGGTGAGTGATCCCGACCTTTCACTGCTGACCTTCAACTTAACTTTATGGATGCAGTGAGAGCCCTGTTGTGACACTTTGCATCAAAGCACCTAACTTGAATTGCTGCGGGTATTAGGTCTGACGTATTCAGCACACTGGATTTTTCTGGAGGTTTGTTTGGGGTCAGATGACTGAGCCTCTGCCTCCCCGCAGTGAATGATTTCCGGGGAACCTCCCTTCGGCTGCTGGGCAGCCACTTCAGGCAGTCGGTGTCCAGGGGGACTGTGGGCCGTGTGGAGTTCCTCCCGGTTAATTGGCATGGCGCCCTGCATGGAGACGCCACTGGGGTGGATGAGTAAGGGCCACACTCTCTTTGGAGGGGGATGGAAATGTGATGTGTGTCAGGCTGAAGCACCTGAAGCAGAGGAGAAATGCTCAGGAATGAAATTTAAGGAGCTCATGGCTTTGGACCAGGAATTGAACACAACGGGGCTGTTTATTGGTTAATGTTAGATATCCCATGAGTCCCTGCTTTGCAGGTTAACCTAGAGCAGCCCAGTGATTAAAGGGCTAAAAATCTGATTTTATGCCCCCCTCCTCCATCAGAGACATCCAGCGAATCACATTGCCAAGCATCAGCCGCCTGAGGAACTTCACAAACGAGACTCTCCTGGACATCTTCTTCTACAACAGCCCCACCTACTGCCAGACCATCGTGGACACTGTGGCCACTGAGCTCAACCGCCTGTACCACCTCTTCCAGCAGCGGCACCCAGACTTTGCTGGCCATGTGTCGGTGTTGGGGCACAGCCTTGGTGAGCGCCCCCTACCATAAAGCCGTGACACTACAGCCGCGTAAATGGTGGATTAAGACCTAAAATGACACACTTGTATTTTCAAAATAAAAGAATGGCCATTTTGACAAATACTGTAAGGACAAAAGTATTGGGACACACGTATTAATCATTGAATTTAGGTGTTTCAATCAGGTTCATTGCTACTCGTGTATAAAATCTAGCCATGCAGTCAGGTGTACAAACATCTGTGAAGGAATGACCTGTTCTGAAGAGTTCAATGAATTCAAGCATGGTACTGTCATAGGATGCCACCTTTGCAATGAGTCAGTTTGTGAAATTTCTTCCCTGATAGATATTCCACAGTCAACTGTAAGTGGTATTGCTGCAAAGCGCAAGCAGCCGAGTGCCGAGGCGTATGGTGCGTAAAAGCTGCCGACGCACTGACTGCGTAACTGCAGAGTCCCAGTCTCCCTCTGGCATTAACCCCAACACAAAGACTGTGTGCGGGGAACCTCATGGGAATTTTGTGAAGCTGCATGCAAGTCTCACATCACCAAGCAAGATGCCAAGTGTCGGACGCAGTGGTGCACTGCCACTGGACTCTAGAGCAGTGGAGACGTGTTCTCTGGAGTGACGAATCACACTTCTCTGTCCTGCAATCTGATGGATGAGTCTAAGTTTGGCGGTTGCCAGGAGAACGTTACTTTCCTGTCTGTATTGTGCCAAGTGTAAAGTTTGCTGGAGGGGGGGATTATGGTGTGGGGTTGTTTTTCAGGGGTTGGGCTTGGGGCCCATAGTACCAGTGAAAGGAACTCATAATGCTCCAGCATTCAAAGCCATTTTGGACAATTTCATGCTCCCAACTTTGTGGGAACATTTTGGGGATGGCCCCTTCCTGTTCCACCATGACTGCGCACCAGTGTGAAAAGCAAGGTCTATAAGGACATGGATGAGTGAGTCTGGTGTGGATGAACTTGACTGGCCTACACAGAGCCCTGACCTCAACCCGATAAAACACTTTAGGGATGATTTAGAGTGGAGATTGCGAGCCAGACCTTCTCGCCCAACATCAGTGCCTGACCCCAAAAATGCTCTTCTGGATGAATGGTCAAGAATTCCCACAGATACTCTCCATAATCTTGTGGAAAGCCTTCCCAGAAGAGTGACAGCTGTTATAGCTGCATAGGGGGGACCAACTCCATACTGATGCTTATGGGTTTAGAATGGATTGTCATAAAAGTTGCTGTGGGTGTGATGGCCAGGTGTCCCAATATTTTTGTCCATATAGTGTATATTTTAATAGCTGCAGGACTTTTAATGTGAATGTGCACTGGATGTGTTTAGGTTCCCTGATACTGTTTGATATCCTGACCAATCAGCAACCAAATCCTGGGAGCTCTGCTGGTTCACAGGTCGGTCTTCCATTACCTTTATCATTTGCCTATGAATTAGTTGACTGCAGGGTCCCACTCTGCCAGAGAAGTAACTGTTTTGAACTGTGTGTGCCTTTAAGAAATTTCAATTTAAAATATTTCTAGCCTAAAGTTTATTATATTGTCTTTATTACTCAGATTTTTTTCTGAATGTAATGGACAAAAAACAATTGCAATGTTTAGGTTAAAGAATTAGCCACATAGCATGTAGTTTAAGTTGTAAGAACTGATATGGAAAAAGATCATGATCATGAAAGCTAAAGCAACAGAAACGTAACCGGAATGTATGTGTTATGCTGCCCTCTAGCGTTAGGATAGTAGAACCATATCAGCTTCGTTATACTGGATGTATCTTGAAAATGTACTTTGGATAGGAAATAAACGAGTCAGAATGTTAATGATGCAATGTTTGCTTTTGACCCCTGAATTATGCTGCCTAGTGGTCAGTTCTAGTCCTTTTTTATGTACTTACTTTCATGTGTCTCTTTCTGCTCCAGACAGAAAGCAACAATGATTCTGACCTTCCAGACACCAAAAGTCTGGAGGAGCTGCTGAAGAATTCTGGATTAGAGGAGTATGCCAGCCTCTTTCAGAGGCATCAAATGGACCTCGAGTCACTGGTGGGTGTAGCCATATGTGTCATGTGACTGTGCGCTCGTGAAGGATGTGTCGCTGCCTGTTGGTTCAAACGCTTCTGTCGCTGGGCTAGGCCCTGTGTTCCGAGAGCGACCTGCAGGCCCTGGGAGTCCCTCTCGGACCATGCAAGAAGATCCTGAACGTCATCCGAAAGAAGACCATAGCAGAGGTCAGACACAAAGCATTCTCACTCCCCCATGTGTCGCCCGCACGCGGCTGCCCTCTGCAGATATTACACGGCTGAGCTAAATGGATTGCAGGGACTCTCTTGTGGAGGGGGGTGAAAAATGGGGCTTCATTGTGCATTGTCCCGCCTTCCCAGATGAGGCCATAGGAAGCCTTCTGAAAGGCCCATTGTTTGGGCCACTGTTGTAGCTCCTCCGCGTTCTGGTTCCCCACCCCCCCGCAGATGCTCAGGGCCGGGACCCAGCTGCACTATCACGGAGTAACAGAAGCAGCAGCCCCCCGCAATGGCACCCCAGGAGCCTCTGTGCACGCAACCATCCCTCAGGTCCTCCCCACCACCAGCCCTGTGAACTACAAGTACCTGAACGTTGGGATCGGGCAGGTGAAGAGCTGTGAGGTGTATGCATGTGTATCAATGTCTGTGCTCATTTTCCTTTAAGTTGCTAAGATCAGGACTTGAACCAATAACCATCTAGTTATGAGTCCCAGTGCTTATAGGTGTGAATAACAGATCTCCTCCTACAGGTGCTGGTGTGCTACCCCAGGCTGAACTTTGAGCCAGAGAACTTCTTTGCATTGGGCTCTCCCATTGGCATGTTTCTCACAGTGAGGGGACTCAAGCACATCGACCCCAGCTATAAATTCCCCACTTGTGGAAGCTTCTACAACATCTACCACCCAGTATGCCTCTTTGTCCATGCTGACTGCTTAGCTGGCCTTTTGCTTCGCATGACATTAAGGCCATCAGGACACTAGTGTAGTTTATTTGCGGTGTGCCAGCTATAAGGTTTCTCCTGTGTGCTGCCAGTTTTTTTTGTTTTAGGACCCTCATCAGGTAGCAATGAACCGATTTTCTATGAAAAAGTTTTTAAAACAAGCCACTGCTATATAAATAATGAGAAGTTTCTATATTTTGGAGGGAAAATTGATCTCCATTCTATGACCCAGTGCTGGATAAGCAGTTTGGATGGATGGATGGATGGATGGATGGATGGATGGATGGATGAATGGATGGATGGATGGCGATCTATGATGTAATTCCGTAATAGTTGGGCTGTGAACTATATGCAGAGGTCAGCAGGTCCTAGTGTACAGTTTTGTATCCATTAACTTGAGATCTCTTCCACCCCCCCGGTGCAGTTTGACCCCGTGGCATACAGGATTGAGCCCATGATTTTGGGTCGTGATGTTGAGGTCGAACCGATGCTCATTCCACATCACAAAGGCAGGAAGAGGATGCATATTGGTGAGCACGCTCGGAACGACATCACACCGTGCAGGGTGGGGGTGGGGGTGGGGCGGCGGCACAGCATGACCTCATACCGGGTTTGCTTCACCAGAGCTGCGGGAGAATCTGACACGGATGAGCTCTGACCTGCTGGGGTCTCTGCGCACCGTCTGGCAGGTCCTCTCAGGGGGACCTGTCCCTGCTCTGCCCCCAGTGGAGGAAATCAGAACTGCAATGCATCACACCCTAGAGAACACAAATGGTGAGAACTTGGCCTTTTCCAGCATTTTCTAAACATCGCTGAACTTCCTTGAGAACGGAATCTCACAGACATATTTAGGTGTTACAAAAATAACTGTGCTAAATATAAGTCGGAGGATTGGTTCCAGTTTCTTTGAAACCACTCCCTTTAAAGCCATATAGGGAGACATGGCTGATGAAGTTAATCCTTCTCTGTTGATTACTGGAGGAGAAGATTTTTGGAAATACTTCACAAAATTGCCAAAGCAATTGTGAAATGACACTTGCGGAACTGTGGATCATTGAATAACGTTGTATAAATAAAACGAAATAAAAGCAAACAATATAAACAGAACTTATATTACTGGATGTGACTTGTACACGCTGAAAGAAAAATGGTTCTGACCTGTCCGCTGTCCGTTATGTGGATACCATTAATGGTCTGGTTTTTTGAATGTTCTGGGTAGCAGTGAAACAAGAGAAAGTGAATAGAAGTTTGGAGGTTTAATTTCTTTATTTCTTTATTTTAAAATGTGCAGAAAAAATGTGCATTCACAGGTTAAGTACCAGTGTAAATCTCCTGTATATCATTCAGCTTTTATTATATATTATTATATTTTTGTATAGTAATGTTAAACAATTATGTTTATCTGTGCTGTGACATTAATGTTAGTGATGTTTTTTTACAACATCTGGATTGATCACATAAAATACATAAGTGAATGGGTTTTAAAGGTAAATTGTAGATCAGTTGTTTTGTTTTTTTTAGCTGGATATGCAGCTTTCGTTTGACTGCATGGACTCTCTGAGGGGTTGTTTGCTTCTGCTTTCTGTGGTCCTGACAGGCTTGCCGTGTCTCATGGTCACTGCCGGTGCCGGGCCAGTGTTGCCTCATACATAGTGGCTGGTTTGCCTAAAGTGAAGGGATAAGAGTGACGTTTAGCGTATGTTCCCACCTCGTATTTTTGCAAGCAAACAGTAATTTTATGTAATCGGCTAATCTCCCATAAATCGTGTGGCACAAAAATCCTTGAAATTGCTTGTATTCAGGTTGTTACATCAGTCGCCACAAACAAAAACAGAATGGAAATCGTGAGATACAGTGGCGTTAGCATGCTGACAAAATCTTTGCCAATGTTCAACTATTGAAGATCAGTAGTAATTTTAGCTTTATTCTTGTCATTGATAAAGTGATCCCCACAAACTGTGGTGCAGATAAGGTTCTAGTTGGGTAGAACTCTGCTCTGGATCTCCGTTTCATTTTATTACTTTTTTTTTTTTTTTTTTTTATATATACAGTTTGGGGAACCTGAAGGATCCTTTACCTTTGTAACAAAAACTGCTGCTCTGGCAGCTGAAACCGCACATGATAAACTAATAAACTGTGCACCAATATGACGGATGACGGCCTTTGCTTGGCCTGGGAGGTGCCATGTGATGTTACATGCAGCCCCCCCCCCCCATATCCGACCAGAATAGTTCACTCAGGAGTTTCAAATGATAACTCTGAGAGATAATATACTGTGTATATATAATTTTCTTTTAAACAAATTTCTATAAATACTTGGCATAATGTTAATCTGGAAAATCATTTTAGGTAGGAGAGTAAGCTTGTACAAATGTTAATACAGTGCTTGTCTTTTGTCCCTAAATGTCACCATTTCGATCTCAGTAGGTATTTGGTTTATATTCTCTCGGTATTCGCTCGCGCAGATCCATGCTAGTTCCTTCCATTCTGCAGTCTTCTGAAATGTTTCCAATCCACACGCATGTGTGCTTTACATGGACATGTGTCCATTCTCCGAAGCCCCCGCCCCCAGCCCGTCATGTGCCGCAGGACACTCCGGAACAGGCCCAAGCGCCGCCATGTCTGCCAGCTCCTGGGAAGGGGGCTGCGACATCAACGTGGGCATGCTGAACGGCGGGCGACGCATCGACTATGTGCTTCAGGAGAAACCCATCGAGAGCTTCAACGAGTACCTGTTCGCCCTTCAGAGCCACCTGTGCTACTGGTGAGGATGGGGCCCATTCACCTGGGACACACAACTTTCACAGGCTGCCTTTCCCAAACTGTACTACTTCCTCAACGCTGAGTAGGACCTCAGTTTTGTGTCTTTTGCTCAGCAGAAATCCAGCTGGTATCCATCATAACTGAAACATAGTTAAAGCATTTTGTCTCTTTGACCATTAAGGTGCCCACATAGTACCATGGTGTGAGTAGCTCAGTGGGCAGCACTGGAATGTCACACGTCTTATATTGGGATTTGAATCCCTCCACAGCTCTGTGTGTGTGTGTGTGTGTGTGTGTGTGTGTGTGTGTGTGTGTGTGTGTGGCATTCTCATGTCCTCTCTGTGTTTATGTAGGCTTCCACTGGCTATTCCAGTTTCCTTCTCCAAGTTGTTTTTATGAGCGTTTGCTTCCTGTGATGGACAAACATCCCGTCCAGGGTGTCCTCTGCCACATCCCCTGTGCTTCTGGAATAAGCTGCAGGCTCACTGTGACCTTGTCCTGGATCGGAGGTTAAGGAGAGTGAACAGATGGGAGCATTTTCAGCTGAGATGCATCTTTGCTCTTTCGTTGCAGGGAATCGGAAGACACCACTCTGCTTGTGCTCAAGGAGATTTATGCAAAAATGGGGGTCTACTTTGGCCAGACATAACTAGACTGAAACAGGAGGGTGAACGGTTGTCCAGTGGGAGCACTGCAAATGGCTTCACAGGCTCCCTAGCCCCAGAGGATTGTGGGTAGAATGCTCCACAATGCCACCAGTTTTATTAGCCCTGTGGCACCATGGATAATTTTCTAGGAATTTCTGTTTTGGCTTAATTTGTCATGAAGTAGCACAAGTTATGCACATTGAGAATCGGGAGAACATTTATCCTCTGGCTTTGCGTTTCAGCCCAAAATGGATATTTTCATAGGAATTTTTATGCGTTTTGCACAAATGCATTTTCATAAACTCAAGTTCTTCACATGTTGCAAAGGGTGTTTTTCATATTATGCAAGGATCTCCAAATCAACTGCGTTTATTTTATTTTATTTTTGCTTGTTTGCATACGTTTTGTAAAATCATGTTTTAAACTTTGTGTCATTAACTTAATGATTAAACATATGAACTTATGCAATGGCATGAACATGTCCTTCACGTTCCTCCGCCTTTGCCTAATAGTAGGAATGTTTACAGTAGCAGCACCGGAAACCAGAAAAGGCTGAGCCC
>JAODJU010000119.1:25280956-25304853 GCA_026776725.1 Gnathonemus echidnorhynchus | reverse complement strand
TAAGTAAAGTACAGATACGTAAAAATGTACTTAAGTACAGTAACAAAGTACAAATACTTTGTTACATTCCACCACTGCACACCATAAAGTGGCTGGGGCTGCCTGCCGCCCTTCGTGTTGACAGCCGGGTCTGACACACGCGTTCATTGCTAACTGGGATGTCAGCCAGTCTGCCCACTGTGTCACATGTGACGTTATCAGGCACTGGGTTTGGGGGTGGTATTGCATGTGATGGGGCGTATTCCTTGCGGTCGAAATAGTTTTTATAGCATTTGGTTAGTAGGCCTAAATGACACGTCATTGCTAGGAATTTTTGTGTATCTACGCAATTTAATCAATGCAGTCATAATTCTCCTTTCTACTCAGGCTGTGACAATGTTTCGGATCTGAGCTCAGCCCACATGTTGTCTGATTGTCACTCTCTTGCTTGATATTACAAAAGACGGAGGGAAACAGTTTGTATCGCAAATCCTCTTACTAGTATTACTATTACTGGCACTGCAGATGAACAGTGACATTTTGATGTAGCTCAAATAGATTATCAGCGCCCTTGTTATTTGGTAAATTTGAGTGTTGTATCTCCATTTCTCAGCACCAGGGGTCAGGCTTTCACCGTTGCTGGCTTTAATCTCTATTCTACAGCGCACTACTTTCTGCACAATGTGGCATATCTAATCTCCTGAACAGCGTAGGAGGGATTTAATACGATGAACTCCGACATGTATTTGTTATACACTGTGTACAATCGATCTAGAGTTATGCGTGTTGATACAAATATTGCTGCAAACAAATAATTTTACATTTCTGGTTAATTATGGTTGACCCTTGTTTTGATTCAGGCGAAAGGGTTTTGCTTTTATGCTTTAACATTACGCTTTCGTTGTGGTACTTAAATACTTTCGATGAGCATAGCACAGTATGCATCTTAATCCACTTGCTGACTACTTTAAAAATACTGACTTTAGTCTATAGGAGATAAACGAGTAAGCGTTGCATTGTACCAAGTACATATGACAATAAACTTGAACTAAAGTGTTTAAAAATGAAACTCTGGTTGAATCTGAAACATATTTCCTAAGGTGCAGGGGGTTACTGTAGAGACCACGCGGGCTCTGTCTTAGCAGAAGCGTAATCACCGTGTTATAATTCCGTGCAGAATTTCTAGAGCAGCATACCGAGCGAATGTTGTTGATGTTTGGGTTGCGACCAGTAAATCAGGGCTTGCAAGTGACTTGAGCGCCGGGCAGCATGATCACAGATGGCCTGGCTGGGGCACGATATGCTTCCTCCCCACTGACCTGGCTCCCTTTGTGCTTCTGTCCCAGATCGGAAAAGCGTTCAATCGGTCACTAATCACTCTTGGCAAGACGCAAGCAAGTGGGTGATACACTGTATATAATAGAGTCACGGCACAGATAATTATGAAATTATTCAGGCGTTTCAATGTTATTGTCATATTGCTTATTCATTGACTCTTAAGTAAGGATAGGGTGAATACATTGAAACGAGTTTCATTACTTCGTTTTCCTTTATGTGTTTTTTGGGAGGGACTTTACCTTCTAGCTAGATCAGATGTTTTCATTATGTCAAAGTGATAGAACCGGTTTGAACGTGAGAGTTCAATTAGAGCTGACGTCCAGCTGGTTTCAGAGTGCTGTCTGGCTGAACACTTTTAACAGAAGTCCTTGTCGTTTTTCCCAAAGTTTGATGAATGGCGTCCATTTTCTCAGCATTTAAAATATCATTAACTATATTGACTCCATCCTCAAATCATAATTATACCGTATCTGCTGCTCCTTTCGTCTCGCACTGAATCGAATCCCTGCGGTCTTTAAATGTCAGTGTCATCACGCTATCAGTATTTTTTGTATTTTTAAGGTCACTTACCAGCGTACAGTATAACACGGCTGGATATTTGCCTCTCATCTCTCGTTTGGCGGTTTGGTTCATGCCCCTATTCATCCTCTGTCATTTTTGAAGTCTATGAACATTGTATACCTTCGTATCAGTGACACAATGTGGGAAAGAGATAGTGTTTACACTAGTGATTAACTTTCTTTAGCCGGGTGTGTTTCCTTAGCTATGCAAGGCTGTTATTCCATATTATTAACAGAAACATGAGCCGTGCATCTTAATTTAACTGGAATCTAAACGTGTGTGAAAGAGTGAGTAGAAAGGTTACGTTCCAGACCGAAGCCTGGTTCTGTATGACTTCACCCTAAACTGTGCTCAAATCCATCTCAACCATCTCCCCCGAATGTGTTTTAACTCTGTTTTTGTCGTCCTTTCTGTCTCACGCTCACGTCTGTAATGTGCTGTACAGCCGCTGTCCTGTGCAAGTCATAGTTTTGGCGCACTTGCTGTACCTGTTTTTAGAACAGTGGGAAGGAGCTGTAGAGAGTGACCCTGGGGCATTTAGAAAAGAGGGAGGGGGGCAGGCCATCAGGAAAAGCGAGCAGGATGGATCTCGCATGCATGTATGACTACCCCCCCACCCCGCTCTGATGGCTCCGTCGTCACTTTCGAACGCTATAGTTCGAGACCCGTAGACGCAGATGGGTAGATGTGAGTTGCGTGTGATGTGGTGGAGCTGGAGGAGGAGCAGGAACAAAAAAGAGGAGGAGAAGGAGGCGGAGACTGAGGAGGCAGTTACACGCACGGGTAGCCCTGGCTGGGAGGTTGGGGGGAGGGACTGGCGGAGCTGGCAGGGGATCAGGAGCCTGAGTGCTGTCAGACACTGCGACGCTGATGCAGTAGCAGCAGAAGCAGCCGCCTGGAGCACCGAGTGCCAGGGGACGGAGGCTGAGGGCCCCCCGACCCGGAGGAGCCAAGCTGTCAGCCGCGGGCCACAGCACCGCCGGGGAGCACTCGCACTCACACTCACACTCACACGCACCAACGCTCGCCCGCTCACCTGCACATCTATCCCGTGACGGGGGTCCGCACTGTCGAGATGGGAGGATCTCTGACCCACCAGAAGAAGACCCCAAGGGCGTCGGGCTCCTCCAGACGCAAGAGCAACAGCGTGTGAGTGTGCAAAGCCGTTAATCTCTCCTGGTACGCGATGCCCTTCCACCCGCAGGTGACCTCCTTCGTTGCTGCGACAGCTGTTACACTATTTCTCAGTTATGAAGAAGTTCTCCGACCTCTGCCACACTTCGTCGGTGAGCTGTCCCATCCACTGTGGACCGGGGCCCGGGTTTCTATGCGGAGAGCTTCCCCTGGCTGCTTGCGCTGGGAGCAGGACTGGTGATGTCTGCCCCGGTCTGTCTGGGCTGCATTGTGGGCTCGTTTGATCTTAATGGAAATGGACTTTGATCGCTCTCATGTTCTGTTTTATTGCTCCTCTGAGAACCTGCAACCTTATCTCAAAGCTGCCCTTAAAGGAAGCCTGTATTTACCAAGGTGTGCGAACAGGTTGCGACCGATCCACGGCACCTTATAAATCTGAGCCGTTTTAACTATGTCGGTGTCTATATCATTGTATTCTCTGTCAACAGATGAAACCTACCTCTCTTTAAAGCAGTAGAACAGGTTGTCCTGCACTCAACGCGCAGGTCTTTCCCTAAAAATGCGCAATAGCTAATGCAGACAACTAATGCAGGTTCTGGGTTAGTTTTGGCAGCAGAAGCTGCTGTGTCAGTGGCTCCGTGTGTGTTTTTGTTTGTGTAGACAGACGCACATATTGATCTGTATCTTAAAGTGTCAGTCAAGGAGCGATTACAGATCTCATTATCAGACGGTGGTTTGGCTGCGATGTGTGGCCATGGGTGGCTGCCTGGTGGGTGGGGCAGCTGAATCTCCTCAACCTGCTTGTCGAGTGTCTAGACTGTTACCAGGTCTGATTTTGGATCAGTTTTCACTGAACCCCTTTCTTTCTGTGTCATTCAGCTGGTCTGACATCAGTGCATCTGGGGTTGTGCTTAGCAAACTTCCAGATCTCTCTAGGACTTGGAGAGGGTCGTCCAGACCCAGCAAGCCCCACAAAACCAAAAAAAATAAAGATCTAGTTTTTAAACAGAATGCATTTAATAAGATCTCTCGCTTTATAAGATTGACTGCCATTTTTAGGCATTTAATACTATATGTAATGAAAATGCAAATATTCTAATTTTTCTCTTTCGTGTGCTTCATTTAGCTTCAGGACAAAACAACCTGACTGTACTGTTTTTTTTTGTTTTTTTTTTAAAATTAACTGAATTTGCATTTATATAAGACTGGTTGTTCTTCATTTTGAATGTATCTAATGATTATGTATCACTGTGTTTGAGCCCGATTGGTCCCTCAAGAATCCCTGAATGTTGACAGTGAGTCTATAGGGAGAATCGGCTCCCTGCAGACCCAGGGAAAGGAAATATTCAATCATGGTTTGCCCTCATTTTCCTTCTCAGCTAAACGGTGGCAATTTTCACTGATTCTTCTGGTTTAATTTGTTCTCCTGTCTCCTATCCTGACCCAGTGTTTAGTGTGTGACACTGACTGACTCTGAAAAACTGCATCGCTCAGGCAGTAAGCCTCAGTATTGGAATTGTCCTCAATGTTTTGCGTCTCCACAGAAATCCAGTAATTTTATTTCTCTCGCTAAGATGTGTAAGATTAAGATGTTGCGTGATACAAAATATAGCATTCAAAAATATGATAAAAACAAAGATAAAAATATAAAATAGAAATGTAGTGTACAAATACAGGTATAACTGAACAGTACTGAGTAGTAATGTTACTGGGGGATACTCAGAACAGATACTCACTGTGTGCTCAGAGCCCTGGGTCATGAGCTTCCTCTGGACGTCTAAGCTGGATGCAGCCTCAGTGCTGGGATGTAGCTCTCGGAAACTCTTCTGGGTTAATCGACTGCACTTCTTAATGTCCAAAGAAAGTGTACAGTGTTTGCATAGTGCTTTAGCAACCTGGTTATTGTTTATGGTTCTCCTCTTCATGGCATCATTGGCTCCAGTTGGGTTGTATCAGGCTGTGACTAAGACCATACTGCGACCTGTGACTAAGACCATACTGCGACCTGTGACTAAGACCATACTGCAACCTGACCTTCCATGGGATCCCATCACTATTAATAACATCCACTGCCAGCTACTGAGCAGCTCTGGTCTGAAAAAAGCCATTGTCATCAGAGTCAGACGTCGTGCCGTAATGCGCAGTGATGTAGTGTTGAAGTAAGTGGGCTGATGCACTAACAGTCCTCTTCTCTGCACCACGCAGCAGTGCACTATTTGTATGTTGAAATGCTAACTGTGCTTCTGAGAAGTGGCCACAATGAGACCCCTGTGTCCCGGCCGGCTCATTCGGATCAGCGCTGAAGCCTCGGCGCCGAAACGAGATGCTGATCTCTAATATGATCCCAGCAGTTGTCAGGCCATACCGCATCCTGGCTCCCAGCTCACTCTGGCTGCTTCATGCCGCCTTTGAGCCGCCTAGTGTGATAATTGAACCGGTTAAGCCTCCCCTTGTAGATCTCTGGTCTTTCTATGATTTGCAAAGAGCTGGAGAAGATACAGACGCGATGGGGTCCACTGACTCTGTGCTCTTGTGCTGTCCACCAGCACGTTACCCCCTCTCTGCTTCTCAGTACAGGTCTCTACAGCCATCTGGAACTGGAGCACACCTCTACACACATGCCCCAAACAACCCTGCTGCTCCTCCATTGATGGCCCAAGGGATCCTATAATTAATTTCTGCTGCTTGACACAGTTGGGCTACAGCATCCGTCAGCCTAACTATGATGCTTGGCTGTGACGTGTAAGATGAAGGCTGGAAAAGGCCCCAGACTATCACATGACTCTTGTGCTTTCTTCTGGCGCCCTCTGGTGGACAGTAACACTCAGAGCTGCTCATCTGGATAGAGGACGTTGCAGTGGATCAGTTTAGTGCCGTTTAATTCTATATGTCACTTTTTATGCTTTGAGAGTTATCACGTTCAGTTGTCAGATATAAAGTATTCTGGGCTTTTAACAAGATGGGCTTGGCACTTTTATTTATCAGAAGGAACTCTGATACAGGAGCCCTTGTGTTACGTAGGCTGGTTCTGGCCATGTAATTCCATTCCCCACCACTGCGTGTCTCTGTTCTGGTTTTTTTTTTTTTGTGTGATTTATTTATCTCATTCATATCCATTAGCTTCAGCTTATTAAGAACTTTAATGAGCTTCAGTGTGTAGCAGCAGGATTTTGCTGATGTGTTTGAATGTCTTATTTTGTTTTTTTGTAGTATGACTTATACTTGTCAATGGGCCCAGCAGCATAGTTTTAAGTTGTAAATGGACTGTTGATATTTTTAAAATCTGCTTTAAATTATGGGGAAAATGCGTATGTCTGTGTGTCAGATGTAATTTAGTCTTGGGATAAAAGAAATGACTGCCTATTAAGACATGAATTGGACGTAGGCTAGGTTTTTAAGAGTTCCAGTATGTTCCTGAGTCTGTCTTGAGTGAGACAGATACCCTCAGCCCTTGTGGACAGAGAGCTCTGCCCAAACTTGCCCCCGTTCACATTGCTTGCAGATAGAATGGCGGATATTAATGATCAGGTGTCCGGGATAGTCTGGAATCTGAGCCGCTGTGCATAGACACGGAGTAGCAGAAGGTTCTAGAAGCAGAGAAGCTGCAGACCCTTGAATATCTTCACATTATGTTTGAGGTGATTATGGAATAGGAGTGGCTTGTGTCCTGTTCATTAAACAAAAGCATAATTGTTCTAGGTGCTTGTTTGCCCTGTTTTACAGTGGCTGACATAATATTTATGTTACACATTTTTCCTGCTTGACAGCTTTATTATAGCCCCATTGGTGTATTTACGAAACAGCAATGGTGTTTTTTAGGATAAATCCAGTTACCGTCGCACGTAATTTTTATGACCACTAGATGGCCTTTCTCCACTTCAGTTCCCAACATGGTTGAATATGTTTGGGGTTTGAGGTTTTGGAGATGAGAAGAAGCAGCTGAACATCTATTCTCCAGGTGGGTTTGACAATTATTACAGCAATTTTGGCAGGGGGGGGGGTCATCTTGACCTGTGGCGATATAGCAGCTGGCCCACCAAGGAGAACATGGGGGTGTTTAACTCCATATGAGGGAGTCCAGTCTGTAGTATGATGAGGTTAAACCAGGCCACCCTGTCTGACCCTAACTGGTTTGCATAGTCATAACTGGGAACTGTGGGAAAGAGAATGGAGCTTCAGTACATGATGCAGATCCACACCATTGGTATTATTATTGCTGTTGTTTTTAATTTCTTCTGTCAGATATTAAAACTGTATTTGCATCTATAGTTGTGACAGAACTGTTGTACAAAAATAAATACCTAAAAAACCAGTTTAAATTAATTGTTATGGAAGTTCTGTTGGATTAAAGCAGCAGCTAAATTATCTGAGCAAAGCGGTCATATTTTTAGGAAGTTTCTAGGCTGTCTGTAATTTTGTTGACTGTGCTTGGATAAGCGGCGTCTGGGGGAATTTATGAATGTTCTTCCATTGTTGCTACATTGTGGCCAAAAGAGCAGGATACAACTGTGGCATTTCCTGAAATACCCAGCATTCTCCAGGATGTGTCATTGTGACTAAAAATAGCGCTACCTTCTGCCTTGATGCTCACTGCATCAGCGCCCCCTCTGCTTCCCCGAGGAAAGGCATCAGTCTTTCTCTGCTCGACTCTGATGTGTGACACAACCGGCACCGTGCTGCCGTGGGCCGGCCAGCTGCTCCAGCAGAACCCTTAACCCCATTTGGCCATTTGTGGCTGTTTCCTTTATACCCCCCCACCCCTTTCCCATCTCAGTCCTATCCTTGCCTTTACTGGCTACCTGACACACTCTTTCTTGTTCAGTCCTGCTTTGGATTCATTTCAAATGGGAGCGGGTAAGTGCATTGTGGGAAAAGTTAAGGGGCATTCTCATAGAATATGGAGGACAACAGTAACTCTCCTCCTAGATCAGTAACTGATCACACAAGGGAGAAAAATGGCTCTTTTTCCACCTCTGAGGCAGACTGAGAGCTTTAATCAATATTAATTTGTGTGCATGATCAGCAGGCTTTACCCATTTGTTTCCAATCTATTGACCGCTGGAATGACAGTGTGGAGAGAAGGTTAAGGAAGCTGGCTGTTTACCAGAGAAGTGTCCCCCTGCTTCGTTATGGGTCGAGCAGTGAGAAGGGTTTGGGGGGGGATTGGATTCCGTTTCAGGCAGCTGTTTTTTCTCCTCGGACGGGGCCGGAGGAACTGGGGCTGACAGTGTGACTGAGTGTGTCCTGGGGCTGACAGTGTGACTGCGTGTGTCCTGGGGCTGACAGTGTGACTGAGTGTGTCCTGGGGCTGACAGTGTGGCTGCGTGTGTCCTGGGGCTGACAGTGTGGCTGAGTGTGTCCTGGGGCTGACAGTGTGACTGAGTGTGTCCTGGGGCTGACAGTGTGACTGCGTGTGTCCTGGGGCTGACAGTGTGACTGAGTGTGTCCTGGGGCTGACAGTGTGACTGAGTGTGTCCTGGGGCTGACAGTGAGATTGGGCGACACTCCCAAAGGCCACCGAGGGTTGGAAGTGGCTCAAAGGTCCCCTGATCCTTCAAGCCAGAAGGACTCTTCTCAGTAGCACAGTCATAGTCTTCACCTTAACCGCCATCATGATCTCCTACTTCATGACCACACTTGCAGTACCAAATAGGAACATCATCACCTCTTCAGGTGAGGTCGGCAAAAAATCGAAAGAGTGTTTTTCTCAGTTATCTGATTTTTTTGCTCCTGTACATCACGGCTCTCCTATCAGATTTACCAGCTGAAAATCACAACCTATCCGGGCGCCACAGGCCGCGTTGCTGGGGAGTGGAGGTGGGTGTGGGAGACTGGGGTGGGGAATTCCTGACATTCTTCAGATTCACCTGAGCTTCTCCACCTTGTTTTTCCTCGGCCTGCTCAAAGCGTGTCCTCGGAGATGAAACGTGGAGAAGTACGACACCAATGAGCAGTAACGGTGTAACAGAATCCGTTTGAGGTTAATAGGTCGGGTCTACAGTGCTTTAGAAACAGCAGCCTCATAATCAGACACAGTCATGCCTCCCAAGACCCCCGAGTGCCAGCAGTGACTGTGAAGCCAGACCCTGTAAGATACGGAGTGGGAAAGTCTCCATGGGTGAGGAGGATGAGGCCCCCGGATGTGATCCGTGGCGAGATGCTGTCACAGCTGCCCTTCCTGGCCCTGCGCAGTCCAGGGTAACTGAAATGCAGCGACACATGAATCCCAGACGGATGCATGATGAGATCCTGTTTTTTTTGTTCTTGTCAGTTTTTCCTCAGGCTGTAACAGCTCCCCCGAGGGCCGTTAAGGCGCCGCAGATGAAAGCGTGAAGGGAGCAGGTCTCTGCCTGTTACAGCTTCAGTTGCCGCTGCAGTCGCATCTGTTCTCTGTCTCCTGCCTGCACATTTGAAACCCAAAACCCTTTGGTGCTTCGGTCTTGCTGAGTTATGCGATGGAATCGGAGGCTCATCAGACCCGGGCCTCCTAAGAATCTCGTCTGACAAACGGGGGGGGGGGGGGGGGGTCGTCAGCCCTAGAGGTCTGAAATATCTCCTCTGCTGTTTGCTGTGTGTAGGAAACAGTATCACTCCACAGGTTGTCAGAGCCACAGTGTGCAGCTGAGGCAAAATCATGGTACAAAGGAATATCTGATGGTACATTTCTGGCACAATGCAAGGGGAACAATGTAGTGAGAGACTGTGATTTATTTTTTTATTTTTTTCTGTGACTTTAAGTCATTCTGTGAAGCTTTTTCCACCCCGTTGGAACGACAACTAAAAACACATCTGACTAGAACACGTGCACGCAAGTCAAGTCTGACATATTTTTAGCACAGAGGGGAGGGGTATGTCAGCCACCCACTGAGTCACCTGGGGGGCCTGTGCTGAACAGGCAGGGCAGCGGTTAGCGTTAGCGACTGGAGGAAGGAGCTGTGAGCCGCAGCACCCCTCCTGTGGAACGCGCCCCTCCTGTGGAACGCGCCCCTTGGTCTGCTCGCTCTTCCCCTACTCATGAATGCTACAGACCCGCAGCCTTCCTCCCATTCAGAACGGCAGGGCCGTACCATTTCACGGTAACAGGGTTGACGAGGACGTGCGAAGAGCAAGCCCTGCAACGCTCAGAAACTTCCACTCCCTCTCCTGTTTCACAATAGGCTGACCCTGAGTGAGTGTGCGAGCGAGCGAGAGAGAGAGAGAGAGCCGGTGGAGGTGGGGTGAGGGACGCTCTCCGAGGAGCGGAGAGCCAGCTGATGTGCAGTGAGTGCTGTGGTATTCTGAGCGCGCTGTGGAGCAGACTTCCTCTCAGCGCTGGGGGAGAGGGGAGGCAGAGAGACAGGAGATAGCAAAGCCTGCCAGAAGTGAAGACAACATGCCGGTGTTGACGGAGACGGGCTAGAGGAACGGAGACCACACCGTGGGAGCAGAGTGACAGGGCTGGCTGAGTAACAGAAACGACGTCTGCCCCTCAACACAGAGAGAGAGAAAGAGAGAGAGAGAGAGAGAAAGAGAGAGAGAGAGAGCGGAGCCTCACCGATCGCAGAGACCCGGGCTACCAGCAGGGAAAGGCTCGCGGAGATGTCGTGGCTGTCACCCGTGCAGTGGGCCAAGTGGACCTGGTCAGCAGTGCGAGGTGGAGGAGAGGGCGAAGAGGAGGAGGAAGAGGAGGAGGAAGGAAGGCAGGGAACCGAGGGGGAGCCGAAAGAGGAAGTGATCTTTCGTGACGAGAAGTCTCCGGGCGGCAGGCGAGTTTGTTTATGTGCTGGTTAGGAAGAGTGTGTTTCAAGTTGGGGGGGGGGGGCGACGGCATAGGGTGAGGACTGGGGCAGAGGAGGCTGTGCTGGGAGGGGGTCATCCTTCGGATTGGGGGTGGGGCTGCTCCACCTGCCTGTGAGAAGATGCCAGTGCGTGGTCAGTGTTGGTCGATTCTCGGGGGGGCGGGGGGGGAGAGACGCATCTTCTTGCCACTGCTTCCCTGTCTGCCTCATTGTGGGCATGATCTACACTGGTGTGGCAGTGGGGATTGGGGTCCGTGTCGTGACCATATGCTTCCTGGGCTCCAGACTAGCGATGGCCTCACGCGAGAGCAGCTCCGCCTGGGCCGCCGTCCCTCTGCCTGTTTGCTGAGGTTCCTGTACATCTGCCGAGAGACACCGAAGGCAAAGAAATGGTGGCCCTCCCATGCGGTCAGGCTGGCAGAACAACAAGGAGGCGGGTCCACGCTGTGTCAATCAAACTGTAAAGTGGTTTGATTGGGCAGCTAGGAGCAGGGAGGTTAACGGAAAGAGACTGGAAGGCTTCCAATTCACAAAGGGTTCTAGATTGACAAATGTGGTTTTTAACTCGAATCGCCTCAGTTGTACTGAGTTGTATTGCGTTGCACAGAAGCTAAAAAACATCTGTGAAATAATAACCCAGAACTCCTGATGTTTTTGCCTTTCCTCTGCAAAGACGATCCCTGGGGTCAGGAGAGTGTAAGGATCTGAGGGTTCGAGCTCACCCGCCGTTTGATCTGTCCGCAGCTCGGACTCCGAGGGCCACTTTGAGACTCCAGAGGCGGAGAGTCCAGTGCACAGCGGCGGGAAAAGCACAGCAGAGCTGGAGGACCAGGCCAGTGACGGCCCAGGTGAGAGCACCCAGGCCGGCCGACGCCGTCCGCCTGAAGCCATGCACCTCATCCGTCATCAGCCTGATGTTGCCACGGCAACCAAAACAGGAACGCAGAATCCGCCGCGGGCACAGAGTGTACCGTTAGTGCGTGTTACGTGTGATGCAGAAACCAAATCCCTCCCCTGTTCCATCCAGAACTGGCCCGGTGACATTTTAACATTATGCTGTGTCCACAGATGTCTGATTCGTCCTGCCGTTCCTCTCCCTTGGGAACGGTCCACTGAACGCCCTCTTTTCACATGTCACACATGTGGTTACATCACCCCTGCAGCACTTAACATACTGCTGTCATTCAAGTGGCATGTATTGGCATGTCCCTCTCAGCCATGATCTGTGGCCTTTAACATGGAGGCTGAAGACATTTCTTTTGTAAACATACCTGATTATTCTGTTTCTTTTTAATTTTTTTGTTTGGTTGTCAGCATATTAGACACTTCACATGTATGAACCTGCGATTAATCGCATTAATGCGACGGCTGAGGGTCAGACGGTAACCTGGCTGGTATCCGCGCCGCATCTCCTGCGAGGGAGCTGACCGTGCCGCTTCGCATTTCGCACGGCGCTGCTGCAGATGGCATCGGCGTGAGCTTCCACGCAGTAAATCCTGCGTCGGGCTGTGCACGCCTGGCCCGATGATTTCCAGCCAAACTGGAAGCTCAGCTCCTTGCCCAGACCTCGAGCTGCACAAGGCATCTCCTCCCCTTTAGCTCAGGATCCTCGCAGGCGTCCTCCTCTCGCCTTCTCCTATGGAACATTCCAGAGTATAATTCGCATAGATCCGAACCCGAAAGACAAGTTTTACGCCCCCCTCTCCCCCCCCAAGACTGTTATTAATATGACATGGAAACATTCTTTCACTGCAGAAATAACACATACATTTTTCCTCCCCCGTTTTGGTTTGTTTTTTTTTTCTGTGGTTCCCAGTGCTTCCAGTGCGTAACAATGTACTTTATATGGGATCCAGTTCTTCCCCCCCGTTCCTGTCGGAATAACCCACCACAGGCTCAAAAGTTTCTGCTTGTCATGTTTTTTGTTTTATATACACATATTTTTGGTCCTGAGAAAGAGGAGAGGACACACGCAGCCACGGAGTCGGCCTGGCAGTTTTTCCGGTTGTCCGTCGTATATCAGCTTTACGAGCAGAGAACATTTCAGGGGTGATGGGGGGGGGGGGCACATGCCACTGGCTTATGTGCTTCATTAAAGGCTCATATCAGTAGCTGCCCATCTTCTGCAGGAAACTCTTTTCTTTTCATCGTCTCTCCAGGCTCCAGATTCAGATTCCCGTCACACATAATGATCTCCGCAGTAGGGTTACTTTACGAAATTGCACTTACAGCTGTCTGAGAGGGTGTTGTTAATGAATTGCCCCCCCAGGTCTTGGAATACTTGTTGCATAGATGCTTTGTCTGGTTAGTGGTTTGGTGCTTTTCAAAAATATATATGAAGTCAGCCAGCTGGATTCAAGCAGGCGAACCAACCAACCAGCTTCTATCTGGTTAATTAAGAGGAAGATCTGACACCAAACACAAGGCTGTGGACCCCCCCCCCCTCCCCCAGCTGACAAACGCTCTGGTTTGAGGGGATTCATCACTTTGTTGTTCCGCTCCATGTTCGCTGTGGCTCCGTTTAGACTCTACTGTACACAGGAGTGGAACAATTTACCCGTTCTAAGTTCATTCACTGCCGACTTGAATTGTCCACAAGAACCGTCACCCCAGAACCCAGAATCCCGCTGTGATGGTACCTTCTGGAGCGTTCCCCATCAGCTTCTGGCCCGTTGTGCTTTCATAGCTGAGCCTGGCTGGTTTGGTTCCTGCAGCACTGTGTTTGGACTGTGAGGGCTGCTATTTTGCAGCTATTTTGGGGGGGGGGGGTGGTTACTGAACCTCCCCACTGGCACAGCACTCCATCATTAAAATGCATCAAAGCCTGTGATGTGGAGGCCTGGTGGAAACTTCATGGAAGATGCCTCATGTCGACATTGGGACTGAAGTATATCTTCGCTTTGAAACTACACTCTCTGCCTCTTTGCCATGTCTGTACAGCTGGTGCTTTCTGAGATAAATGAAGATGCGCGGTGAGATATGCTGTCTGAGAGATAAGACGTTTGTCATAGTCAGCCATCATCCTGGATGCCATTTACAGGACCATCGGTTTCTATGGAAACCAACTCCGGTTGTTATTTCCTCCATACTTGTCACATGTGTTTCCCTCATCATGCTGCTCTCATCTTCCCATCTAACGTAGCCGTGGGTCTGCAAAACAGCTAAACTGCAGAAGAGGCCCCAGATCTTAGCCGGCTTGCTGGGAATAGAAGAGACCGGAGAGACATAAATTACTGTCAATTTAATTCATGCGGTTTGAAGAGTGTCTGACTGATGCCCCAGAGGCACCGGCAGCTTCTGACAGCGTGACCTTTTCAGGCTCCGGCGCGGCCCGCTTTAAACACTGCAGGCACATACTGTGATCTGCTTGCTGCCGGTTTCGAACCCTCCCACAGAGAGAGAGAGAGCGCCTGTAAACGTTTAAAGCCCTCTGCGCTCTGGAGGAACTGTGCAGGCTTTAATGCTCCTGACTGTGACCACAGCAACCATGATCTGAGTCTGTCTGGCTGCTGTTCAAGGGAAGGATGGAGACAATTTAAAAATAAAGGGAAAGTAGGAGCAGGAGTGGAACGGAAACTGAGAAGTGGGGCAAAATCCTGCAGAACCACGGAGCGGGACTTTTGGGGGTGGGGGCTCCAGGATTGTCACCTCCAAAGTGATGACAGGGACACTGCGACAGAGGAGAGCCAGGCCAGCTACTGCTCTGCTCCTCCTGCCTGGCAGCTGAGAAATCAGGAGAGCAAGAGAGAGAGAGGGAGAGAGAGAGTGAGAGCAGAAGGCAGGGAGATGGAGATTTGGCAGCCACCCGCCAGTCTGACGTGTCCGCACCCAGGAGCCAGGTGTCGATGGCTGTCCAGTCGAGCAGCCAGGTAGAGCAGGACGTTCAGTCTTCTTCTCTTGTTCCTTTTAGAGGATCCACTGCGATGGCCTGGATGCCTGCATCTCCCACATTCTTTGTTATCTCTGTGTTTTTTCCCTCACGTTCACAGTCCCACGCACACAGATGGCTGACAGCAGTCCATACACACCCTGCAAAGCCTCCGGCACGCCCTCCTCTCACTCCAACACCAAAGAGGGGCATCGGGCCGCATCTAGATCAGCGTTTTCAAGCCAAGTGCTGCAGCACATGTGGCACACCGGTTGAAAACCTCCTTGTGTCGTGGCAGAAAAAAGGTTGAGAAACACTGGTATAGACCTCTGATGGATTTACAGTATCATGCTCACATGATTTTTCTAGTCACCAGGCAACCAGCTGTTACTGAGCAAAATGTCTATGACTCCAGGGACTCTTGCACTTCAGGGGTGTTTAAAGTTTAAATACAACAGAGCCTGGTTAGATTAGATTAGCCCCTTAATGCTATATGCTAAGACATACTTCGTTAAAGGAGGTTTTGGAGACAGTTTGCTGGTGACTTTAATACTAGCCTGTGAAATTTCACTATTTTGTGGTGAAACTGTGCAGCAAACCTTACCTTTGTGCCTGCAGGCCAGCGACAAACCTAATGTCAATTACTCCGGCAAGATAGCAAATGTGTGTGATCTTTGAAATAGTCTCTGACTGAAGTGGGTGGTAGGTCTTCCTGCATGGGAATCAAACAGCAAACCAAACCAAACGTCAGCCGTCCGGTCATGAGGCCCTTCCCAAATCCCTCCCTCCATCCCCTCTCTCACTGCGCCCCAATGCTGTGGTTTCCGGAACTTTTCCAGGGTACTAGGGGGGCTGGGGTGGGGAGATGGCATTAAAGTATTAAACTCTGTGAGGTGGGGGTTGGGGGTGCAAAGGCTGAGTACCGCTTTTTGCCCTGGGAATCGGGGGGGGTTGATTGTCTGGAGGCTTTGAACCTGACAAAAAACGACAAATAAGAGGCATAAAGTCACAGAAAAGAACAAAAAGTTTAACTCTGGCATAGAGTCTCTGGAGGGCAAAGGTAGGTGTGTATAGGAACTTTAGCGTAGCCTGGATAATGACGCCTTTGATATACTCGAGCAGTGTTTCCCAATCCAGTCCTCAGAGACTTGCAGTCGGTCCATGTTTTCGCTCCCTCCGAGTTCCCTGCCAGTCAGTCGACATTTTTGCTCACTACCGAGAGCTGGGAGGGAGCAAAAACACAGACTATCTGTGAGTCCCCGAGGACCAGAATGGGACACATTGTACTTGAGTGTCACACATCAGGCAGTTTAGTGTTAGTCTCCGCTTTCCCTCCTCTTAGCCACAACTAGGAGTATCCTGCTTGCTAGACAGGAGTAAAGTCACCAAAGTCCTCAAGTATAACAGTCTCTCCATGCTTTTTGTCATCGAACGAAAATTTGTTTGTCAATTATTGTTTTTTAATTTAACACAGCCCTCACTGGATATCGTCAGGGAGCCAATCATCTCTATTGGACCCACCTCATCATCATGGAAAATGGGCCCCCTTTTATAATAGGGTTAGATCCGTGATTGTCGTTCATAATGGAATGGCCTATTTACCTTTATAAACAAGCATCTACTTTTTAAAAATTCATTCTAAATGTTTCATAACATTCCCGTGAAATGTCCATTCTGTACATCTGGTGTTACCCAAACAAACAATTTTGTTTTATAAGCAAACATATACACCAGAGATCTGAACATTCTGGAGTCTGCTTGTGCAGTTCATTGGCTCCCTCTTTTTATCCTAATGTGTTTTTGTTCTGATTTTTGTGCTTCCAATCAGGAATTGTCACCGTGCAGCCGTTTACAGCCATGATGATTACACGTCACAAACGCTTGCTTCTCCTCCTTCAGCTCCAGGCTAATACCAATATGTCAGCATCAGTTCTCGCTGTTTCTCCACTTGAATGCGTGCTGTTTGCTAAGCAGTAATCCCAAATACTGCCCTGCCACAGCGATGACCTGTCAGGTTACATTCGAATAACTGATGTCACTGAGGTGCACTGGTGTCACTCTCTTGTGTGATAGAAGAAACCATTACAACTTGAGAAATATTCTGCACAATATGACCTTCACCACAGCATGTTCACCTGACAGAGATTGTTAAAAATCCCGAAGATGAAATTTTGCTACTTTGATGATGCATACCAAACCAGACGCATATGAGATTATGAGATATAGTTTTATTTTCAGGGGATATATGCACATGAGCTCATACTTGAATCTTATGACTGAATCCTTCTTTCCTTTTCTTTAGATATCCAGGAGAATGTCCAACAGGTGACCTCTGATTCTGTTGTGCTTCCAAACCCATCGGTGAATGAAAACTCCAACGATGAGCTGTCTGTAGTACCACCATCCGGCCTCATGGGGGATGCAGTGGATGAGGGGGAGGCCGTTGAAGTGCTTAGTAGCATGGAGGGTGACCAAAAAACCCCAATGGGTATGGAGACCCCCTCAAGTCCAACATCAGAACTGAAGCCCCCCAGCAGCCCAGTAGAAGCTGGCGACAAGCAGCTTTGCAATGGACACACTGAAGTCAAGAGCAGTAGCGTGTCAAAGACCAGGCCCCCCTCCTTGAAGATTCCATGTACGCTGAATGGGCCAAGTCAGGGTGATGTGGAAGATGAGATCCCCATCTCAAAGTCCAGCTATAACTTTGACCCAGACCTGTACAATGACAGCATCAACCCCTTCACCAGTGGCGGCTCTAAGGTCCGAAATTCCCCACCCCCTTGCAGTGTCAACACCGGGGAAACAGAAGTTGCTGGAGACCTTCTTCTGGACGCCAAGCCTGTTGCCATGGAGTTTGGTGTGGAGGACAATGGGGAGATTGGGGTGGCCAAGAAGCCAATGGCACAGCGGAAGCTGGGTAAGAAACCAAGCAGCAAAGTAACCCCCAAGAGACAGAAGCCCAAGCCTGTTGTACCTGCCCCAGAATCTGCTCCAGAGCCAACAGCACCAACCAGCCTGGATGAAGTCCCCATCCCCAAGACCTCATACAACCCAGACCCCAGTCAATGGGATGACCCCAACTTTAACCCATTTGGGGGCAACTCCCAAACGAGCAGTTCTCCAGTGCTCGCCAAGGGGTCTTATAACTTTGACCCCAACAATTTTGACGACTCTGTGGACCCCTTTAAGCCCTCCAAAAATCTGGCTGTGGTAGCACCCACAAGTATGACCAAGAAGCCAGACAATGAACTGGAAAGCAGGAGAGTGGAGCTCCCCCTAGAGGAGGAAGTGAAGGGCACTCAGTCGCCAAAGAAGAGCAAGGGCCGAATGATAACGTGAGTCCACACTCCGACGTAACGTTCAGCTTTGGCTTACCGGTTCATCGCAGCTAGTGGATCAGTTATACAAGCAGCCCCCCGAAATAAGACCGACTTACGGACAACTTGTACTTACGAATGGACTACCATAAAGCCTATTATACTAAAAAATTCAGTTAAATACAATGGTTCGTAATAATGGATACATGCACTGCTTTGTGACGCTCATGAAAACATTGTGCAGCTTCAATGGTTTGTCGGCTCAAGGTACAGTATTGTACGGTACAGTAAATATATACTGTTTACTATGACAAACATTTAACTGACTGACACTAAAAAAGAACCGTATGTACCTGTTCAAACTTACCTACAAATTTGACTTAAAGACAGACTTAGGGGACAGATCTCGTTCGTAACTGGGGGACTGATTCTACTGATGTTTTACTTTGTTTAAGCCATGAAATTGGCTCTTGGATAAATGAAGAGGGTTTGCTTTTTAAAATACCGATTGCTGATTCAACAGTGGATGTTTTTCCCATGTCAATGAATATTTCTTCTTCCAATCCCCTCCACCAATCTCTTTCTTCCTCTTAATGAACTAACTTGTCTCTGCTTATAGCTTTTTCCTGTAGCTTACTCTCAACTCTTTTTTATCTCTCCTTCCTCTCCCTAACCGTTGCCTCCCCCCTTTCCCTCATCATCCTTTTCTCCATGCCCTTCCCTTCATTTTGTTTGCATCAGGACAACCGAACAAGTGAGATTTCTCTGTTTTCTGTTGTAAGTACTCCTGCTACCCCCCACGCCACAGAAGAGACAAAAATCATGCCTTGCCTGTAGCCTTGCTTATAGCCTGCCTGTAGCCTGCCTGTAGTCTGCCTGGGCTCTGCCTGTAGTCTGCCTGGGCTCTGCCTGTAGCCTGCCTGGGCTCTGCCTGGGCTCTTGCTCTCGCTCAGCTTGCCTCTTTGAACGTTCTTGTTGTGTCCGCTTTGCATAGTGCCATAGAATCCCATTGCTGTCGTGTGGCCTGCGCTGTTGGAGATGCCTTGTTTGTGTGCGCAAGCTGCTGTAGTTGCCTGGCAACATGCTCACCGTCCTTCATCTTCTGCATCAGATCCAAACTGAATATTTTTATTCCCTCTCTCCCTATGATTTAACATTCATAGTGGCTCCACTGTGCCATTTTTTGGTTGTTGCTGCTGTTGTTGTTGTTGTTTTTGCGCTGTTTTAAAAAATCTGGATAATTTGAGAGATACAGCGATGATTTCACTGGATCCCATTCACAACGCGACCACACTGTGTCTTGATCTTGTTTGCGGTCATTCCTTCATCCATTTTCCTCACTGAAGCGTTCATATGTACATCCAGGCGTCCATCATGCGATATTTTAAACAGATGGAGGTTTAAAATACGTCTGAAAAGCGTGGGCTCAGTCCCCCTCTGGCTTTCATACCCATGATGCAGATCCTCTATGCTATGTTTGTTGCCACCAAAGTAGAACTGGGGGGTACAGGGGGACTTACCCTCCCAAAACCCACACAGCAGGGTTTAGCTTTAAATTGTCCCCTTCACTTTATTTTCTCTATAATGAGCCAACTGGTATCTGGAAAGTAATACATCCAGGTGGAAATCTTTATTTTTTTTCTTACTTTTTTAGATTTTTTAAAGTTGATATCGTAGATTAAAGTTCATTGTTCATTGGTTGTTAGCAAGATTTATGGGATGGACAAAAATATTTGACCCAGTATTAAAATAATATAAGATAAACTTTATTCATCCAACAGGGAAATTCTTCAAATCCACACCCTCACTCGTCATGTTGAGAAGTAACATGCCCCAAAAGCGACAACTTAAACCTCATTCTAGTAGATTTCCTCACAGTCCTCTCTATCTGTAAACCTAGGCTGTTGTCCATAACAATTTCCAGAAGACATACATTTACCGGAAGCAATGGCCAGCCATGGGCATAGATGATCTAAGGGACCCCGCGATCACTCCTCAGTCTAGATACAAATCCCAGGTTCTCCCAACAGACAGAACCTACAATTCCTTGAGTGCCATGGTGGTGTTTTTTAATCAGTATCAGTTGCTTTATTGTACATCTATTTCATCATTTATTATAGAAGATATTGATATATAGTAGGATAGAATCTAACCATTTAGATGTTTATCTCTTTTATCCAAAAAGGCTTATAAATGTACATATTTACAGCTAAGTATTTATATTGGGGGGGTCCCTGGAAGTACAGCACTGACTCAAGGGTGACTCAAGCCCTTATTAGTGGTTTAGGTTATAAGACCATGATCTTAACCACTATGCCACTTGCTCCCTAAAAGTATGTCATTTTGCTTCTGTTGGTTACCTTTAGCCATCAATGCTAAAAGTGACCAGCAGACCTCTTTAGTCCCGCCCACTCGAGATACAGAGATATGACGTACTCTGTCATCATGTTCATATTAACCAGGAGCAAACCGAGTTTCTGAACCATCCAGGACCCACTTTGTGTTCTGCAGTTCTACGGCGCAAAGGCCGAATGCAACAGACACCAAGACCTAACGTTAAATTTGTGTTTCGTTGTAGGGGTGCGTGTAAAGTCAAGAAGTATGACAATCAGGCCTTGGTTTTGGACATCTGTGGTGAGGTAAGATGAAACATAATTGAACTGGTATGTTAGGAACTTGTTTGTGTGCTTCTTAAAACCAGGAAAGGTCTCAGTCGTGCATTGGTGAGCGCAGTTACACTGTGTCCTGATTCCAGCAATTGTAGCGTTGCAGCCTAGTGCCCAGTGCTACTCCGCTCTGGTTAGGAGAATTTTTTCTTGTAAATTCCAAATTCACCATAATCACTGTATTGCCCTGCTGTTTCTCACCAGGTGAGGGATGACTCATCAGCTCCCGCCTGCTACACATTAGAATGTGGGGGTTGGGCATTTCATAACAGATTTGCGATTGCCTACAGGGATTGGTGTTTGAAATATTGTACCATCGATGCCTTTCCCTGCTCCCTGAATGCCCGTCCTCAGATTCAGCTGTGCTGATATTTCTGTTTTTTTTAAATCTGTTATCTCTCACTTCCACTGGCTACTGAAGCCGTCAGACTGAGTTATGAGCCTCACTGCCCCCTGTCCATACAGGAGGACGAGCCAGTGGTTCCTCAGAACCCCGGCACTGTGCACTGCGTGGGCCACGCCACTGATGAGGAGAAGCTGGCCTCCACGACGACGGGGCAGAAAGCGGGAATGGCCAGTGAAGAAAGGACTGTAACTGAAGAGGCAGTGGAAGGTGAGCGGATCCGCTCCATGTCTGGCTTTGTCGACATCCGAGCGATTGGCAGGCCAGAGGCAGAACCCGCCCTGATGCTGTTTGTTTGTTTTCACTAATGGAAGCTTCTCCAGGCCAAGAGTGACTCACCAGCCAGACCCAGACTTTCCCAGCCCACCAGCTGACACACCCTTTGCTACTTTCCAACTTTCCTTGTTTTCCCATAATTTCCCCGACTTGAACTACAAATTTCCTGCATTTTCCTCGATTCCACTTCTCTGTACTTTCTCATTTTCTCACAATTACCTTTTATCATGACCTGATTTTTCCTCAAAGGCCATTCAGCATTCAACTCTTGACGGTTCCTTCATCTCCCTCGCATTCTCTCTTCAGTCACATGCATTCTGAGAGCATAAACAGGATGTATTGACTCATCAGGTCAGTCCCTGAACTGGGGCAGAGTTAACAAACAGGCCTCGACTGGGTATCAGTCCAGAGAGGTCACTGCCGGAACCAGCCTGTCAGCTTTCGCTGGTTTTAAGTGGGACAGAAAAAAGCTCTTCACCTTTGATGCGGTTTAGCTGCACAGACAAATTCCATTTACGCATTAGAGGGATCACCATAGTAACAAGGCCAGTCCCTCATCTAGCTTTGCAGACCCTAACCTCACGCTATGAATACAGACAGCTGGGTCAAAAAGAACTGGTGCATTGTCCTGAGCTTGGTTATAGACCTCATGTAAAATCCCAGTGCAGCGTTATTTCATTGTTTTTGAACTGTCCTGATGGTCAACACCATTTAGCTGAAGTAGCGCTAAGAACTGGGGTTAAATGCTGCTTATGAGTTGCTTATTTATCTGCATATATTACTTCCATCCAGACATAACCTAGATTACATAGATAGCAAGTATCTGATTTGCTAGACCTGGACATTTGTAATGAATATGTTGTGATTTTGTGGGAATTCATATATGGATAGAAATATTTTTGAACATTGTTTTATTGGTTCCATCGGTTAATATATCTAGCTAGCATGTACTACAACAAGCAGCTGATTCACACGGCCACCTTATAGGGGCATGTGTATGTCCATCAGACCATCTGTGTCTCTGCTCCATGTCCAATCCCAAACAAATCCCAGAATTATTTCAGGATCCCAGGGAAATTTAAGGCTTTTGGCAGAACCTCTGATTCTTTTAGCCGAGAACAAGTAACAGTGTACAAGGTGGGAGCAGGGCTCTGTTAAAGCTTTAAGCCCCATGTTATTCTACAACTACTACTACTACTATTACAACTACTACTACTACTACTACTACTACTACTAATAATAATAATAATAATAATAATAATAATAATAATAATATAATAATAATAATAATGACAATTTATTGATATCCATGGGGAAGATTCTCTTTTTGCCTGCCTCATCTTGCTCTCCATGGCACACTGACACATTATGTCATCTTGTCAAATAAAAATATTTCTCTTTATAAAGATAAGATTTGCTATTCCAAAACCTTTTTCTAAAAATAGTTGCAGAAAGGGTGAGGGGGTCGTCTTATTATCTGGGTAGTCTTATATTCTGGTCAATACGGTATTGGCAGGCCCATCGTGAATCGTCTGCATCACTATAGTCATTCTGCTTCCTGCTTTACAGATCCTGCGCCCAAATGTTGACGATAAAACTCGAGTTATGACCACGCGATTGGTCTCTCGTGCCATCTAGTGGACGCCATCGAAATGACGCTAGTGCAATTTATTTTTGAAACGCGAGGAAAATGTTGCAGAATGAAGGAACTTTAAGTAAACAGTACACAATAAATTATAAAATATCATATATTTTAATGGAATATTTGTTGGTCCCACCTTCTGGTTGGCATGCATGTGTCCTGCCCTTACTTTGTATATGTGTGCGGGGGTGGGGGGTGTATTTGCCACATCGTGGGGACATTTGTAAAGCCTTTTACTTTTTAGCTTGTAGGGACATTTTCCAGGTCCCTACAATATAAACCTCAATTCTATAAAATTTGTATCTGCAGTCAAAAGTCCTATATTTTGTTAGGTTACCTATAGTTACGGTTAGGGCTGGGTAGGGGTTAAGGTCATCATAGTTGGCATTAGGGTTTTCCCCATAGAAATGAACGGAGAGTCCCCACAAAGATATAATTACAAACTTGTGTGTAAATTTGCCTGTATGGGTTTCCTGCGGCCATGACAGTTTGCCTTCATAGTCCAGACTGGTGTCTCAAAACCAACCTGCATGTGTAAATGTTGTGATAATTAATTTGCATTACCTAATTAGGCTAAACCATACCCTATTCTCACTATAAACTTTGATAAGAAGTTTAATTGACTATTTTTATATTTTAAAATAAGAATAGAACACACTCATATACCTGAATTAAGAGTTTTGTCATATCTTTAGATAAATGTAAGGTAATCCATGCAGGGAGCAAAAATATAAAAAGATATTTTATGGGTTCCACTGAAATAAAGGTAGCTGATTATGAGAAAGACCTCCTTGTGTATGTTGATGCTTCAGTGTCCCACTCTCACCAGTGTGGGGAAGCAATTAAAAAGGCCAATATGATGTTGGGTTACATCTCTAGGTGTGTGGAGTTTAAGTCAAGGGAGGTGATGTTACATTTATATAATTCCTTGGTAA
>JAODJU010000119.1:25267283-25279783 GCA_026776725.1 Gnathonemus echidnorhynchus | reverse complement strand
ATCAAACAAATCACCTTCTAGCTATACATTTCACATTTAATGCTGTTATAGCAATAATGCACTAGTATGTGATTTTCCATTTTGGACTATTAGAAAGTTACTTCACAGCCATGAGCTACTCCATCTCCCGGGAAATCCAGCAGCGCTCCTTTCTTTTAGTGTGGACGCCCAGACACGGTCAGTGCTGGCGTCAGAGAAATAACAGCATCCGCCTTGCTGACGCTTTCCTTCTCCGCAGTATGAGGAGCCGTGCAAGACGCAGAGCCCGAAGCTGGTGGACAGTGAGGACCCAGGGAAAGGAAGCCCTGTGCTGGACAGCATCTGCATCAGCGAGGCAGACAAAGCTGCTGTTCTGGCGCTGATCAGAGAGGAGGTACGTAAAGGCTCCGGTTTTGACACACTCTCTCCATCTTACCTTACTGCCTTTGAATTTTTATAAATGTTTTTGACTGCATTCACTAATGGATTGGATTAAATGTGAAGAACCATAGTCATATAAGTTTAAAGCAAAATAATTTAAAAATCTTTATATAATATGGTCAAAAGGTTGTTATTTTCAAGTAACTGAATTTTGTATTTTCCTTTCAGATCATCACTAAAGAAATAGAAGCCAATGAGTGGAAGAGAAAATATGAGGAGAGCAGGCAGGAGGTCCTGGAGATGAGGTGCCTCAGTTTCCTCTAAGGCTGCATGTTTTCATAAAGTGTTTACATGCTCAGTAAGGTGTGTGTAAGGAGAGGTCATTGACACATTTATTTGCATGTGTGGATTTTAACAGAAAAATTGTTGCAGAATATGAGAAAACCATCGCGCAGATGATTGGTAAGTAGAGGCATCATGCTCTTCTTTGCTTGGTCTGAAAGCCTGCCTGAGATCAAGTGTGGGTGGTGCATAGTCTCATCTAGGTCCTAGTCAAAAATCAAAAACATCAACATACTGCAGTTTACAGATGGCTGTTCTCCTTACTGGTGCTGATACGTATTTCTATGAATTTTTCATTCGCACATATGAATTTGAACTGAAGAAACAGTATCTTGGCAGGAGCTTCTGGAGTGAACTTGATTCCAGGAGGTTGAAGGTGATTCCATTTGTACCAAACTCATGTTTAAACGGGTTCCAGAGGACGAGCAGCGCTGCAATTCTGGATCCCGACGGAGCATCCAGCAGCTGACTGCGGAGAGGGACCAGACCCTGGCTGACCTCAACTCGGTGGAACGTTCCCTCTCCGACCTCTTCCGGAGGTACGAGAACATGAAGACCGTCCTTGAAGGATTCAAGAAGGTAGGTGATGGATAGCAGGACGGTAGCATATCCACACATCCCAGGACCATTCTCTTTTCATTTAGAATTCCATTGAGCTTTCTACTTTGAACCTCTGTTTCCAAATATACTTCATTAGACAGTTTTGTGTATAGTGTTTTGTTTTTTTTTAATGACAGATTTTGAGTAAAAGAATATTTGCACATATAAAAAGTGACAAACAGCTGGCATGGTGTCACCATTGGCTGTAATCTTGCTCCCACACTCTCTGTAGTGGTTTCTATGCCCTCCCAGGTTTGTTCCTCCAATCCAGCAACATGCAGATGGGTGAACTGGCATCTCTAAATTACATTTTAAGGTTAATGTTAGGGCTGAGTAGAGGTTAAGGGTGCCGTGATTGAGATTAGGGTTTTTCCCATAGAAATGAATAGAAGGTCCCCATTTAGATAGGTACGCCAACATGTGTGTGTGTGTGTGGCTTTGTATTTACCACATGGTTTGCACAAAATATCTGAATGGAGAGTCCCCACAATAACAGGAATACAGTATATGAACTTGGAAGCATTACAATTGTGCCAACATCTACATGCATCTTGGTCCAACACACATGCAAATGTTCAGAGTGAATCAGCTGATCCTCCTCCACCTGTTTTTTGATTCCACTCCAGAATGAAGAAGTGCTGAAAAAGTGTGCCCAGGAGTACCTGGCGCGAGTGAAGCAGGAGGAGCAGCGATACCAGACCCTAAAGATTCATGCTGAGGAGAAACTGGAGAAGTAAGTCCTGAGGCAATGCGTCAACAAAACCAGATTAGCCATGCTTTTAACAAGAAATGCCTCGCTGTGGTTTCCATGGATACTAATGACAGCATCCCCCCTCCTCTATGTCAGAGCCAATGATGAAATAGCTCAGGTGCGCGCCAAGGCCAACTCAGAGGGTGTGGCTCTCCACGCCAGCCTGAGGAAAGAGCAGATGAAGGTGGAGTCTCTGGAAAGAGCCCTGCACCAGAAGGTGAGGCTGAGCTCTCTGCCTGCACAACGGAAAGCCTTCAGACCCCAGTATCACTGCTCTTTGGTTTAATGATCTTCCTGAATCTCTTCACAGAATCAAGAAATCGAGGAGCTCACCAAGATCTGTGACGAACTGATTGCAAAGCTGGGGAAAGTGGACTAAAAAAAAAACATAGATGCTACAAAGTTAGTAACTGAAAAAAAATGATATCAAAGCCTGACCCGCAGTCCCACGCATACGCTTTCCCCTAAACCAGTGTTTCCCAACCCGGTCCTGGGGGACCCCCAGACGGTCCATGTTTTCGCTCCCTCCCAGCTCCCTGCCAGACAGTCCACATTTTTTGTTCCTGGGGGAGTGGGAGAGAGCAAAAACGCGGACTGTCTGGGGGTCCCCCAGGACCGGGTTGGGAAACACTGCCCTAAACACTGTGCACATGACAGCCAGCGCCACCTAGCCGCACGCAGCAGACATGCAACAAGGGATGGGTGTCGCATTTCGCACCGATAGCTGGCCCGTGCAGATTCGCGTTTCCCTTCCAAAATCCAAAAGGCTTGGGACTGAACAATCTTATGAACATTTAATCCACATGACTGAAAAAACACCTTCATGTAAAAAAACATGGGATGCTAAGACTGTGATGTGGGTGGTCGTGCAGGCAGTCTGTTTGTGGTCATTTGATTGTGTTTTGGATCTTTAATTGTAGTTAAACCAGAAACAGAGGAGATAAACCCTTCTGCTGTTTATGGCCCTCAGGCTGAGGCCTCGGTGCCGCTTTGCTCCTGGGTCTTGGGTGGGGTCTCAGAACTTTCAGAAGACACAGGAGTCTCATAACCAGCCTGCAGACCTCCTGTAGCACATCCCAGTAGCCCCTTCCTTCTGTTTACACAGCCAGACTGCTGCTAGCAGGTCAGCAAGATGTGACCGGCTTGGTATCTCCTTCCATCATTATTAGCCAACCTGAAATGTACATACAATGGACTTCTGTGCTTCTTGCTTCCCTTGACGTTTTTAACTGTGGTGAGTTGTGTCTGTTTCAAGGGCCGGTAAAACCAAGTATGTACAGAACGTATGTGTATATTTCGTTGTCGATAGATGATAATCTGATTTAATAATGATTTTGATATTATCACCTAGATTTATGATTTTCTGATTATCTAAGGACCTTGCACATGGGTGCTGTTTAGCTTTTCACTTTATAGGAAACTGCAGCCTCTCATTCTAGCAGACAGAATTCCTGATCTGATTGGTCCGATTTAATTTGGCCAAACACTTGGAATTGCTTAAAGAGACAGAGACACGTGCCAGGAAACTAAATGTTTTTTGTAACTTATGTAACTGAAATAGTTGCACAATGTGTGCTGTTATGTATAACCAGCCTCTTCCCCAAATACAAGAAAGTTCCATTTGGAGGTGCACAGTATTTAGCAATAACTTTCCCACCCATCATAAATGGTGTTTGGAGAAATTACTCTTCAGAATCCACTGTATTACTATTCAGTACCGTTACCATTAATAGCAAAAAGTAATCAATCATCAAGTTTAAATGGGTTTAACAGCTTAGTGATTGACAATGCATGATAATCCCACCGTAGAATAGGTTATAAAGGCACTTGGCAGCTTACAACGTACCAAACATTTGATGATGTTGCAGTTGTGTATCAGTGTTGAGATGGGAAGGTAATAGGATTTACGTCACACCTTTATGCCAATGAACAAGCGCTGGCCGAAATGTCGGTGTGCAATGAGAACAGAACCGTACGTGATTTACATATGAAGTACAATAACCCTGGAGACTGTTGAACACTCCAGGTAATGTTGTCTGGTGTTATATTTACGAGTCCAGTTGCATTTGCAGGTCATTGTAGATAAAACATTTCTGGGAAGTTAAGTGTAGGAAATGCATCCTTTTGTTAAGATGGTGTGTGTGCTATGAATTGCAATAATGCCCACAAATCTTTATGTACAGTCTGATTGTAGTGTATCCTGCATCAAATTAGATTATGATCATTGCAAAGGTTTATTGTGAGAACAGAAAATGCCGCAGATCTGCACTGAAACGCTGGGTCTGCAGTGTCCTTTGCAGTGACCCTTTTCCACTGTCAGACCACACTGTCAGATCGCACTGTCAGTCACCAGAACATGTAGCCATCTTAGTGCCAAATTGCAATTGCTCTGCATTGTTTTATCTGCACTTCTTTGTTTTCATTTGGACACAAAAATATATACATACACACTCACACACACACACATATATATATATATATAAATAATTTTATATGCAAGTAAATCTCATGATATTTGTAAAGTGGAAAAACCTACAAAGATGTAATTAAATGTTTTACTAATATATATTTTTGATCATATATGCCTGAATAAAAATCGAAATAATTATTTCTGTGTTTTGACCATTTTTGTTCCCGATGATGCCTGTTCCGGTCTTTCTTTCACACATCATAATCACTCATGGGTGTCCTTTGTCCCTGAGGGTCGTTCTGGTTGTCATGGAATCCTCTTATGTCAAGGACAATGGTTATTCGTTTGCAACAGGAAGAGGGATTAGACCTGGATTAACGGCCAGGTTTCCTGGGCCTCTCATGAAGAGGACATAGCCATCCTGTACCTAGTCCATGATGAAGACTAGCAGGCATTGCAGCACCAAAGAAAGGAACTGGAAGCCAGGAAATGTTTTCAGACTGATTTAGTGCAATTGACACTGAGCAATGTACATTTACCTAAATTCTTTATATTTGAAAGTTCAGCTGGTTGGGCAAACAATAAATCTCTTTAGACAAAACTGAGGGTGAGTGTGTTTGGTATACGGCATTCCTGATTTCTGAAGAGAAGACTCCCTCCATGTTGAAATTGGTGTATAATTTCTCAGAAGAGTCCGTGACTGGCTGTAGATTCCACAACAGCATTCATCTGAGATGGTCCCAAACAGAAGCATGTTCCACAGCTCATTGGTTAGTCATTTTCAAAGCCCCAGTTAATCTCGTCTCATGTGACTTGGAAACCCCCTCAACAGGTGTGAGTTCTGTGTCGTCCTGTGGCTGCAATTGCATGCCCATCATGTCCATCTCCAAAGCTGCCACAACGTCTAAGCCTATGATCCTTCAATGCTGGGCGCCTAGACCAAGGAGGGATTAGCCCCAGCTTCTCAGCCATCTCCTCCTTCAGCTGTACCACCATTCAGCCAACTTGAACCATGAAGTCTCTCCTGGCAATGCTGGTCCTCCTCACCATTGTCGTGCACAGTGAGTACATCCTGCACTTTCCCAAAAATTTCTTTCGAAAAACCCAGAAGGGTATCTTCTTTCAATATTTCTAACAAAACAAAATAACTACTTAGCAGAGCAATAGAAATATGTCTGTATTCCCGCCTCTGGTGTAGCAATGTGTGTAATGAAATATTTTTTTATCACAGAATACAAGTGATTTTGTCTTCACGTAATTTGAAGCTGTAGATATATTTTCCAAGTGTCCCAAGTGGCATCAAGGAAAAGAACTTTTTTTTTCAGATTTTGACCTTTTTCAGTTAATTACTGCTAAATAAATGTGCACTGAAGTCTACTAGTTCTTCCGTAAAAAGTTGAATGAAGTGAAAACAATTTGACATGTAAATTACTGGCTCTTATGACACTTAGCATCTGCTGTGATAACCACAACAGAAATGATGATTGAGGCTGAAGTAGATCAGACCTCCTCATTGCTCCTCATTGTGTAAAGTGCCCAGATTCCTGCTGCTTAATTTTAGATTAGCTGTTCTCTCCTGTCCCGTCTGCAAAGACAAGGCGCTGAAGTGCCACACGTGCGTGGCGGGGAATGAGGATGAATGCAACCAGCAGGGCTCCTCCAGCTGCCCGCAGTGCGCAGACGCCTGTGTCACCATCATGGGGCCCAGTGAGTAAACCCCGCACTGCCCCGACTTAATGTTAGTGTAATACCACCATGAGTAGTTTCATGCTGCTGCCAGTTCCTACCTCTTCCGTGTGTGATGTTTGCATGTTCTCTGTGTTAAGTTGTTTTCCACTGGGGACTCTGGTTTCCTCCCACAGTTCAAATACAGTTAGACTAACTGGTGTCTCTAAACTGTCCATAGAATAGGATTGAGAGTATGTGCCCTCTGATGGGCTGGCATCTCATCCAGAGTGTAACCCAGACTAGTGCCCAGTGCTACCTGGGACCAGCTTCAAGACCCTGCAACCCCCTTCCCATGATAAGTGGTCAGGATGGCTCAGCGTAAATGTGACTCTCTGCTGTAATACGCCATTACGTCCACACGGTGGTAGCATAGCACATTTATTTGTGTCAATACGTTATAACACCTTTATATGTGCAATGTAAAGTCACACATTGTTGGACTACTGCCTTCATCTTCATCTAACTCTTAATTTATAAATGTATTGTGCTACATGTCTAAATATTTCAAGCAAAAAACTGCAACTCAAACAAATTTCATGATCTAACAAATAGTGATGTTCCCTTTATTGTCCACGGAGAGAGACATAATATTTTATTACATTCTCTTCCAAGCCAAGCCTTTTAAATCTCAGGCCCACTATGCTGATGTTTTTTCTGGTGTAATGCTGCTTTTTATGTAGATTGTAATAGGGGGACTTGCCCAGGGGTCCAGTGTGACCCCCCAACATGGACCTATCAGCTGCAGCACCTCACATATTGTCACATCTACCTACCCAAACGCCACCCCCCTCCCTACCTCCTTCCACCCCTCCCCACTTCTCTCCCTCAGGTACCGTTGTGAAATCCTGCTCCTACAAGCCTTTCTGTGACAAGGCTCATCAGAATACCGGGGGAGTGAGGATGGAGTGCTGCTTTACTGACGACTGCAATGGGCCTCACCGCTCCCACAGCCACGGGGAGGACAGTGCTGCCCCCGGCCTGAGCTCCAGGCCCGTCCTGCTGCTGCTGCTCCTGCTGGTTCAGCTAATAGTCAGCAAGCTGTAGCTCTCGCCGTAACAGCCGCTGCATCCCCTAACCTACCGCTTACACCCTGTGGCTTAGGTAGAGCACTGTCATGCCGCATGGAGAAAAGCCCAGAGACCACAGGTGACAGAGCTGCAGGGCTTTTGCAGTGCATTATAAGTTAGTCTTAACTGCACTGCACTGTCAGCCACTTTGCTGTAACTTTTGCAGACTAACCTCCTGCTCAGTGATGTATAGAATGGAAATTTTCTGGAGCACCATTAAATATGAACTTGCTCATGGGACACCATGCTTTGTTGTGTTTATGAATGATGTTGGAGGATTTTCCTACACTCTCTCCTACTATGACATGTAGAACATAAGAGTATAAAATGTAGAAAGAGGAGACTGCAAGACTCGGAGATGACCAATGTTTTAATAAGAATAAGATTTCAATTAACACGCAGTTTCAATACAAATAACTGAACAGAATGCAGCAGCAGGTAATGCCCCCCCAACCAACTATTGGAATGGAAAGTGGAATGGAAGGAACTGGTTCTGTAAATTGAACCAAACTCCCCATTACTTCTCCAAAAGTCTTTTGGAAAGGCTAGACTTAATCTAGCCTGCAGGTTTTTCTAGCTTGAACTGAGGCAAATCAACCGCTCAGAATTTTCTCCTTCATGATACCAAGCCCGCCTCTTTGCTCCCATTGTCCAATCAGTGCAGAGATTTGATTGTAGTGGGCAGGAAAATGACAGGGGAACAGGCTTAGACACACAGGGCCTCTGGTTAAATGGCTTACCCTGTTTATTCCTCTGAATGAACAATGTCGTGGAAAATCCATTTATTATCTATGTTGACAACTCACACGAGTGTTTATCTGTGGAACATGAATTTAAAAAAGGTTTGTCCATGACTCAGTAAATCAGGTCTACGTGTAGGATGTTGATGTTGTCTAAGTGTTGACCAAAATTGCTAACTATTATTCTGCTTCATTACTGGCATGCTAACACTGAAATTTTGTCCAAAGCATTGCATGTTTTTGAGTATGAGGGGTCAGCCAGTCCCTGGGACAACTGGGAGTTAAGGGTCTTAGTCATGGGTCCAATAGAGACATCATAATGCTGACCCAGGGATTTGAACCGATGACCTTCCAGTTAAAGATACAGTGTCCTAGCCTGATGAGATATACACCACCCACAATGTGAGGGTCCAACAATTATATGATCCCTCTGCTGACCATGAGAACTGAAAAAGGAACATTTCAATCACACAACCTACTGTATAACTCCAAAAGGTCCCAGTAAGATTTAAACTGAAACCTCTGTAGTCAAAATCCAGAGTGCTAATCATTACACCATAAGTCAGAGAAAAACAACCGCAAAGCACAGCTTTAAATTTAAATATCTGAAATGTTGTAGTTTCAGTTTGTCTCTGCAAGAAGTTCAAACATTCGTCCTGTGTCTGTGTGCACTGGGTACCATAGTTTCTTTTGCATTGGGTTATTTAGTCTTGCAGATCAAATAAATGTGTTACAATGGGGAAGTTCTATTTTATAATATAGGGTTTGGGGTTGATTGTATGCGGACCGAATATAGGGGAACACAGGATGGAGTTAAGTGATGTAGATTAAGGATGTGTGAGCAAGTTTAATAAATTACAATCTGTTTATGAAGATCTACCGAAATTCTGGGCAGCTGTTATTTATGTGGAAAAATTGTAAAACCCTCCAGCTTTCACAGCCACCTGAACTGACTGCTGTATAGCAGTGAAGACCCACACTGGATAGTGGTGCTGCCCAGAGAAGGTTTAACTTTCCATGGTCTGGATAGCTACTTCATTTTGGATAGCAGACTTATCATTACGCTTCAGCAGTACATATTGTGGTATCGGGCGGACAAAGGCATCATGGGAGCAGAGGGAGGTACGGAGACTTGCTTGCCAGGGAAGAACGTGCTCTTCATTAACAGCCCTGAAAAGTTCTACATCAGACACCCAACAAGCACCGAACCCCAATTACACACAGGAAACACAAGGTTGTCAGACGCCAAACTGTAAGACGCACACACGGTGGGAGATTTACGTAAGCTAAATACACATGGGGGACAGACCGGGTACACACAAGGCATGGGCAAACACACGCGCAACAATAAGTAAATGTAAGGGCTATTTACACTTGCACGCGGGGCATGCTGGGACATGCGCCCCGCCGGTGCTACACTATAAAGGTTCTCCGAATTATGAAACGTTTCAGGTTAAACCTTGTCTAAATGCAGAAATGATAGTTTGTGTATTTCATGTACAAAGGAATTGCAATGGATTGGCTCCCTGTGCTGGGTTCTTCCCCACCTTGTACCCATAGTCTCTGGGATAGGCTCTGGACCCCCCATGACCCTGAATAGGACAATACCTGTGAATACAATCAAACAACTAACCAAAAGTCTTTTGTTTTGTTTGGGTGCTTATGGGTAGGATTACAGCTGGGTATGGGATAGGGTTATCTTAGTTAGGATTAGGATTATCTTAGTTAGGATTAGGGTGATGCCCACAGAAATGAATGGACAGTCCCCACAATAATAGGAATATATGAATGTTGGATGTGTGAATGACTAGAAATATCTGTGTACAGGATGAGTGAAAAGTCTGGAGCTAAAACAAATTATTATTAAGATGCTCAGTGGGGCATTGATGTAACCAATATAATTTTGCAAAAGGTCAATGAGTGTGTGAGTGAGGTTTGTGTGACACCCCTTTCAAATAGTGACAGTCCTGTAACTGTCAAAGGACAACAGGATTAATATCATTCTGCATGTGGATGGAAGTCCTGTTTGTGTGTGGGTGTGTGTGTGTGTGTGTGAGTGTGTAGCAAAGTAAGAAGTTTGGATCAGCTTGCATCTCTATTGGCTGACCTCAATCCGGGATGGGGTTTAGTCTCTAATATAAAGGGGGCGGCTGGATAGGATTGGCGCTGAAGCTGTTCTTGGTGCTGGCTGTGGAGGTGGTAGCAGTTGGGTGAGCGTCCAGTGTGGTCAACTGGCGCACTCTCTACCGCCCCTCAGAAATTGACTTGGTGTACGCTGGGGGTTCGGCAGTAAGAATAATACACGCGTGCTGGAAGCTGTATTATATTGCTGGTAAGCTCTTTTTTAAATAAAGATCGCTCTGCAATTACAAAATTACCAACATTAAGCAGTTCATTTCCTTGTAGTTGGAGAGATGGACGAGGCTGAAGTTGGCTCCTTGTTCGCAGATCCTTATTCTGATTTTCCGGTCCATCTTAAATGCTGCGCAGCCAAATGCAATGACGCAATTGTGCCTGTAGGGGGTTCATTTAGCAAGGCTTAGCTTCAGAACTTCATTTGACTTTCGATTCGTATTAACTGAACACGATTCTACTGACTTGTCAGTGACTGTTGACACTTTAAGGAAAGTACATATCTGGGCAGTTTCAGTAATAGTATGTGTGTATTTTATCAGAAAATGAGACAAACGCAAACGGCTTTCCACTCCCAATAAGGCCCAGAAAAATATGCCCAATCAGGCAAATATGAACTTCTCAGTACACGCCAGGGATCCCACTATATAGAAAACATGACATTGTCCTGGCCCAGTCTGATTTAATACTTCAAAAATCTAATGGAAACAAGGTCATACTATTGTGCACAATGCTATAATAATTTCATCAAGTTAATGTTTTATTGTACGATAAATAATGACTGCATGTTAACCATATTTGATGTGTTGTGGTTGGGACGTTAATTGAGGGAGCGCAGGGTCTCATCCTGATCCTTTTCCCATATTTTAACATGGGTGAGAGACGCCATATGCTAATGAGCTTGGCAATTGTTAGCTAAGGCAGTCCACTGTTCTTCTTAGGAAATTTTTATTCGTTCATGTTGTATTTTGGTCATTTGATTTAATGTACTATGATACTAATGTGATTTATTCAGTTTTATGTGATTTATGTTTACTCAGTCACCTCAGTCCCACTATAGGTGGTGAGAGTGATGTTGGCCATGGGTTAATTATCTTGTTGATTTTCAGTTAATTCAAAGTCCAGTTGATAAAATGTGAGATGTCAGATTAGGAAGCTGCCCTCTGCAGATCAAAGCATCACTGCTGTGATATCAAGCTGCTCAATCACCAGAGACCGCGGATTAATTATGTTACTCAGTTACGCTTCGAGCAGCGCTGAACCAGGATAGTAATAGGATAGAATAAGAAGCTTTTATTGTCAGTGTACAGGAAGCAAATACAATATACAGACAGAAATATATAAAATGTACATGTACAGGGGAGGGGAAAGTGCCCCCCCCCCAGTCAAGCTAACATCACATTACATTTTATTCAGAATCAGAATTCAATTTATTGGTACAACTGCATGTACCATGAATATGTTCTGGCAGAACTGGTGCATACATTCACAGACAACATAAAACATAAGTCAGAGAAAAACAGTCATTTTCCGTGTTTACTCCACTTTCCAAACCCAGTCATTTGTTTGTCTAGTATACATCACACTTCAGACAGAGTAAAAATGGTTATACTGGTTTAAAAGCAGAGATTTTACCTTTTTGCCATTGAGAAGCTGCGACATATGACATTAATGAGGTAAAAATGATTCCTCCATCATACAGTGAGCTATCCCAGCATGCACAGGGACACTGAGGAGTTTAAATTAACATAGAACCCTGGGCAGAGGGGTTCAGTGAATGAGGAGGTGAAGCTGTACAGGAGGGTCAGTCCATCAGAGGAGACTCTGTACCAGCCCCCCAGTTCAGATACACTCCTACTCTGCGGGAGCCTGAGGGCTTTATGGGTATGTCAGTCTGTTTATTATTGTGATAGACAGAGTAACTGTCAGGATAGCAGCACAGACTCCATGACTTGTCATTGTATCCAAGCCCACAGTCAGCAATCCCTCCTTTCCTCCCAATTCCTTTATAAGTCACTCCTATCCAGGCTCCATTACCACTCCACTCAGCCTCCCAGTAACAGCGACCAGTCAGACACTCTCTGCACAGAACTTGGCCCCAACTGTCAAATCTCTCTGGATGATCAGGATATGGCTGCCATTTCCCCCATGTCACCTTCCTGTTCCCCTCTGACAGGGTGTGCTGTTTTGGGGTCCAGCGTCAGCTGGCAGGAGTCTGTAAGCAAAAGGAAGAGTGATTAATTCCATCACGAAGCCCAGCATCTCCATCATTATCACTGTCACACCTCACATACTCACTAACACAGAACTCGCTCCAATACACACATTTTATTCCCAATATACTCATGTAGCCGCCCGAGTCTGCGGCG
>JAODJU010000119.1:25256540-25267183 GCA_026776725.1 Gnathonemus echidnorhynchus | reverse complement strand
GGGCCAGTCACCACTGTGGTCACAGAAGTGTTATGAAGGCAGTACCCCCCAATTATGGAGGGGTAATTCGCACTCTGCGCGTCTTGGTTAGTTTCCCCAGATCTGTCATCGTCAATTCCCGGTGTGAGTACCCGTCTTGTCTATTCGACCCTTAATAAACCCCATTCTTCCCTATACCTGGCTGCTCTCACCTCCCTTACCTGCTCGTTACTCGCGCCATATGACAATTCGTTATTATAAACAGCAGCACCCAGGGAGCCAGGAGTTAAGGGTCTTTAGTTTTACGGTTATTAACCCATATATGTATTGCTCTATTGCACATTATATGGATACAGTATAATAAATAATAAATATATAACCTAAAACTGCAAGGGGTGTGCATTGTCCCCCAGAGTCCACTGTCAAAGCACAATTTGCAGAACATATTATCAGCCTCAGATGGAGGTGTTGAATGATACTACATAGGGATGTTGATGTTAAAGTGACTTCCTTGCCCAGGAACACACATTAGAAACTGCTCCCCCACACTTCCCATCACTAGGAACGACACGAGACGAAATAGTTTCAGTCAAACGGGGGCGCTGTCACTGTCCTTAAAAAGTCCAAACAGAATATGTATCGATTACACACTAGACGCAGCAGGCAAACGCGGAGAGGTCTCACACACGGCAAAATACACAGGTAAATACACTTACACACACGCGCACGCACACACACGTATAAAGTACCTCATTTCATACATGATAAGACCAGCTGAAATGATCTGCCAGTTTACAAAGCAGCTGCCACCAGGTGGCGACGTTTCAGCGAATACATGTATTTTGCTTGACTTTTTGACAGTAAAGTGACAACAAACCCACCCCTTGATCACAGCATAACTTCAATATAGAAATATTAAATAGTGTATTGTATTAGTACAAATGTCTGTTCGGAACAGAGATACTTTGACGATGACAATTTCAAAGGACCTGCCGGACGGAGATCACAAAACGTGCCGAGGGAACCCAACTCCAGTCAGCGAAATCTACTGAGGGGACAGTGGACGGTGAACCCCAGATAAATATCGGGGGAGTGGTACTTGGCTTTGTGTCGCTGATGGAATTTGAAACTGGTGGGAAAATGGAGTATCCCAGACACAGAAAAGAAAATTTCAAATCCATACATTATTAATTATGCAGAAATTTGAAGAAGCTTTCTTTAAATAGCTATGTATTAACAGAATACAGTGGTAGTGTTGATGTGCTGTGTGCGCAGAACATATAACCTATAAATGATAGCTGAACAACTGAATAGATTGGAAATTTTTTTAGCTGATGGATTTCTTTATTCGCTATTTGTTTTAATTAATATTAATCCATTTAGTTTGTAATTTGATAACAAGACATGTATTGAATCACTGAAAGTTTTCTAGGCATTCATATGTGGTGGTAATTTACAGCTTAAGGAGACAGGTGGGTAGGTGCATCAGTGATAGCCGTGGGCGTGAAAAGGGAAGCGCCAGTTCCCGGTCCTGATTGGTCTGTAGTCTGAGTTCTAACGCTGGACGGGAGAAAGTTCCTGCAGACGCTCCAGCTGCAGTACCGCAGGAGGGCTGGCGGAGAGAAGCGGTGCGGTTTAGGTGCCTGCAAGTGCTGCTCGACTCGAAGGTTGCTGCTTTCTTACCGAAGAACATCCTCAATTTCCTAAGTAAGAACGAAATAATACGTGATTTTTGTTTATCGGGTGTCTGGTGTCTAGATTTCCACAAGTCTTGTTTTTCTTGATTGCAGCGTCGAAACTGGCACAAAACCTTATGGCTGTTTAGTGGAAACATGTTTCAGTCTGGCTCAACGTTATGTTTCAGAATCCGTTACAAATACATATATAGTCCGTAGAGTACGTTAGTATTCGTGCTGGTAAAACATGCGACTGGTTTTACAGCAACATCTGTTGTTTAGTTAGGATTTTTGGAATTATCAAATGAACAACATTGTTTTGCGCAGCATATAGATACACAGTTAAATACGGATCGTGTTCTGTTGAGTGTGGACAGTTAATGCAAACATCAATGCATCATGAAAACCTAAGAGTCGATTGTGCAATACTTATAGCCTAATATAATTGTAACTTTAAAATCGTGCCCAGTTGACCCCCACTGATTATCATGCATTTTACCTCTCAAATAGTAACCGAAAATTGTCGGTACTCAAATTACAGTCTCTGTTGAAATAACTCGCATTTTAACATTCATCACCAAATCTTCTGCGTCGAGGGACTATGACTGCTTCTCACATCACGCTGAGAATATACTGTGTCCTGAATTTTATTAATGCGTAAGATGTATAGCCCCAGACGATTCATATTTTGTCGGTTTCGGGGGTATATGTGACTGATCTCTTGAGATTAAAGCACATGTTTTTAAATGGTATTGCATTCCACACAATGTGTTGTTAAATTTAAGTCCTTCGTGATTCTAAACAGGCTTGGACAAATAAACTTTTCTCTGCGTAGGTGATCCCACGTCTACGGTTTTTGACCATAAAAATAATAGATTACGCATTTACACTCAGTCATTGGGGGGTCCAGTGCATTTTAACGAGTTATGGATTTTTAATAGGCTTTCTGTGGGCTGTCACTGTGGTTTGATGGCCATTTTCCGTGTGGGAACTAGGTCTATAATCACACAATTGATGATATCACGTATCTCTTCCTGTTATGATGAGTATAAATTGGCGGTTTAAAGGGCATTTCAGGACAAGTTAAGTTTTACAATGAGCGACTCCAAAGATGTTTAGTGAGAAGCCATCTGAGCAGAAAAACTGTTTTAGACTTGATTTGGCCAAGAAGCTGGAAACGTGGTCATTTCAACCAGAGGTGTTATGTGCGTGTTATCAGTAATTTGCGGTCAGGGGTTTCAGTAAGGCGATGGAGGTTGTGTGTTTCCAGGGATTCACCGTGAAAAGGCTTTCATATGTATGTGTGCTGGTACTGGTAGCTTTTTATAAGATCATACAGTAATTTAATTTAACACGAAAGTAGTTATCAGCATGGTTATATGATTGATTTTTGTGAAAATGGTAAGGCCTCTGAAATTCTTTGTGTTGTATTTGTGTGTCTGTCTCTGAATGGCCGCATCAATGACGGGTTCCTGACTTATCTGAACACAAGGTCCCTGACGATAAACAAAGAAGGTACCAGAAGCCCACAGTCTGAGCCTGAAAGAAAGTCCAGGCATCTCTGTGTAATCCCATGTGTGCATGGAGTACCAAATACCTGACCTGTTGATTGGCCAGCTGGCATTGCCTTTAAACACCTGGGCCCAGTTGTTTGAAAAGTTTAATTTGGATCAAAATGATCCTGATTTAGAACCCCCTTGTTTTGCAATCAGGATTAAGTAATACATCTTACTTTTGGGATTTTCAAAGCAACATAGGATTGGAACACCCTGATTCAGATACACGCTTTTCAGGATTACCAAATCCTGACCACCAGTCTTCTAATCAGGACTGTGTATCACAGTGTGGGCTACTAGCTATGTAAAGTGCAACAGGCAGACTAGATAGTGTGGTGCCACTTTAAGTGTTTTTGACTGAAGAAACAGAAAACAGAACAATAAAACACAAACATGCCATTCAGTTTCTTTTAGTGAGACCCCTCATCTGAGCAACAACAAATACATTAAAATAAACAAAAATAGATAATTCATAAGTACATTGTGGATATTTTGAACACACGTTTTAAATGATAAAAAGGATAAATATCCAGCAGTTAACAATAACAAGGGATGTGTTTGTTAGAGAACATGTCCGATAATGAATATATAGTGATAAATGATAGTCAAAATTAAATGTGCTATTTTTGTTTGATAATGACACCTGTTTGGGGCACTTTTTATGCCAAAAAATCCCCATTTTAACTTACTGTACTGAAAGTTTTAACTTTTAACACTACTGAAAGGCTTAATTGGCAGAATAATATCTATTTTATCACTGTAAGAGTTGAACAAATTCATTGCAAAATAAATGTGTATAAATACTACATGATACAAATGGTGTATTATTTGACCAATTTTAAAGTTTTATTGCATTTAGTTCCTGAAATCCATCTTCAATCCACCCTTTTGCTGGGAACAGGGTAATCCTGATATTTTTGGATCCAAGGTATCCCAATCCTACTAAAAAGGTTTGATCTGGATCAAAATCAAGACTGGATTATGTGACCTAATCTGATATTTCAGAATCTTTTTTTTCCTTTTGAACAGCCCATTTTCAAGATTTGATCCAATCTGAAATTCTTAATTCTTATATTGAATGTTATAATGTATTATGAAAGTATGTATAGTGCTTTATAGATGAGAGCTTCATTGGAGCTTATGAAGTATTATAACCAACCTGGGCCGGACTGTGACATAGGCAGTATAGGCAAATATTAGCGACGCCATCCGTTCAAAGGGGGCGCCTGGGTGCCCCAAAGGGTAGAAAGGGAAAGGGGGGGAAATGAAATACTGTATTTAAACGTTTACTATATTTATTTACTAATATTATTTTACACTATTATTTCAAAATAATAAAAAGCTTATAAAACAAGCAAATCTTACCAAATAAGCAGTTTCTTTCCTTTGGTATGCCTGGCGCTCCCTTCCCTTCTAATTAAAACAGACATTATCGTGTCAGAAAGACCAAAGCCCTCCGGTGCCCAGGGAAGAAAAAGAAGCAAAGAAAAAATGAGGAAAAGACAGAGGTAATAATCATTAATGACAGTAATTACCGTGTTACTGTCTGGGCCGTGGAGCAGAGTGTTATTAGCTTACTTTGGATAATTCAGCCTTTGCTAATTTAATAAATTAATTGATATAATTAAGTAATCAATCAATTAACTTAAGTTAAGTTACTCCCAACGTAAATTCATTAGGGAAAGTTGGAAATACTTTTCAGGTGTTTGGGAGTTTATTTGTACTGTAAAGAGCCCCTCAAAACCATGATCCACGATCTTCACAGGCCCAAAGAATTGCACTCTTGCTTTCAGCATCAAGCACACGAGATATTATGGGTGAATCTCAATACTAAGAACACAAGACCATACTTGTGGTCTTGGCAAGACCAGTCTTGCGAACTTGCCTTTTCAGAACAAACTTGGGGTGTAATGAATCATAGGATTGGTCTTGTTACAGATGCAACTGATGTGCCCTTGATATTTGGGGCGGAGCAAGGCCAACATCTGGGGATTTTTACTGTCCTCTGTACTTCCGTTCTTAGTATTGGAACTGGTCTTCGGCAATGGAAGATGATGTAAAACAGGTACACGAGAACACAAGTATGAATGAATGAATGAATGAATGAATAATAATGAATAATTTTTATAATGTAAATTAGAGAAGGCACCAGTCCGATACCCACGTTTGTTATTGGGCCAGTACTGGCAAAAAATACCAGATTGGACATCAGGGAGGTGGGTGAGTAAGAAACCAGTCTGATTTTCCATCAGAGACAGGTCTAATGTGAAAAATCTCAAAAATGCTTGTAGCCTTTGCATGACATGCTGTGAACTAAAGCGTGGGTCACATGACAGCGAGCTGTTCAGCAGTGCATGTGCACGGTGCTGTCATGAAGGCCATGTTTAAATACAGTTAAAGGTCCGTTCATACTTCACTTTCCCACATGTGCTTTTGGGTCACGCACAGGCTGAGTGACATAAGTTCCGTCTGTAGGGGTTTGCACTGTAGTATATAGTGATATTTGTATGAGTGATTTCTTTATTATATTTACTCTGGTAGCAGATTGCACAATTTGCCCAATAAGAAATATTTCTGTTAATTTTCACGAAATTTGTTACTGAATAAAACAAAGAAGCAGTAAATCATGCTGGCAGTGGATGTCTTCCTATAGCACAGTGACATAGCCTTTGTTGGAGCAACATGACCATTATATTTTCCTATTCTTAGCATCCTTAAACAATGCCACAACAACACTAAATGCAGAAGGTTTACCATATTAACTGAAATGTATTTATACAAATACCTCATTTAATGCTTAGTATGATAAAGGGGAAAAATATCATATTGGTATCGGGAGTGATATCAGGATTTTTTTGTACTTTTGAATTGATGAGTTTGTAATTAGGAGCACATGGTAGATTAAGTGCCTTGTTGAAATCCCAGAGAATTGGTCCTGTGGTCTTAATTTTTTGTGTTTTTGTGTTATGTTCCTATTCAGACCATCTGCACAGTGAAGTCATCCCCTGGATCCCACAATGGCAGTGCGTTGGTCCCTGCTTTGTAGACTGGCCGCCCTGGTCTGTCTCTGGGTCTTGGGCCAGGCTCAGAGCGAGAACCCCCAGATTCAGCTTCGACTGGCGGGCACCAAACGCAAGCACAACGAGGGCCGTGTGGAGGTGTACTACAGCGGCGAGTGGGGCACGGTCTGCGATGACGACTTCTCCATCCACGCCGCCCACGTGGTCTGCAGACAGCTGGGCTTCCTGGAGGCCACTTCCTGGTCCCCATCTGCCAAGTATGGCCGAGGAGAAGGTGAGCCATCCTGATGGTTTAACTAGCTGCAACCTGGCATTTCAGGAGCACACACATGTCATCTGTGTAAACGGGTCCTTCAGGGATGTGAAAGCAATGTAGAAAATGTAGGTTCTTGGACAAAGAGCAAATTAGATGCACAATTAGGAGTTTATATGCTGTACTGGGTAAATCATTAACTAAAGTTGTTATAGGCAGAAATATTATACAATTATAGTGTTACTGGCACTTGGCTTAAATGAGTTTTCTGTACAGTTTGTAATTAAGTTTTACTGCACCATTATTACAAGACATCTATTAAAGTTTGTTTTTTTCTGTTCTATTTTTAAAAATGCTATTTATAGAATAATATTAACATGAACATTCTTGTTATTTGGAAAGGTCCACACCTACGTCATTAGTTTTAAATGTTGTGTGACTCAATTAAAGATTGTTGTTTAGATGTGTTACTAATGCTTCCAGCTGTGTGGTTGGTTTTGAAAAGTACTTTTAGCAGCCTTCAGAATTGTTGTTGTTCACCTATGTCAAGGTTTCTAGACTAAAAGCTTTTGTGATACTCATTGGTCTCATGCCACAAGTCTGTGCTGGGATACCCTCATATCAAATAGTGTGGATTTGTCGCTGCAGCTTCTCCCTTTCTCTGGACTGCTCTGCGGTTCTTTGACAAATTTTATTCAAATCGCCTCCCTCAGTATCATAATGTGTCTGTGGGTTTTGCATGACTAAAATTAGTCCACATTCATTGACTGATAAAAATGTTCATATGATCTTTCTTCGGGGAGTGAAATCCACAAAGGAGCACACAGAACGGGTTTCCATCACTGCTTTGGGAACTAGGTGAGGGGTTCCTGGGATATCAGATCGTGTCACACGCTCAGGCAGGGCAGCGGTTATCTGGGTGATGAATGTTCATGTTCCTGTGTCCAACTCTCCTAGGCCACATCTGGTTGGACAACGTCCACTGCACGGGGAGAGAGAAGACACTGGCTGAGTGCTCTTCCAATGGATTCGGGGTGTCTGACTGCAAGCATTCTGAGGACGTGGGGGTGTTGTGTAGTCACAGGAGAATCCCAGGCTACAGGTTCACCGGGGCGTTGGCCAATAACATTGAGGTAAACAATCTCTGTTAATCCACACTTAAGGGTTTCTGCTCCCACTCCTTTAGGTGAACGCCACTGGACAGGGTTTCTGCTCCCACTCCTTTAGGTGAATGCCACTGGACAGGGTTTCTGCTCCCACTCCTTTAGGTGAATGCCACTGGATAGGGTTTCTGCTCCCACTCCTTTAGGTGAATGCCACTGGATAGGGTTTCTGCTCCCACTCCTTTAGGTGAATGCCACTGGACAGGGCTTCTGCTCCCACTCCTTTAGGTGAATGCCACTGGACAGGGCTTCTGCTCCCACTCCTTTAGGTGAACTCTACTGGACAGAGTTTCTGCTCCCACTCCTTTAGGTGCACGCCACTGGACAGATCTGGCTGTCATTCACATTTTTGGATGAGGTTGGCTTAGTCATACTAGAACTTGGTTTTGTGAATCTCCAAAAATGAAGAACAGATGTGGAGAAGGGAAATAACCTTTAAACCAAAGTGTCCACAGGATCATTTTGGAGGTTTGTGGGACAAAATCGCTTAGTTATGTTCAAAAGTTTTGTTTAGTGGAATTCTGAAGTTCATCGTCCCTTTTTGATTGTTGATTAACTTAATGCTGGTATGTTGTGCATACATCTATATTTTAGCTTCATCTTCAATGTCACATTAAAGCCATGATATATAACATTGGTTGCTTTTGATCTGTGCTGGCATATCAAGTCCACATAGTATACTGAATATCTGTCAATAGTATTAGGTCTCCTTTACTTTCGATAACTGACACAAGAATTTTGCTACTAGTGACTGTACAACAAGCTGATTCCAGATACTGTTCCTTGAAAGACACTTGATAGGACCCCATTTCACACCCTGATGTGCTTCCACTGGCTTAAAGAGAGTACAGATCTAAAAAATGCCATTGCGAGGATTGAGGGGCTACATTACGCCTCAGACCTTGATGGGCTATTTCTGCCAAACCTGAGACCACGTGTTACTCTTCAGCGAGCCCCATGGTGTTTTTCACCTGGTATTTGATGGGCTGGGGTGTGACTCAGAGCAAAGCTTTATCAAGAGGTGTTGCTGTCTGCATGCACTCCAGTGTTTGCACTCCAGTGGTCACTGAAGGCTGTTTGGACTCCCACCACTTCAAGCAGTGCTGTGGAGCATCCCACGTTAAGTCCTCACCCAGCCTCCTACGGTTCCCCAAGTGGGGGGTGGAGGCCCTTTTGGTTGAGGCGTCAGTTCTTCTCAGGAAATGGAGCTCCGTTCCATTGGAGTTAGAAATCATGAGAGATCTCAAGGGCTCTTGTATCTGTACATACAGTGGAATGCAGTCTGTGAAATGGCAGTCTGGAATATACCACAAATTGGGAAAATGTCATGGAGAATGATGTCAGAACTGTAAAGGAGAAGGTTATTCAGTGATACTAACTGAAATGTGAAAAAGCAATTGTCCTCCAGTCTGTAGGAGGATGGAACCTCACATGTAGACATAGTGAGAAGGACCTTGGGGTCTGAAGGCTTTTCCTCAAGCCGTCTGTGGAAAAGGCTGAACTCAGCTTTTCCAGCCCCCTCATTTAACTTCCTGCATCTATGGAGAGGGGGTGCTGGTCTGCTGCTTGATCACTTAAGCACTCCCTGCATTACAGCCCTGCCCTCCCCCGCTGAGGACGGCAAGGTGACTCAGGGGGGGCAGTTCCATGGCAGATTACGGAAACGATGATGACCGCCCCGCTGGGACAGCGATCCCAGGCGGTTACTCACTTCTCCCATCTCCCCTAAGGGTCTTCATGGCCGTCTGGAAATGGAATAGTATCTTGACGGGCCACCAAGAGTGGCACACAGATTTCACCTACTGCTTTTCTGAAATGTAAGCGGCGGCGTAATCTTCATCGATGGAGCAGCTCTGAAATCTTGAACATTTTAAAAATCCCACTATACTGATAGGCTTTGTTTTTTCAACCCCACATCTTCTCCACCTTTATGCTAAGTTGTCTGACCTTTTATGGTATCATTCACAAAGCAACTAACTAATTCCACAGTATTTCTGTTATAGTCACTTTTCTTATTCAGCAGTGCTTTTATCCAAATGGATATATGTTTTTGACAAAGCAGGCCCAACCAAACCCTAGACTAGTTGGTAGTTATGGGCCTTGTTCAAGGGCTGGAGTTTGACCCAGCGACCTTACGACAGCATCCTAACCCACAGAGCCACACACTGCCCCCATTGATTAGCACGTGACTGAGATGTAAAAAAAAAATATGAATCAGCCTATACACACTCTGATTGACTAACAGTTTTAACATGCATCGGACAGGAAGGGGCAAAATTAGACATAGAGGTTTTGCTTTCTGAAGTGGTTAGTAGCTCTAACCACATGGAGCCTCATATGAAAGGTGAACAAACCGCTGGATCTCTAGCCTGGTGGTTAGGCGGCTAAATAGCGGGTCGTGTTAATGCAGGCCATGTTAATGCAGGCCGTTATTAATTTAGATGCTTTGCTTTCACCCTGCCTGGTGAAAGTACTTAGAAATGTTCACTAGTCCAGGTGTAACCGTCAGTCCACGTTAATTGAGTTCTTCTCATTTTTATTCCTATGTGTTTACCCTTTGATTGCAACCACATAAAACTGCTCTTGCTGATGTGTCACGGCTGGTCTGATGCAGTAGATGCACGTCAAGGCCAAGGACTGAGGTGGAGTTACTCAGCTTCCTGATGGGGGTGCCCAGTCGCTTCATCATGCACCAGCCCGTGGAAGAAGACCTAAATCCACGAGCTGCCAATTGAAACACATCATAACTTGGAAGATCTTTCATATGAACCCATGTGTTTAGCGATGTTCCTCATAACACCTGAGAGTAGCTGAAATGCTACATCATACCTCTGATTCTCAAGCCAACACTTACTACAGTAAGATCCAGTTATAACGGACTTCAAGGGACCTGGCAGAACAGTCCATTATATCCAAAGTCCGTTACATCCAGAGTTGCTGTATGGCCAGAACACAACTACAGGACACCATTTACTCATGCCACACCCCAGCAGACA
>JAODJU010000119.1:25189266-25235191 GCA_026776725.1 Gnathonemus echidnorhynchus | reverse complement strand
TTACTCATGATAATTTTCCCCAAATATCAGATTTTTCCTGTTACTAAAACTTAATTTGAGCCTGAAAGGGTTAAAGGACCTCCTTCAAAATAACCCAAAAACTAGTGGTGAGATGAAAAAAACACTCCTGTGAATTTATTGATACAAACACTGTATATTGGATATATAAGCAGAGGGCTTTATAAACAAACTAGGCTTTAATTTATGTCTTTACAAATAATACACCTTTTACAAAAGGGTTGGATGAATTTAAGGCCTTACCAATGTAAAAAAAAAAAAAAAAAATCACATTTTTAAAAGCAAACACCACATGAACTACATGGTAAAACAACTAAAAAAACAGGCTCATTTAAAGACGTAAAAACACCAAAGTCCTTTCCCTTCGTTCCAAGTTCCAGCTTCAGTTTCCAATCAATGTCTGTCCACTTTCAATCTCCAGTGACTCCATATAAATAACAGATTTGCTTTGTATAAAGATACTGGAAGATGGTGATTTTTCAAACCAGTCTCAGTTAAACCACTGAAAGCAGATTACAGTTCCTTTCATAGCCCTCCAGAATTCCTCTAAAGAAGGTTTTCTCTGAAGAAGTTTGCCATCATAACAGGGAGTGACAGATGTCATTCATTTCAAAATGATGATTGTGGCCCAATAAACGGATGTACAATTAAGCTCATCATAGCATACGGGCAACAGGCCAATGGTTTATCTGATGGCATAAACCTCAACTTTTTCATAATGTAGACTGGCCAGTCCAACAGCTAACTGTCTGCTAAACATAAACACCGCTAGCCTGTGCATGGGCTGTAAGACCATCCAAGCTAAACATGCAAGTCGTCTCCAGCACTGACTCATTTCTGATGTCACGCACAAACATCTGCTCGACCATAAAACTGCCAGCAACAAGGCAACAGTTACTGGCTGGAACAGTATGTGCCAAGACACATTTCCCAATCCCATGTGCTGTTCTGTATAGTGGATATCAGTCCATTTGCCATCCAGGGACACTGGTCCTGTCAGGAGAGATCATTCAAGAACATGGTCAGGAACCTTCATATTAGACTAAGATGCTCATAAAAAATGTTGAAACAAATATTATATAGCCGCTTTTCCACATGCTAACCCTGTTTGTTTTAAAGGGGGCTCATTAAGCTCTGACGTTGAGGACACCTTCCCAGGACTCCTGAACAACCACCTGTCCTACAGATAAAAAGCAACAGAAGAAGAAATCTGGGTGGACCATTAAGCCAGCAACCCAACATGCCCCCCCCAACCACTAAAGCCCCACACCCCTCAATTCACCAGAAGTGCCTGCGCTGTGTGTCATCAAGGTACCCATCATAGTAGCACCAATGGCTGACAACATACGATTCCTCTCCTGTTCAAAAGGTTCAAAAGAGGCTCAAACCACTTTGGGGGGGTCCCTAAATGACCCTGCAGGAAGTGATGCGTTACCAGCAGCATAAATCCTCAAAGCAATGTAACGGTTCAGATATGGGACTGGCAGGACTGGAGGACAAGCTGGCCAGGTGAATCCCTTTGCTGGGTCACGGTTTTGCATAGAGAGAACATACGGGAATTCTGCATGTAATTTTCCTTGAAGGGATTTTAAAAGAATCGTAAACATTTTGCCCAAACCACTTCGTATGTGGGGGGTCCTGGACCCTGCAAATGGATTTAAAACGTCACTGATAGTTAGAAAATTGCCTGGCACTGATACTGACTTCAAATGGCACAGGGGGACAAGGCCATAAATACTGCTTATGTCAAACGTTTATATCTGCAGATGGCAGGCAACAAGTTTGCCCAGTTTTAGTTTAAATAATTAAAACATTTTAAAATAATTTCCAAGTCTACTGCAAACTGGTAAATATTCTATGGTTATGGTGGATTAATGTATAGGCTATCCTAGTTAGCACTGCTACTTGTGGTCAGCCAATGGGAATGTTCATTGCTAAGTCGTACCCCAGTAGTTTCCAATCGAATGAAAACGGCCAGGGTGGGGACTAAAGACAGGTTCCTGAACCACAATCGGGCTCAGTTCCGGTGGTGAGAACGTGACCGTTTTAGTTCCTAAAAAGATTCTATTTCCCAAAAAAGTTCACGGTCCCTGAAAGGGAAAGGGCCTCTGTCCCCCAACCCCTGGTAAGTTCTAGGACCGGCATCCTGCACTTAGTACGGATTATCGACGTTGTCCTTAATTTTCACTGGATTTTATTTCGTCCTCCAGAAAAATTGTTTAAGGCAGGGGTCTCCAACTCCAGTCCTGGAGAGCTACTGTCCAGTAGGTTTTCTATCATAACCGGCTTCTGATGAGCCACAGCTGTTCTCAGGTAAATACCAGGAACAAGTGTGGCTCATCAGAAGCCAGGTAGGATAGAAAACCTACTGGACAGTAGCTCTCCAGGACCGGAGTTGGAGACCCCTGGCTTAAGTCATGTGAGCCTGGGGCCCCCAAGGGAGTGAACCAGCCCCTGATTACAGCAGCATTTGCAGATATGAACTGTCTGGACTTTTCTCTGTGAAGGCGTTTCTTCCTGTGCACAGTCTTTGCCTGTGGTTCCCTGCAGCCAAGTTAGTCTCAGTGTGGTAATACTATATAAACCACCACAGCTGTCTTCGTTTTCTTTGGGAGAACAAACACTTCCTCTGATTACAACACTGCCGTCACCTTTTGGGCCGAAAGGAGGCATCATACTGAACTGCCTTAACTATGAATGCGTCAGATAAAAATGGACGAGCGTTTGGTAATATTGATATCCACATTACCATAGTTACTTGAGACATTCTCCTTCCAAAGCACATAACCCTCATGCTAGGTGGCGATGTCACGCTGACTGTGACGCCGCTTAGCTCAGCTATGGCTGCTCTGTGTCGTTTCAGTCTGTATCTGAACCAATTGTAGAGAGACACTTCTGGTGCACTCGCCAGAGGGCATGGTGAGCAAGCCTGGTGGGTGACAGTCACTTCACAGGGACAGGGGAGAGTTCTTTGAGGAAGATCTGGGTGCCAGAAATAGCTAATCCGCCGAAGTACCTTCACAGAACTGGTTTATTTTCCATTCAGATGGTTCCAGATACACGTGGAATATGGCACTACGGCCAACACTGATTTAAAAAATGTCTTGTGACAAGTATGGTAAGAGATGTTAAAAGCCAAAAATAATAAATAATTTCCAAAGTTTTATCGTAAAATTTATAGATTTGTCTCTGTGATAATGTGCAATTGATCTTTGTTTTTAATCTATCGTGATGCAATATGTAAATCTTTTATAGCCATAATTTTAAATAAACTTTAAAGAATCAGGGATTTCAAGAATTTTGTGTAAAATTAGCCTCAGCCTATGTGAAGTTTAAGGAGTTTTTAATTTCTTCGTATCGGTGCTATCAAATACGGACCTTCTGTTTTAATGAGGGGACCCAATGCTAGCTGAGTGACTTATGTATGTTTGCTTCAACTTGAAAGGGTCAAATATGTGCTTTTCACCCTTTGTTTGCCAATAAAACTGTACCACATCAGCTGCCTGATGACCTGTCTTCTATGCATAAGACCTCCCAAGTAGGGTTCATTCTATTGTGATGTCATTGACCTTGATGTTATGTCACTGACAGCATTTAACAATAAAAGGGGATACCTGTAATGGGCATGACGTCAACACCGTTTCCCCCGGGCGCCACCCCTCTGCAGGCCCAGAGCCCTGGTCACCAGTCTGCGGGCCACTGCCGTATCAGTGCGAGGTCTCTCCTTCACTGGCTGGATGAACTCTGGGGAAGGAGCACAAGTCAGTCATCTGCTGTCAGCCACTGCGGTTACTGTGTTACTGTGGCACAGAGACACTCACTGGGCAGATGCTTAGACTTAAAATATACCATAGAGCTAATCAGGAAGTCATACCTGCAGGAATACCATTTTATTCATTCAGTATGTGCTGCAGTCATTTCCAGTGTTGGGCATTTCCAGTCCAGAAACTACAAATCCAGACCAAGATTTTGTTTCTACCAACCTGTTGAGCATGATGAGTCACAGTCACAGAGTACTCAACTGGTTGGTAGAAACAAAATCTTGGTCTGGATTTGTAGTTTCTGGACCTGCAATGCCCAACACTAGGCATTTCTTGGGAATGCTAAAACCATGCCTTCTACACCCAGCGACAATATTAGCAAAAATGCTATTAAACTTAATGGAACGCAGTAGCTTGTGAGTGTCATGGCACTGGAGACTCCCCTGTAGTCCTACCTGCGCGCCTGAAGGCCTTCCCCTTGGCTTTCCTGCTGCCTTCACACAGCCTCCGTGCCTTCAGCAGTGGGTGCTGTATAGACAGAGCCTGCTGAGCTGGGGGCAGACAGCGACATAGCGAAATGAGAGGCCAGTCAAGGAGGTTCCTTTTGCATAACCAACCTCCTGCCTTCAGGAGTGCACAGTGCATCCCAGTGCTTGACTGAGGAATTAAAAACCTTTGAGGAGATAAACACCCCGCAGTCAACTTCAATGATTTTCTGGTGATAATTGCGAGTTAGTCCATTGAATGTTGGGATGGAACTTTGCAGGGTACCAAACTTCGATACTTTTGCGGCATCAACCAAATTGATTAGTATCAAGTTTCGAAAAATGCCTTGTTGTCCAGTACCAAATTTTGATACCTAAAGAAATCTCATCAGCATCAGTGAGCCAATAAACTTGCAGCATGCTTGCAGCATCTAATAATGTTTATTGTTGGTAACATACACAAATATGTCATAGAGGGACGCAAGAAAAACATCCAGAGACGAGGTTCATGTGTGTGCGTGTTAGGATGCTCTCTCAGTGTGGGTGACAGGTGTGAGCGCGCACACACACACACACACACACAGCTGAGAACACGCTGATATGAAACGTGCATTTTGCCTGAAAATCTTCCATCAGATTTGCTCAGTATAATGCATGTTATGTCATGAACAGCCGGCCTGCTTTCATGATGATTGATAAGAGAATAATTTGGCAAATCGTGATTAACTTATAGCCTAATATATGCAAATATCAGTCATAAACATTTAGGTAGGTTGTTTGAACCAGTTACCCCGTAATGGGCTACTCAGCCTTTCAGGTGAAACCAAACCACGTTCTGAACTGTAAGCAGGTTCTGCTTCTTAAAAGCAGAACATCTCAGTGAGATGAACCTTATTATTTTTAAAATAACTCCTTTAGCAGTAATCCCAAGTACCCCAGCCAGATGATGTTAATCCACATTTCAATAAAGATTAATAATTCTATGTTTCTTTTTTTCAAACCTACATGCAAACAAAGACCTTTGTTTTGAAAGGCTATACCTGTTCACCATATTTATGGTGCTGCTTTCCCATGATTTATGCAATTTTGTACTTAAGTGCACATGCAGGTACTGGCAGGTGGTGGGTGAGATGCTGACAGGAAAAAATAAACTCATACTGGGCTTTTCAAGTAGGATAACACTGACACACTGAACACCAACTGTATCACTGCACAGGAGATACCCTGGGGCTCATTCTAATACTGCATTTCTGTGCAGTGACACAAATCGGGTGTGGAATTCAGTAGATATGACAGTTCACTGTTCACTGCCAAGTCTGTGGATTATCTTGAGCAACCAGGTCATGTTTTCTGGCACTTTAATCACCACAGAAGGAATGCCATTCAGTTTGATTATATTTGAGAGAAGCCCAACATTTCTATGCCTGATATCTCCAAAACTAGGTAACTGCCAGCAGACCTAGATGGATAGAGAGCACTAAATCCCCTCTAAAACATATCTTGTTTCAGTTTTGAAATACCCCTTTTAGTTAAATATTGCTTATGTTATGACACTGTTTTAAGAGTGTAAAAATGCCAAGGAACTGAAAAATAAAACTGAAAGATTTGCACTGTGATGTGTAATGTCATTTTGTTTTTGCCAAAATTAATTTAATAAAACTGGTATTGAAAAAGTTCATTGAAAAATCATTCCCGATATTAAAGTTAAGGTATCGGTAACGGTATTGAAAATTTTTGAAAGATACCCAACTTTGGATGCAACAAAAGCTGCCGTCTGGCTGAGACCCACTGGTCCGTCCAAAGGGGTAAATTCAGAGCTTCAACAAGATCTGAGCTCTTTTAATACTTCGGCTTTGGTCTCATGAAATACAGTGGAGTAGCACTGAATACCAGCAAAAAAGTCAGAGCCAGAAAGTTAAAGACATGAAAGGTCGTACCTGCAGACTCGCTGGAAAACACGCCAAGGGCACAGGTGTCATCCACCCAGGTGATCCTCAAGCCTGCCTCGCTTTATTTAAGCGGGAGAACACAAAGAATTTACCAGAATTAGAAATGAGATGGCAGAGAATACCAGGAAGTACTTTAGCTGAAAAAGTATCAGAATATGGAGTAAGAATAATTACATTATATCAAACTTTCAACCATCTTGTAACCGCTGATCCATAACAGGATCATGGTGGGGTGGGGGGATTGGGGGCTGGTGGTTATTTCAGGCAGCATAGGGTATAAGACAGGGGAAGACTCTGCATAGTGTGCCAGTCAATTCCAGGGCATCCACTCATTCACAAATGCTCATACAAAAGGGGCGAAGCAGACATAACAGACACCAAATGGAAACCCAGACAACTTAGGGGGAACTCCATACACTCCCCACGGGTGGGATTCAAACCCACAACCCTAAACACCTTACAAGTGCCATCCACTAAGCCACCTCATATCAAACTTTCAACAACCATCAATTTCTTTTGTTCTCATCCCATTCATTTATTCATTGTCTGGGCCCATTGATTCAATCACATCCTTTGCAATACCAACACAGTACAGCATCTCCACATGGTAGAAGGACGTCGGTTATGTGACACTGTAAGCTGGACCCCAAGTGTCATGTTGATTGCCTACTTCTGTCTGGCCCTCTGTGTTTGCACCGGTTTTAAATAAACCACTAACTTAAAACAATAAACTTCTCAGCTCACTCAGGCAGATGAGTCTGGCCCCCCCTCTTCACGCATACAGAGGTAAGATGAGCAAAGACTCAAACAGCCTATCACTGTCACCCACCACCAGAGCCAAGGCACACCAGATGGCCATTAAAATGAAGCAGCACCATCTGATACCTGAAGTATGCGAAGGCGTCCAGCAGGTCCTCCGTCTTGAAGTGCTTGGGAAAGTCGTAGATTTCGATGACATGGGCGAATTCGTCCGAGCTGAACAGCATGTTCTGATAGTTGGAGTAGTCATTGTGGGCGCTCTCGATCAGGACGTCTGCCTCCCTCAGGTTCGCAATGATCTATCCGATGAAACACAAACATTAAACCATCCGTCCATCTTCCCTAACTGTGGATCCAGGACAATGTGAAAGTGAGCCGGGACCCCAAATCTACAATCAGCCCCCAGCCCCAAGTTGTTGGTAAAAGCTGTCGATCAAGGGGAGGGCGGTTGAGTGGCAACCCCTCATGCCCACGGATTAGCTAAGATGGCGACCCCTCAGAAGATACTCCCATGTTTCAATCTATCCTACATCATCCTTCACTAAGCTCAGGACATGAGGCATGTACAGGACGCGGGTTAAAGGTGTCCGTTCCCCTAACAGCTTTAGCGTCGTAGCATGAAACCGGAGTACCTAGAGGAAACCACAATAAATGAAGGGAGGAAATGAAAACTCCACATATTTAACATATTCAAGTATAGCAGGACTATGTAGGGAGTTATTTCACCTTCTAAACCCCTGTATCAAAGAAGCAACAAAACACACTTTTCATTCATTTTCTATACCCGCTTGTCCTATGCAGGGTTGCGGGGGGTACAGAGCCTATGCCGCAAGCTACAGGTGCAAGGCAGGGAATAACCCACAATGAGGCACCAACCCTTGGCACACAGAACATACCTCTTGAGTAAAATCCTCCAAGTCTGCTGCGCCCCCTGCTGGTAGCTCCACTGCTGGTGACACAGTCTCGTCCAGTTCCTGGTGCTTCAGAGACATAGCCATGAAGTTGGACAAGGTCTGATCCCAGGCCGCCGGCAAGGCCTGGCCGCTGGAGTCGGAGGGGAGCCCGGAGACCTCTTGTTCGCTGGCGGACTCGTCGGTGGCTTGGGAGGCCGTTTCCTGGCTGGCAGGCAGGAATGACTGACCCTCGAGGTCTGCGGCGATTTCAGGACTGGTCCCCGATGTCCTCTGCTTCGGGCTGCAGCCCGAGCTGTCCGGCGTGAGCTGGGCCTGGGTGGGGTCGGAGGCCGGGGCCGCCTTGTCCCTCATGGCTCGTGGGACATAGATGGCCTTGTCAGGGCGACGGGCTGCCCTGCTCCGAGTCTGCCGGGGCTCCAGGTGGGGGCGGTCTCTCCGGGCCTCTGTCTCCTGGCTTCGCCCCTGGATGTCCTCATGCTGGCCTTCTTCTGGGTCCCCCTCCTCCTCTGAGGGCAACCTGAGAGAGAGGAAACCGTGTGAGAGCCCAAGCAGGCCACCTGGCTTCACCGCTCATGGGGGGTCTTGGGCTGATTCCGTTATGTAATTAGGGTTAGCAACAATAACCTAAGGCACAGCATTTGTAATAGTTTCTTTTACACTTTTTAAATGACTTATCGCTCAGCAGCATGACATATGTCAGCCATTGGCCATTCGCGATGACATCGCCCATCAGTCCAACCCAAGTCCCAAGACAGACGGAAGAGATGCTGAGAACTCAGGTAGAGAGAGGGGGAGACTGACATCCAACCATAATACCTTGTTGAACTAAAAAAGGGTGCAAACAACTGAGACGGTAAGAACTCGAAACTTGATAGTTCAAATTGCTTCTACCTTATTTAGTAACACTTAACACCCAGAAAGGTAAAGGTGTGCCCAGGGAGGCTGTACCTGAGGTGGGTGGGACACACCACCACCCTGCGGCTCCAGCCTTCACCCACCGAGAAGGTGTCCAGGGACGGGCAGCTCTCCACGGTCCTGTGGATCAGGTAGCGCAGCCGGCTCGGCAGCGGCGGGAAGAGCAGGACGCTGGGGAAGAAGGGACACTGTTATGTCCCTTTAACCTGCTCATTCTGCCACGTCCCGGTGAGGTTTAGTCCCCGAAAGACCATTATTAGCACCCCCAGCTAATTCCAGAGGCTAACTGTAAAAACCTAACCATCTGTAACAACTCGTAAAACCTGGGGGGGACTATTACTGACCATATATTAAACTCTAAAAAAACAGCACCTCTAAATATGAAGTCCTATGTTCCATGTATGTTCTTTGGTGATCAGAAGGAGCGCCAACACCGGCTTGTCATCACCTCCCTGCTCCCTGGTCCTGACTCATATTTTACGACTTAGACTGTGTGACTTGCCACTTAGCCATCTCTCCCATTTGACTTTCCTTGCCCGCCCCAGGAGGATGGGCTCCCCCTTTGAGTCTGGTCCCTCCCAAGGTTTCTTCCTTCTAGGGACTTCTTCCTTGTCACTGTCGCCTCTGGCTTACTCACTGGGGGCTTTGGGTGGGGATGCTGTAAAGCGCTTTGAGACAATGTAATGTTGTGAAAACACGCTATACAAAAATAAATTTGTTGTTTGTTGTTGTTGAGAAAGTGTTTAGGCTAAAATCTGGGCTTATTCTATGTGGATTGATGTTGCCAGTGTGTATTCATGTGCATTGGGCTTGTGGACACCAGGGAAGTTTCTAGCCATTGACTTAACTTTTTCTGAAGGGAGAATAGCATCAGGGCTAAAATACTCGGGGCTATATATGGACCTAAGGACGACCATGGTTGGGACCAGTGTTATTATCGTAAACTAAAACTGAAACAAAAACGGACACTATGTTCACAAAAAAAAGGTGTCAGACTTTAAATCAGCAAAAAGTGACGTCTCACCACCAACATGTTTTTACCTTGTTTATCCACAATATCTCCCACTGTGACAGATGTTGTGCTAGCTAAGCTGTCCCTTTCTTCACCGCCACTTCAGTGCTTATCGCTTCCATAACATATCAAAACAGCAGCATAGGGCGCTGTTTAATCATCATAAGGACACGCCGAATTTATACAGAGTACTAACGTTTGGGCGTCACGATACACATCTCATTGATATTTCAGGTATACTACTAATTTTATGGAATTGTGGGCGAAACTACCGACCGCAGAGTGCCAAATATTCAACGTCCATTATTTAAGGTCTTGCAATAACAGTTTCTTGTTCTCAAAATAAAATTAAAGGGTGTAATTTATTTTCTGGAAGAAAATTAATAGTTTAGACTAATGACCAATCGGTAAAATAGTCGATACCATCCATTTAAAAACAGTCGTTACCATCAGCCCTAATTGCATCCAAGTGAAACACATTAAATAAAACACATAAATAATTTTCAAACATTAAAGCCAGGACACCATAATATAAAATGTATAAGAGAGAAGTTCCATTTACAGCCAGATAAACGGCGATGAGCATGCAGCGCTCGGCCACCTTCAGGTATGGCTTACCTCCTCTCTCCGTCCCTCTGAATGAAGGCATCCAGCTCCTCCTGGACCGTATCAACAAACTCATATTCCTGCTGTGGAAGGTAGTATCCATCGAAGCAATTAAAAGCCAGGGTGACCAGAGGGATGTGATGTTGGATCTGCAAGGGAGGTGGGGGAGACACAGCCTCGATCAGAAGAGGCATGGCCAGGAAATACCATCCCTACACCTCACTTCGCTATGAGCCGTTTTCGCTTTTACATGCCGAATACTAATATTTGTAGGTCTCATTTGAACAGCTGATGAAAATGCTGTAATAAAATCATCTGTCATAAATATATCCCGTAAATTTCAGTTCTTGCACTGATTTCAGCACTTCATTCCCCCTTCATCACAAATCCACTGACAAAATACGGATATTTTAACCATGCAACGTTTCTCAATAATCTTCCTTTAAAGAGAAATACTAGGACCTGCCGTTTCCCTGTCGACGACGGTGAGGAACTACTCCCTAACCCTGCACCCGAGAACTTTTCTATAACGTTTTTATAACGATAACGTTTTTCTTATTGCACAGACACTAGCTACCCCTACACTCGGACATTATCGTTTACCACTTTTTGGTGCCATTTACAATCGTACAGAGTCCAGATGTCAACTTAAGGAGCCGGTCTTATTATTACTTATTCCTTCGCGGCACGACCAAGGAAACTCGTCCTCGTCGGTTTGGGTCTCGGCGTGTGATCCAGGCAGGATCTGGGCTGCTGCCGAACAGAGGCAAGGCCGTCTGCATTTGGACCCAGACGTGAAATCCCACCCCCGCACATAAACAACTACCCGCCCCCCGAGCTCTGCTCTTTGGCTTCGATTAAACTCACGAAATAAGCGTTTCGTCAAAACTCACCCGATTTCCTTCCGCGAAACGGCTGTTTCTCCAGCTTGGGACAACAAGTGCGGGATGCAGGGACTTCAAATCGTCCACCAATGAAGCACGAACTGCGTAACTTAAGTGGGGTTTATCGTACGCAGCTTGCGCACTTGCAAATGGGCCTCGCTACGATTCCTGTTTCCGACTCGCAGTTACGTTAACGGCGTAATTAACGGAAAATGTGTAGTTTACTTACGATCTCACTTTACGTGCAACTTCTCAGCCAAAGACCATCGGTGTTACAACCCTTTTGAGCTGTAATATCAAAACGATACATTGATATGGGACAAGACAATCCTGTTATATAGTACCCCACTGCCCCCATAAATTATTGCAGTTAAAATATGAAATTCTTTTATGCTGAAATCGCAAATAAATAAACCTCAAGGTCAATTTAAGTTAATTTGAGCGGATTATACCAGTTTTGTAACATCCTTAGGTGCTAGGTACATGCACATAAAACAGCTGTGTAAGTTACTCACTTCTAGATTTATTTAAATAGATTTTAAATAAGCACAGTAAGAAGCCTGTTCTATAGAGTTAAAGAACACACTGGGCCATGGGCTTAATCAAGAAGAGTGTTTATTTATGCTACAGTGCACAAGTTAAGAAATTATACAAATATTTAAAACCACATACCGTCATCCTGGCATCATTAGGCAGAAATATGATATTAAGGTCTGTCTGGTGGTTATAAGGTCTCAAAAGCAAAAAAAAAACTGAAGTTATGGGGAGTTGCAATACATGAAATGCTATAAATACTCCAGCGTTCTTGCTGGGAAACTGGTTCTCATTCACACATCTCAGTTATTCTGTTCTGTAGTGTAAAATCCTAAACAGGCTGACGATTCTAATTCTGTTGGATTGTGACTCCAAAAACAGCCAAATTATGGTGAGGCACACGGGATTCAAAAGTGTGTGTTGATGTAATCAGACACCATCCCTTGTTAGCGACCACAATAGTTCATGGGAGCAATAGAGAACCAATCCTCCTTGGTTGATAAGACTTCATTTTTCTGCTTGTTGATAGTAGTTAGATGAAGAATGACCAAGCTGACCAAGCAAATACACCCAAGTACAAAAACCCCCTCAGAATGCCTCATTTTTTTCAGAATCATGTACATCAAACATAACAAGTGGCAAAGTTCAATACACAAGGTTATAGATAATCCGTGATCTGGGGAGAATTAACTATATGAACTATCCATTCATGCTTATTCATGGTCGTGGGGGTTTTCGAGCCTAAGCTGGAGGCTATGGGGGCAAGGCAGAACTATACTAACCTGAATGGATAAACATAACGATCATAATGACAGACAAGGGCCAGTGTGCCTTTATTACCTTCAGCAGAACATGTGGTCAGTCCGTCTCACACAGAGTAGTAATAAATAATCAGAATGAACAAGGAGTTTTTAAAAATGCAATGTGAATACAATGGGAGTGAAGGAAGGCAGACCTGGTGGTCACGGTGGGGACAGGGGGCAACACAGGGCAGCAGCGAATGGGGCACCAAGCAGCCAACTTAAGAAACATCTTTAGACAAACTAAAAACAAACAGAAAATGATTGTTAAAACAATACAACATAATAATCCAATATGAGAATTCAGGATCTACTGAGTTAATCACACACTCATAAAATTGTGCTTAGTACATGTCTAAACATATACAATATATGACATTTCAAACACACAAAATCCTGAACTTCGAGAAGCACTGAAATACAACCATCCAACATGTCAGATTTCTATCTATCTATCTATCTAACACCAGACATCAGAAAATGGTGCAGCTTTAATACCCAAAATAATGGGGTACTAATTACAGCAGCAACATCGTTACATTTGAAACTGGTAGTTCAATCTGCGTGTTTGAGAGGAGGGAATTGTGCCCTGGTGTGAGAACAGGCAGTCGGACTTACCCAAATCTCATCTTCCAGGTCCAGTGCTGCGATCTTCAAAAACAGTAATTTCGACCTGGTGTGAGGGGGGTTAAGGAAGAATCTGGAAGCGGGCAGAAAGTCTGTCAAAAGGTAGAGAAACAACAATGCCTGAACACATCACACAGCCACCCAGATCTACTGTTCTTCAAATGCAAGGATACAACTCTCAAGCCCCGCTCGATAGGGTCAGTGAGGAGCAGGCCCCTTGGAGCGTAGATTTTGTCATTCTGATCCTGGATGTAATTGGCAATCTTCTTCAAAACCTTACAAGGCAACAGAAAACAAAATAAGATTAAGAAGCCTGTGCAACTAAAGGTTCATCGGGCCGTTCGACTCTTTCCAGACATCGCGTCAATACTGACGATCCAAAGGCAGGATCCAGCACAGTGGTCTTACCTTCTCATAGTGCGTCTCCATGCACAGGAAGACGGTGTAGGCTGTCAAACAAGCCAGACAGCCCTCCAGGTACGAGCGACCACCCAGCTTCTCCGCTTCAGCATACAGGCTGTTTAGCTTCCGTATTGTATCCTCAAACTGCTGCTTGTCAATCTGAAATTAGCAAATCCCAAAACAGAGATGCGGTCACTGGACTGTGTCAACCGATGTCAGAAAGGGACAAACTGATTTTACACACACATGCTTGTAAATATATCATAATTATTCACAAAATTATGAGTGATTTTTGTACTGCTATTTAAAGTTGTATAAGCATTAAGACATAAGTATTGAGGCAATTAAATGCCTTCATGGTCTTCTGTAAGTCAATAACAAATCAAATAAAAATCTTAAATCTTAATATCTCCTGTTTGTGCTGCTCTTGTCCTGGGCCAGGAATTTTCTCTGATTCTAGAACAGTTACTTATCATGACAACACCGCGTACTCTTTTTGCTGACTATGAGCTAAAGGAAAAAAGAATGAGGAAGCATCTGCTTTTATGTATTAAATGCACCCTTGTTTCCAGAGTCGCGGGAAACTTTGTCTGGAACTGGCAAATGGTCCCCGAGGTGTAGTCCCGCTGGACGAACACTTTGGCTGCGACAGGCGCCTGCTGACGCAGATCCTGCAAGCTGTGAGTCTGGAGGAAAGGAAAAAAAATCTATGTAGCATATGTATCAGTTACCCCATCAGTGTGCTACCACCCTTGACCACTGATTTATAGTACTATTACTCACTACATGCATCTACAAACGTCGCCTATTTTAACATACATGATTAACACAAATAATGAAACCAAAAAACAAACAAACAAGAACATATGGGCGAATCACCTAGGTACACTGACATAACTATGGATTCTTTCACTTCTTCAATCTACCATCTTCCGACTTGTAGAGTTAAGAAATATATATGAATAACTCAAAATATGCTTTTCCTTCAATGAAGAAAACACTAACGATGGTAACATTACACAGTAACCGATTTATGATTTTACTAGACGGTATGTTGTAAAACAATCATAATCCGGAAAAATAATTAAACAGGAGCAGGCAGGCGGATGGATGGTTTACTGACAAACTAGTTAGTTATTGGTTTTAACCCAGCCGGATTAGTTAGTTCATATAGTGTATATGTTACTCCCTTTTCACACTGGGACAACTATCAAGAAATAAATATGTAAGTATACCTAGAAAATTGTTTTATATGCCAACATTAAAAAAATAATTTAAAACTACATATTATGGAACACCCATTTACCCAGGTATGTTTTTAATAATCTCAAAATATTATTAACCTACGGTAGAAAAATACAACACTCCCTTACCTCCGCCATATTGAAACCAATTCTTCCGTAGTGTTCAGTCTGCAGTGTAATTTCAGGGTAAGAGCCCACTACTGCCACCTATTGTTTGGAGTTGGGATCCCATACAGCTCTGCTATAAAACATTGTATGTTAACACTTCCATCCATCCATTTTCTATACCCGCTTTTCTTGCGCAGGTTTGTCTTGCCCATCCAAAGCTACTGGCGCAAAGCAGAGAATAACCTAGATTGGGCGCCAAACCATCGCAGGGCATACACTCAGCATAAGTATTATGCGTAGTGAAATGATCAGAATGCGATACCAGTTTTTGACAGCAACGCTGTACATATTTAAAGGTCCTTTTAAACTTAAGTGTAATCCATTCCACAAAACAGCGATGCAGATTAATATGCAATGTAATCAAGAATCGGTAACAGTGTTACTACTCTCTTTAAAAAAATAGACCAGGACAACTATTTAAACGTCAACAGCTGTTTTCGATCATGAGAGTTATTTTGGTACCTTACTCATTTAACTTAAGCAAATAGTGCTGTGATAATTATTTTTATTCAGGGGAAATTATGTAGATAGAAAATATGCACAGTATTAAGCCAAAGAGGGATGTTCTTGTACGGTAATAAAGAAAAACAAACCTCTGCATTCTCATCTGCCAATGCACAGCAGGATATTAGCTGCATAACAAAGGAATATCCAACTTACATTTTTATTCAATATAGGTTTACATGAGTATGACATGGCCCCGCAATTTCAGTCAACATTTACTATAAGAATATAAGACACATGTGTGTTTCCTTTATAACTGCATTGATTAAAAAACTACTACACATAACTGCTGACAAAATATTCATTGTCGTTGTTTAATAGGCAAAAGTGGTTCACCCAGGCTAAAAGTCAAACTTATCAGAACTTACCAAATTTAATTGGGTAAACAAGATCTTACATGTCAATATTTAATTATGTTGGTTAAATTTAAACTCATTATTATATAAAATTACATTGATCAATTAAAATGAATAGTCTTTATGAATACTTCGCCTCCCTTTAAATGTGTTCAGTTCAACGCAGTTTTACTTCAAAAAATAAAAACAAGCGTATAATATAATTATAATTAGTCATACTCTGCATTATAGCACGGGAATACTAACTATCCAATACTCAAAGAAAAACGGTGATGAGGACAGTAAAATTTTATATGGAAAAAATGAATGAGCAATTGACATTCAATGTCCCCTTTCTGGAACCTAAAACTGATCCGCACGCGCAACATGAACGTGCACGGAACAGTGCCGCGCGCAAGGCCAAACCCTCCCCGCTCTTGCGTTTTGTTTCTTTGAGAGCACTCCACTCTCATTGGCTACGCAGATACTTTAACACATCCAGGCCAATCGCGAAGGAGTGCGCGTGTTTTCTCTGAAAAGTAAGTCAAATTGCTTTCGTCCCCTACCTTGACGTCAGCCAGTTGTTTTTTCCTCTTGAAAGCCCATCCCCCTTTCCGAGTCTGTCCGTAACGCCCCGTTATTTGGGGCCTGCCAATTGGAGGCGAATAACGGGAGCGAGCCGCGGTTTGTAAATCGTCCTCTCGGCGGGAGGAGCTCTTTATTCGATCTCCATTGGAGACGCGCGTGCGCCGGGATCGGGGAAGCGCGTGAGTGAGTGAGCTCGAGCGCTGTGGCTGAGGCTCTGGCGGCGGCGTTGAGTCCGAGTGTGTGCTGAGCCCTCGGGGTTTTTTTTTTAAACAGTGCGAAGAAGAAGCGCAAACACACGCTTTACACTCGCACTTCTCCGGCTGAGGCAGAAACAAGTTTTCTCTTCCTCGCGGAGACCCATCAAAAAGGACATTCTCTGAACGTACTTATCCACGGCCTGCAAAAAAAATCATGTCGGCCTCAACGGCGAAAGTGAGCAGAAAGGAGCAGAACTCGAACCATGACGGAGCGGACGAAACCTCTGGTAAGGAATGGCGGTCTCCACGACACCGCCATTTTCCGCTTGTTTGCGCTTGCCGCGGTGTTGCATTTTAATTGTGAGGCTGGCGGCTTCACTGCGTCTTAGGGCCCCGGCTGAGTGTCCGGTGTGTGAGCGGCTCTTACCCAGAGGTCGGGCGTGTGTGTTGCGACTGAGCCTGAGCCTCACTAGTGCTGACTGGCGGTGGCCATGTTTCCCCTGCGTGTAGCCTTATTGTGTTAGACGCGTGCTTGCTGTGGCTTTCAGGACTCTGTTTCCTCCCTGAATGATTTCAATTTACGGGCGCAGGCGTTGTTTAAAACTTTCTCCGCCGCGATGCGGGCCGCGATCTGTGCTGGGGTGTAGAGAGACGTTTCGTCCCGTGAATGGAGATGTCTGAGCGAGGCCCATCTGCTGTGCATTGTTAGCTAGCAGTGTAACTCCGCCATCATGATGTGTGCACGGCCCTGAAGGTGGTTATTTGACTTTTCTGGTGAGCAGCTTTCCCATCACCGATTTCTCTACTCACTGCTCATGATGCGCGCCGTAAGTGCCGAGTGGGGCGCCAGATCGGGTTGATCATGCCGGTTGATGTAGGGAAGGATCGGAATCCCGACCGTGCGGCCTCCATTCAAACCACGCGGCCCGAGACTACAGCAGGAAACTGCATCAGACCGGAGTGTGATGTACAGATCTTCTTTTGCGTTATACTGACCATTTTGCTGTAGTTTTACGGGCACTGTATATTTATCCATGCGTCGTTATGTGATGTTTGTGTTGTATTTGCTCATGAAAAATAACCGTTTAGGCAGAGGATAAATACGAAAGCGTGGACGAAATTTTACATGATTGCTGGCTTAATTCGTGTTTCGAGCAAACGGCGTAAACTTGAACTTGATTTTTTTTTTTTAAAACACGTGCGCTGTAGCTGAGTGAAACCTTACGACTCAAAGCATTCTGTTCCGATCACCCTAAAAACAACGAAAGCATGTGAAAATCAAATAAACGCGGGAAACCTTTAAGATCAATAGGCATGTCACGGAGAATTAATATATTTGTTAGCCCGTGTAGCTGATCTTATTTTTTTCCCTCCACTTTTTAGAGAAAGAGCAACAGGAAGCTATTGAACATATCGACGAAGTACAGAACGAAATTGACAGGTAACACGTGCTTTCTATGATTATACTGTACTTAGCCACTCTGCATAAATTTTGTAGAAGGATTAAGGCTGTTGGCAATGAATTCGTGTCTTATTCGTGAATGCTCTGGATTTGTTCAGGTATAGGAACATGAGCGAGACTTAAAATAATAGCGATGTTAATCAGTGTAATTAATACAGTGGCTGCCGGAATATTGTTTTCCAGATTGAATGAACAGGCAAGTGAGGAAATCTTGAAAGTAGAACAGAAATACAACAAGCTGCGCCAGCCTTTCTTCCAGAAGCGGTCAGAACTGATAGCCAAAATCCCAAACTTCTGGGTCACAACATTTGTCAACCATCCACAAGGTAAGCAGGCAGATATGTGCCAAGGTTTACTCATGTCCTGCTCTGGGTCAGTAATATGGTAGTGGTATTGCTTTCAGTTTCACCTGTGTTCACTGCCCCTGTTTTTTCCCAGTCTCTGCTCTCCTTGGTGAGGAGGACGAGGAAGCACTTCATTATCTGACCCGGGTCGAGGTGACAGAGTTTGAAGACATCAAGTCAGGTTACAGAATAGATTTCGTAAGTAGTCACTGCTGTTTTGCATTTCTGTGCATTGTTTCAGTGTCTTGAGACTTACACTCCTTTCTACCCCTGTTTAGTACTTTGATGAGAATCCCTACTTTGAAAACAAAGTCCTGTCCAAAGAGTTTCATTTGAATGAGAGTGGAGACCCATCCTCAAAGTCAACAGAGATCAAATGGAAAACGGGGAAGGTTTGTGTCAACTGACTCTTTATAACTTGCAGATATCATATGCTAGTTTATTGCTTCTGAGTTATTGCATTTGCAAGTATTTTGCATAAGGTAGCCACTGCCTGGTTAGCGTATACTTCTAGCAGCTTCTGGGAAAATAGCTCTGTAGGATATACAAGTAGTTTCTGTTGGGTTAAATTGGGCAGCTGCCCACTATGGGTTTATATGTATCGATGAGTTCCCCTAGCAGATTTCTCTATAGTGTGCTGTCTTGACTGTCTTTTGATGAATTTTTAGGTGCATGTTATACTAGAGATTTTACCATTTTCAGGATCTGACAAAGCGTGCCAGCCAGACACAGAATAAGGCCGGAAAGAAGAGGCAACATGAAGAGCCAGAGAGCTTCTTCACCTGGTTCACAGACCACTCTGATGCTGGTGCTGATGAGCTGGGTGAGGTCATCAAGGATGACATCTGGCCAAATCCTTTACAGTACTATCTGGTAAGTCGTCAAACTTTGGAGTTCCTGTCCAGGCCAGGTCTCCTCCTCTAAGCAGTCCCAGGCTGACTTTTAACCTATATATTCATAGGTCCCTGATATGGATGACGAGGAAGGCGAGGGTGAGGATGATGATGATGATGAAGAGGAGGAGGAAGGGTTAGAGGACATTGATGAGGAAGGTGATGAAGATGATGGAGAGGAAGATGAAGATGATGACGAGGGGGAGGAAGGCGAGGTAATTTCTTCTGGGTTTGCTAGAAGGTACATACCTCATACTATGTTTAAGAGGCAATAAGTGACATTAAGGGTGTTTTTCTTTGTAGGACGACGGTGAAGATGACTAAACCCGACGATGAAAGATTCCACCTTCATCCTTACCCATTCTTTCCCTTTTAATTTTCCTCTAATCCTTGGGAGCAAGATGCATTGTTGGATTTTTTTTTTCTTTGTGTGTGTATGTATGCGAGTGTGTGTGCTGTCCATGTTCTACTGAAGCCTCTCCTGTCAATGCCATGTCTAATACCGCTCTATTCCCAGGATGGACTTGCATCAAAGCTAGTGGAAATATGTTGCTGAGGGTCCCATATGTCATCTCCACTATCCTTCCATCTGAAGACCAATAAAGATTAACAATCTGCACGCCATGTTATGTAGACTACAGTTAAATAGCAATTTATAAATAAATATATATAATTTTCGTTTAAGGTTGTGAATTAAATAAAAGCCATGGTGCAGTGATGACCCTGCTAGTTCTAGCATCCCTCAATTTTTTTTAATGTATAAATACTTTTCAATACAGGTGTGGCCCCCAGTTTTTTTCCCATTTTGTGTTTTCCCCCTCTGGCCCCATGTGAATAATCAGGCAAATAGAACACACCAGCTTGTTCCTGTCTCTTGTAATGTTTGGGGGGAGGGCGGGGTTATTCTAGACTGTTTATTGGGGAGGGGGCTGTGGGAGGCAGATGGGCATTTTGACACATCAACATTTCTGGGTTTATGTTGATATGTTTTTCATTGTAATGTTTTACAGACACCCATGAGGTTTGAAATTACATTTTTAATAAAGGAAAAAAACAACAAAAAAACTCCTGTAATTTTGAGCCATGCTGCTTTATGGAATATTTAATAAAGCAAATGCATATTCCTGTAGAATTTTACATGGAATCTACATTTAACTCCCTCCCCCTTTTTCCACTGGAAAGATGCTCACGTAAAACGTTTAAAGTGTACAAGTTGCTTTGTTACAATAAAACTAAATGTGTACACACTTTTCTGAGGGGCGTTGTGTCTTAACTGTGACACGTAATGTACAATTACTTAAAGTAGGCCAAAGTGGGTCTGCTTAAATTTGAAAGGTGCTCCACATTTTTCCGGCACTTTAGTTTTTTATGTAATTCTGATGCAAAACAAACTCGTATGATACGTCGACACGTATATACTTTGTTTCCATTAAATTAAGAGACTTGATAAATTCCCGACACCGTCGGATACATGACAGTGGAATTGCCCTTATCCGTTAGAACTTGTATGTAGCTTTATAGTCATTTTGTTTTACTAGGAACTCGTAATTTATTTAATCAATGTTACACAAGGAACCACACGAACTTCATGTTCAAGGATTATTTCAAGCAATTTAGCAATGCACATATCGTTAGTTATCGTTTTAATTTTTTTTAAGTAATTTCTCAGTGCGATGTATATATGCACTTTCATGAAAATAAAAAGCAGTAACAAACGCGGTTGCATTTAAGCAAAACGCCGTGCGATTGGTTTCCTAATGCTGTAAAATTCATATATTAAGAATGTTACAATCAGAAAAACCCAAGGACAATTTAGGATGAATATTGGTTTCTGAATCTCAGCCCTACACCAAGGTCTACCATGTTCCGGGACTTTCCGACCAATATTTTCTGTACGAGGAGATTAACTAAAAATTGAGTCGCCCAGGTACATATGAAAATTACAATACTGGAAATGATTGATTTTGTAATATATATTTTGCGACTATTATTCGATCTATTAACTTAAAAACTTTAATTGTCTGGTGGACTTTATAATAATAATAAAAAAAATCTAAATTCACGTTTACATAGTGGCTAAAGCAGGATTGGGTTATTCTATCCCTAGATCCTTTTCCTCGAAGTAGCCTGCTCAGTTAGTTGTCATTTTGTCGACTTGGTTGACAGCCATTTTAAATGCTTGCTTCCTCCGCATGCGGATAAATACATTGCAGATTCGACGTGCTAGTTGAATTCTGGACGGAAAACAATCCTCCGTCTCAGATGTGGTCTATATTTTAATTTTATTCGCCAGTGTTTTGGTTTAGTGGATTAACTCGTTGAATCACAGAGAAAACTATAGATCGATTATTTAAACAACGCCGCCTACATCAGAAGAGCACATCGATTACACCGATCTCTTCGCTGATTGGCCAGTAACAGAGGATTTCGCGGCTGTGCAAACATCGTGTCCCGGTTGCTCATTGGAAGTTTGTGTTTCCAGGGAAACATTCATTTTTATCCGGAAGTGGGATAAGGCTTCTCGTATTCCAGAGATGTTCATGTATTCTGCCTTCATACCGTCTCTCTAATCGGTTACCTCCTCAACTAGCTAATGTTCAATGGAAAGGTCCTTAAGATTAAATCTGAACTTGTTGATAAAGCTCACTAACGGTCTGCTTGAGTTTCGCAAGTTTTTATCTAATTTGCAAAATTAAATATAAATCAGCATGATGTTCACCGATGAGACTTTGGAGTCGGTAGCTGTGGAATCGCAGTGGAGGAGATCGCAGAAGTTGAAGCAGGAGTCGGTATGTGGTGGATAGCCATCATCACAAACATCTTCGGATTGGCCGTGATTATAATATTCAAGAACAGTGGTCAGTTCCCTGAAGAGTATGTTTGTTGCCTTGTTAGTTGCTTTGCTAGTATAATGTAAGGAATTGCACACTGTTTAAGACGGCGTTTTAAGACAAAATTAGGCATAACTTTTAAATAAAGTGTGTTGTCTTTTGAGAAATGCATTTACATCCATTAACAGGATATTATGTAAAACAATTAATAGACTTTTATAAATACTGATTGGAAATACAGCCAACATTAATGTCAAACATTACAAAATACTCCCAAAATATTTGCCTGAATATATTTACTATGCAAATTTACGTATTTCTGCCTGTGATAATGATTTGTCTCTTATCATTTGTGCAGAAAAGCTGTCAGACAGCGGCTCTGAAGTCTGCTGAGGTGGGAGCACAAGCCGTGTACCGCTCCGAAAGCGCCACGCAGACCGATCCGCATGGCCAGCTTTCACACGATCCTCACCTCACCCGGCACAGTGAGCTGGAATCCCCTGGACTGGTGGATTTTTTGAACCGGGTCACAGATGTGGTCATCAAAGAGCTGGCGAAGAACTCCAGGAGTCACGCTTTTGATGGGTTTGTAGTGAACTGGGAGGACCAGAATCGAACGGTGAGAGTGACAAGGAAATCTTTAGATGCCATCACGGAGGACGCGAAGTGAGATCTTTATTAAAATGTGTACCTATGTGTACACACAGGTCTTGTGCATTCATTGTCTGCAGTACTGTGAGGCCCAGCAGAGGAAGCTGCACGTGACCAGCCTGTCCTGGAACTGCACAGGCTCTGTTATTGCGTGTGCTTTTGGCCAGTGAGTCCTGCTCCGTTAGATTCTACTTTATGGGCGGCCATTCCTAGTCCTTCAGAAACATCATGTTCTGGTTTTCACTCGGATTTAAGTAATGTCCAAATAATTACTTCAACACTTTGGCTGCCATTTTATCTATATGCCTGACAAGCTCAGCTCCAGCCCGGAATAGGGTCGGCCACAAGATTCTTTGGAAGGGTGGAGGGATGTTTGGCTGCCGAAATTCAATACGTCAGTCTTAAGCTTGTTTGTTTCTTTCCTGTTTACGATAACTAAAGTTCTGTGATTGGTTGGCCAGCGGATGGGCCAAGGTTGTGATTGGGTGATCCAGGCCCATCCTGGCCTGCCTATGAGGCCAGGCCTGATGTTTAAGCTATAGTAAAGAAGTCTATTTTCTAAAAACCTGTTGTGTTGACCCGTACTCCCCAGCACCGACGACGGTGACTGGACCACAGAGAAGTCTTTTGTGTGCACTTGGAATCTAAACCGCAGAGGTCTGGACCCAAGGCGGCCTGATATGGTCATAGACTCTCCCACATCAGTCATGTGTGTGTCCTTCCATCCTTCACGTCCATCCCTGATTGCAGGTAACTTGTCAGACTCGCATCAGGTATGATTAACCTTCGGTTTGAGAAGTTAAAGGTTTATATCCAGAATGTCTTTTTCCACAGGAGATCAGGTGACAAAGATTGTGTGAACTACTGGGTTAAAGCAGTAATTTGTGGTTTGTATACATCTGTGGTCGTCTCTGCCCCGCCCCTCCATGCGTGTTCCTGACCGCAGGTGGGCTGTACAGCGGGGAGGTGGTGGTCTGGGACACCAGTCAGACACAGGACCTGGTTCTGGCTCAAACGGGCATGTCACCTGACACACATCGAGATCCTGTCTGCCAGGTGGAGTGGCAAATTCTCTCCGTTGTTCATAGTTACCTACCTTCTCTGCTGACCTCCCTCTCTCTCTGAAGGTCATGGAGTAGGAAGGAGGGTGTGAACACATCTGCTGGCCTTTTTAAGTTCACAGTTTATATTCAGCATGGTTGATGTTAATCTCTTTTTCTAACTGGATCAGAATGTGTGAACTTCCGGGTAGGATGTGGAATTTTTATAGGTATACAACATGGCCAAACGAGCGAGGACACCAGCTTGTCCAACATCTCATTCCAAAACCATTAATATGAAATTGGCCGCATTTTGTTTGCATGATCGCGCGCTTAATTATAGACCCATTTCAGCAATGGGTGTGGCTTAATTGGACAATTTTTCTAATTAATACAGGTGTCCACATACTTTTAGCCATATAGTGTATGTTTAAGCAGGTATATGAACCTGATGAAATTGTTTAAATGTGAATGATTTTATGGCTCTGTCTATCATGTCTGTCTATCTTGTCTGTCTATGATGTTGTCAGTGTTGAACATACTTCCCTCCTTCGCAGGTATACTGGGTGCCGGGGGGCCGACGGGGTGAGTTTGCTGTCCTAAGTGCTGGTTCTGGGGGCCGGCTACTCCTCTGGACCATAGGTGAGGACTCCAAGCTGGTTCTGAGCTCGGGTTATGCCCTCTCCAGCCAGCAGCTGCCCCAGAGCAGCACGGGGACCAAGGTGGGTAGCACAGACTGTTTCTGTTTCCGAACGGCCGTTCGTAACTTGAAATGTTCGTAAGTCGTTATTCAACATCATCTTAAGGGTATACGCAAGTACATAGAACTAGGATGCTGGGAGTACGAACGCTATGCTGCTGCGCGGCGGGAGTAGCGGCCAGAAGTCGTACTAGATGGAATTGGCGCGCAGAAAGAAAAAATTGATGTTGTGGACAGGAAACGGGAGCCAAGGAACACAATTTGGACTTCGTTCGTATGTCTGAAAGTTCATAAATTGAAAGTTTGTAAGTAGAGGAGCGTCTGTACATTAATTTTTATGTGTTCGCCTATTGGTGTCTGTGAAACCAAGTGGTAACAGAATGTCGACATGTATACATCGCTATCTTCTGTCCTCACTGCTGACACAAACCAGGCAAATTTGGCGATCGTGATTTTATGAAAGTATGGGGACAGTGTCTTTTAAGTTACTTGATTATTTTACTGATTGCTGTGGGTGAATTTAAATTCAGTTTTTAGTTTCACCCCCTTTTGACACAGCAGATTAATTGACATAACACGTGGAGTGCTTGTGCTGTCCTCCAGGCCAGAGGTGGCAGCACTGTGGGTATATCTTCCCTGGATCTCTCCCCCTGGGACCGGGACGTCTTCCTGGTGGGATCCGAGGGGGGCCTGGTACTCAAGTGCTCCTTCTCGGCGACGGAGGCGGCAGCGGTGACGCCGGACGGCGAGAGCGTGACTCTGCGTGCCCCAGCACAAGTCTCCTACTCGCCGCGTTGTGGTCCCGTTCATGACCTCCACTGCTCCCCGTTCCACCGGTAAGCACCCCTCAGTGGTAATTAAGCTTTTATCTCCTACAGATCCTACAGGTTATTTTTCTGTGTTTTCTCGCCTCAGAAATGTATTACATAATGTGGACCACATCTTTAATTGATTTTTACTAATATTATGTATGACCTAGGTAACTCTGGGTAAGTTTATGGTACTCCCTGATAGGTAGTATTCATAATACTCATGGTACTCATGACTCAAAGTTGAGGCAATCAAATGACTCCAAGTGTTTTTTTTTTGTCCTTTGGGTGGAAAATTGGGCCCTAGTCAAATAGAGGCTAAATCTACCTGGTCACATAGATATTGAAGAAATGAACATTTCTACCCCTGCTGTTGTCCCCACTGAAGGAACCTCTTCCTGAGTGTGGGGACAGACGGCTTTGCACACCTCCACAGTCTGCTCCAGCCACAGCCTCTGATGTCTCTGCGGGTATCAGACTCGTATGTTTTTGCGGTGCGCTGGTCCCCGACACGCCCTCTGCTCTTCGCTGCTGCCACTGGAGAAGGTGATCTTTCTCTCTCCTGCACAGATTTTCAGCTCTGGTCCTCAGTACAGGCAGCATTTTGTTCAAAATGAGCTTTCAGCTATTTCTCAGTCTGTTTGATAAAATGTGATTTTTTTTTCCATTGTTTTAGAGGTATTTTTGTGGTATTACAGATGATTGTTAATTTCTATTGAGAAACACTACTATTTTTAATCTATTTTTAATCTAATTAACAAATGGTTTGTTCTACCCAGGGAACTGTGTAACATGTAAGGAAACCGGTCATTGCTAATTAATGCATGTGTTCTGCTGGTTCAGGGACAGTGCAGATTTTTGACCTAGGCCTGATGTCACTGAGGCCCTTGGCCACCATTGGGCAGGATTCTGGGGGCCAGCCCATCTACTGTTTGGAGTTCAACCCCCGGCTGCCCCAGCTCCTGGCAGCGGGGAACAACAACGGCACCGTCAACATCTGGCAACTGAGCACGGAGCTCACTGAGCAGGGGCTCAGGGAGGCAGCACAGCTGGAACAAATAGCCAATGGGATGGCAGAGTAAACAGCCAAGGACAAACAGCTGGCCAATGGGATGGCAAACAGCCAAGGACAAACAGCTGGCCAATGGGGTGCCCGAGTAAATAGCCAAGGATATAGAGCTGGCCAATGAGACACTAGCATGAAGCAAAATGGTGAAAGGTGATGGAGGATGTGCAGTATGTTGTTTGGTAAGGGAAAGGTGATATTTTCAGTACTATTTCCTTTTGCAAAATTAAAAGTTCCCATATATACTAAATCTGTATGATTGATCTTTGAAAACATTTCTGTCCCAGAACAAAGCTATTCAATACACCGTTTCCAGTTAGAATCAGTAGCGTTTATTGAAGCACACTGCATTAGTAATAAGGCAAATCACCACACCTCAACAGCTAAGAGAGTCAAAGCATAAGAAACAACTCGAATGCTATCAGAAGGCAGGCAGAGACATGGACCTGTAAAGAGCCTGGTCATGCAGCTTGGCTAAGGGAAAATGGCTCCTGATTGGTCACTGGCTGGTGGGGGGCGTAGGGTCAGTTGACAAAGAGAGAGCGTGTGAACTCCACGAAGTCGTAGGCCGAGGGCAGCTCGCGGCCCTTGCTGTCCAGGTAGGGCTTCATATGGGACACGCAGTAGTCTGCCTGCTCCTTGGTCAGGTTCTGGGGGTGGCCAGAGAGAACAGCACGTTAGGTGGTTTATGAGGTACAGTGCAACTTTGGGTATGTTTGGGGGGGGCACAGGTTTGGGGGGGCACCTGGTAGAGCTCCTCCTTGGTGACGTAAGGCTTGTTCTCAGTACTGAGGGCCCGGAACGCGCTCTCGATCTCCTCGCTGGACTTCACATTCTCAGTCTCACGGCTGATCATGAAGGCCATGTACTCCTGCAGGGAGACGTAGCCATCCCTGGAAATGAACGACAGTGTGTGAGTGAACAGGTCTCCAACACTCTGAAACACAATAAACCACTCGTCAAATAAGTTAGACAATTAATAGGGATTATTACAGTTGCTCATTATAATTTTCAAAATGATCATTTCAGGACTTTGCTATTAACCACTGTTGGACCATCTTTTCTTGTAGTCAACTAAAGAAAAATAAAATAGGGTAAAGTGTGTTCAGTCTTCATGCTTAAATAGTCAAGGCCAAGGGTAACTTCCAATCTTTTAAATCAAAAGTTCTTAATGGACCGAAGGGGGTGGTCTCTGACCTGTTGGGGTCCACCACATTTAGTATGGACTCGAACTCATGGTCTACCTCTCCCTCCTCCACCATGGGCAGGTCATAGCCCAGCGAACGCAGGCAGGACTTGAACTCCTGGTGGTTCAGGCGGCCAAACTTGTCCTTGTCGAAATGCCTATTAGTTGAGCAAGGGTGCGGATACGGTGAAGTTAAGGCTACTGGGATGAAGACACATGCATGCAGTCACACAAGACTAGCAGGGTTGCGTGATGTCCTGTTAAAAGCCTGCAGGGGGACTCACTTGAACATCATGCTGAACTCCTTCAGGGCTTCCTCCGTCACACCTGTAGTGTTCCTATTGGGCAGAAAACACCTTTGATCACCTGACCCATGAAAAACCTTGCTGTCTCTTGTGTGCGAGAATGTACCTTTGTGAATTTCATTAGAAGAAAATGAGTGTGAACGTATGTGTGCGTGCATGTATACATGTGTGTGCATGTGACAGACCTGGCCTGGATCTGCTGCTCCAAGTTGTGTTGCATCCTCATGCCCAGCTGGTCCAGTTGGTCCCACTGCTGCGCCAGCCCCACCGTGCTGTGCTCCGTGTACTTGTTGTCCAGGATCAGGGCCTCCTCCATGGCTGCCCCAAGGTCCTCGATCTTCTTCAGCTGGCTGCGCATGGCTCGGATCTCCTGGTGCTTGCGCTGCAGGCAAAAACCATCAGGAGGCAAGATTTACAAAAAATTGCAACTGCAAGTTATACTCAAATGATCTCATCTTCAGAAAGAACGATACATTCTATATCTTAGTTCATAAGCTGCATAAACCTCTAAAGTACTGTAGGGTCGTCTTTTCATCAGGTAGTATGTCAAAAGTGAATTCTGAGGCAAGTAGCCATTGTCAATCATCATGCCTTAAATCATGGAAATATTCCCACCCCTTGCTACCGTAAGTTTAGAGTTGGTAAACTAGTAAAAGAGACACTCCGAATGTTATAATGTTTTATGGCTACCGTTTGTTACATACCTTAGTGGCCTCCAACTGGGATTCAAGTGTTCCCGATTCTTCCACCATGCAAGACCTGAACAGGAGTGAGTAACAATGAGCGGGGTTACTGGGGGTTGTGGTGGGTGTGGGGGGGATGGGGGGCGAGGGCTTTCATCCATCACACACAAGCCACACCCCAGCTACAGCAGCATATTTTCCACCCTCTTAAATAAGGGATAATAGCCCTGAATAGGGAATTGCTGGAGAAAAAACTCACACTTCAGCCAATGGGCAGTCAGATTCTATTCAGAGGTGACGAATGCACACCCACAGAACTCAATACTTGATGGGAAAGATCACTGAGAAAGACCTTTTTGTGCAAATAACTTCTTAACTAGCAAATCTGTGTCCAATTGAAGATTTAGTGCTCCATACATGTCTACTATGAACGGTGAGGATTTTTGGATGTCACACTCTGCTAAGAACGGGGTGTTGACTATGTTTTCATGAAAATCAACCAAAAAGGCAAAAATTCAAAACAACTCATAGGGAAATAAAAAATGGAACAAAACATAGTAATTGATTTGGAAGCCAAGTGCCGTTTTTCTGGAAAGCATTCTAAGTATGAATTTTGCATATGCTACAGCCAAGCCTCTTAGAAAACACCTAAATATCATGGAATAGAAAGTCGGCAGATTATTTTTGGTTTTTGGCTTTAATCAATCTACTTCCTTAGACATATTTCCATACAAATTTCTAAATAATTGAATAAATTAGTAATACCATCTCTTCCAAACAGTCTAGCCATGACCACAAATGCAATGTTTCCCAGAATGCACTTGCCCCCCTAGTCTGTGTGGTTCAGTGCATGCCAAAGAAGCCCACCTGTAACCATGGTAACCGATACCATGCCAGTTTAAGCTTTAGCATTCAGGGGTGGAAAATGCATGCATTTAGACAAACCTTTACATTATACTTTTATGCTACCATCATTTTGGCCAACTGGGTAACTGCTCAAAACTACAACATTCATATAGACATAAGTTTGCCATCCACAGTGTATAAATTAGTTTTGCTGCCATCAATAGAAGCTGAAGGGATGAGATCATGTGTAACCCACACACTAAGAGTCCAATGCAACCATAATATAATATATATTAGTAAGAATGAGAAATAACAGCAGTTTCCACCCTTGTAAATCTGGTGTATTGAAATCCTCAAAAGTAAAACCAGCACCATAAACTCCTGAGAGGTGTATTATATGTAAGCAGGCCTTGGGGAAAGAGCAGGTCAATCGGGAAGTGGAGCCAAATCTTACGAAGCCACAGAGCAGCATTAGTCAAGCTGAAGGGGGTGCTGCAGATGGGACTCGGGGACACGAGGAGATGCCACTCGGTGTGTGTTTGGGGGAAGCATGAGTCGGGGTGGCTTGGTGTGAGGTAGGCAGCAAATCGGCTGAGCAAAAGGGAGGGGGTGCAAATGGAACCAGAAATAGCAGAAGAGAACCTTCCGGAAAGGTCATCATCGACTTCGTACTGATAGACACGGATAACCCGGCGATAGGCTATGCTATTTGGAAACAGGAGGGGGGTTGAGAGACAGTGTAAATACCAGGGAAAAGGAAAGAAAAACAGAATCACAGAGACAAATGATGTCACAAAAGGTAAAGAGCACCACTGTTATACAGTCAGCTGAAACGGAGAGAAAGCAGACAGACACATTGAGTGGGGCGTTAATTCTAGAACTTTTTTGCTTCCAAAGAATGAAAATACAAGGGCAGTAAAACTTAAGGTAAAAGCTGGAGGAGTCGTAGTTACCAGCAGGCAGACAAGCCCCATTTCCCATCCTGCCGACACACAGACCCCAACTTAATGGCACTGATCCCCATTTCCTTTGCAATCAGCCACGAACGACATTTTCTCAGCAGTACGTCCATGTTCATACAGACAATGCAACATACAGGGTTATGACTCTCACAATATAAGAAGGGGCACATTAAACAACTCAAACCAAACAGGAAGAGAGAAAAAAATGTGATATTAACCCGTCCAGAAGATATGTCCTGATTCGGAAAAGTGATCCAAGGAAGCAGGGAAGGTTGCGGGAAGGGTTGGGGGAGTGGATGGGAAGAAAAACAAGAGAAAGAACAATGATTAGAAACAAAGCAGTGATGACATTGGCTATGAATGTGCAACTCCCCAGAGGACACACACACACACACACGTTTGAATTCACATCTTTGTGGAGACTACACATTCATATCTATGTGAAAAACCCGATTCCCAACAATGACAATGACAACCTTAACCTTAAATAACCAAACAAAATACAAGACACTTGGTATTTTTAGTTTTTTTTTTGATTGCATTTTTATAAAATTGAGTTTCCCCTTATGGCAGGGGTCTCAAACTCCAGTCCTGGGGGGCCGGAGCCCTGCACATTTTTGGATTTCCCCTCATTTAACACACCTGATTCAACTCTTTGTGCTAATTATCACACAGCTCTTGAGCTGAATCATCTGTGGTGGAAGGGGGAAAGAACTAAGCTACACAGGGCTCCGGCCCTCTGGGACTGGAGTTTGAGACCCCTGCCTTATGGTGACTGAAAAATGGTCCCCACAAGGTCAAAATAACAGGTTTTTAATCACTTTGTGGGGACACACACACACACACACACACACAGGCCACCTAGTGTAGTGAACTACAGCTACTGAGGGCTGATTCCCCACAATATCATAGACATGGCTAACATGAAAGATGCTAGCAGTAAGAGGGTCTCACAAGCAGAGCTACAGTAGGTACAGCAGTGGGGGGGATTACCGCGTCTCCTGCAGCCACTGGTGGAAGGCATTGGCGTGCTGTGCGAACTCCTGTCGCAGTTTGTCATTTTCCTCCTGTCGTCGCTGCTCTTTCTGCAGCTCCAACTCCCGCTCCTGGAAAGAGATGGAAATAATTCTATAAACCAGTAATCGTTTATTAACAACAAAAAAATCTTACAAATCATTTATGTATGCGTTTGCACTAAAAATGACACACCCAATACAGAAGATTCCAGATATCATTTGCCATTTCTCTACATGTGATGCTGGGTTAAACTGGAGTGAGTTAATTCATATGCTAGATGGAAACAGTTTGTTATTTTTTCCTTAAAACTCAAGAGTGTCAAAGGACTCAGTGTAAGCCGTGGACAACTGTTAGGCCCGACCCGCTGACCTTGATAATCTTCTGCAGGTTCCTCCAGGTCTCCTCCAGAGCCTCCATGGTAAACCAGGTGTAGGGGTTGGACACCACCTGGTAGCTCTTGATCTGTCTGTCCAGTTCAGCCAGCTGGCTGAAGTCGGCCTCGGCGGAGCTGAGCGAGGATCGGAAGGCCTCGTGGGCGTCGCGCAGAGCCCGGATTTCTTCCAGGGAGTTGCAGCGCACCGGGTCAGTCAGGTCCTCCTCAGCATTTTCAAACCAGCTGTTAAAGGCTGATGCCTTCTTGGCGAAGGTCAGGAAGAGGTCTTCAACCTAGGAAGGAGAAGCTTGTAAGTGCATGGATTACTACACTGGAAGACAAGCCAGTGCTGTACAATTACCGTAAAACAATTCAACAGATTAGTTATACCATGGGCCAGAGCATCTATAGCTATTCTTCAGAATGAGATGAGACCCAATTGACTCGCCCTAAATCCTGAAGTGTCTGAAATTGTAAGTCAAACAGGCAACTCTGAAATGGTGTATTTCCCATGAAAGCCTCATGAAGCTGGTGAACCAGGAGGACCCCCACCCTTCGGAAGTGCTCCTGGGCATCCATCAGTCTCTTATTGCGGTCGGCAGAGTCGGCCAGCAGCTGGTTCCAGCGCTTCATGAGTGCGGCGTGACGAGCCTCGATGGCGCGAGACTGCACGTGCTCGGCCGCCAGCAGCTGGTCCTTCAGCATGGTGATGTTGGAGATGCCCTCCTGCTGGAAGGCCTGCAGGCCGGCATCAAACGTCTCCTGCAAAGGTGGGACCAGAGAATTGGTTAAGAGCAGAGAGACGATGCATGGGGAGCACACTAAACACAAACAGAACACATGAGCTTGCTGGATGGTCCAAATTCAGCAGTGATTTTATTGGATGTGATTTAGATCACTTTAATGTTCAAAAACTGGACAGTTCAACACACAACTTTTTTTTTTTTTAATCACTGTATTGATTTTGTGCTACAACCACCTCAGATTCTAGGTAACTAAAGCTAATCATGAAGTCTTAACATGAAAAGCATTACAATAATATGCTGTTGATGCAACAGGGCTGTTGAATTGTGGTGGTTTTATGGGTTTTTGGCAGATTCCCTTCTACATCTGAGCCAGATTTGGGGTTTTATATCATTCCAACCGTGCCATAGTCCTGGACCAGATTTCTGTTTCAAATTGGTTTTTGGTTGCACCCATAATTATAACCTAAACAACACATCATCTCACCAATTAAATGGCGAGACTTTCACAGATGACTGAGGGTTCTTCCTAAATTACAGAGACCATCAGAAAAACAAGGCCCACCTGCTTAGTGAGGAGTGTCTGCACAGAGGAGAGATCACGGCCATAATCTTCTGTCTTCAGGCTCTTCTCTTTCTCACCTGAAAGAACAACAGCTCCATGTTTTCTTCTGGTTCTAGTGGCTGCTTTTCTCTAATAAAACTTTTTAAGTGTGTTTATGATCAAGACAAACATTAGCATTTAGGTCTAATAACTGCAATAGACTGTCCGACGTGTTGTAACCCAAATCCGTGTCAATCTGCATGTACAGCATTGCACAGAGAGTGGAGTCGTGATCCAGTGTCTTCTGTGTTGTATTTCTCCCATCTTATCCCACCAAGTCTGGTAGTTCTCCTCTGACTATTGTTCTGCTCTGCTTAACCCCATTTGTCCCCAAAAAGAAATTCCAAAGAGCCCCAGGGCCTGTATCACAAAGCTAGATTCCATGCTTAGCCTGATAACTTTGAGGATAAGTAGCAGTAACTCTGGCTTTTCGATATCATGATGCTGGTTCTCTTCTTACCAGGATACATCACCACGACAACTCACGCTACAGGGCAAACCTGCTCCGGAGCAGGGACCAGTATCACAAAGCCGGCTTCTTTGTTTAGCCAGATAACTTTGTGGATAAGTAGTGGTAACTGGCTTTTTGGTATCACAATGTAGGATCTGTTCTTTGCATGATATATCACTGCAGTAACTCATGTTACTGAGCCAGATTGCTCCAGAGCAGGTTAGCTGTCAAAAGGCTTGAACCAATCAAAGAGAAGTAGTCACTACATTGTCTGACATAACAAATCCAATCACTCGAAATGACTTGTCCATGAGAATCCCATGACTGTGATATAGTTAGCCATATATTCAATCTTCTGGCTATAATATGTTTTAACAAGCAAGCCAAGCAGCTTTTAATCACAGACCTTCGATATCCACAGGCAGACACAAAATAATTTTTACATTTTGAGTTCTTTAGCTAAGTGTGCTAAATCATATTAACATCTATGAAAAGAGGCTAACTCTGCTGTAACGATATACTGGTTCAGCATTTTGAGTTGATAGCGACTTTTGCACACTCCCTGGTAGTCCGGATTACCTTACGGGCAAATTTTATTTAGTATTTGAATATTTGCATGTGCGCTTCATGTTCAATAATTGATGGGGAATTGACACTGCAATTACTAATAAAGATGTATGGAAATACATAATCTGAGAATTAAGTGGTGTGCATTGTCCCTCACAGTCCATTGCTTAAAATATACTTTAATGTAGCTTATGGTTACCAGTTCTAGCTCTAGCTACCTGCTCACTCCCAGTTAGACCTATAGTATGAGGTGTAGAGCTGGGTGGAGATCGGTGCCATTGGCTTTGGATGAACTGAGCTGTCAATGCTATCACTCTAGCTTCACACTCCCCTGTGGAATTGGGAGTGCTGACGTTCAGGGACTCCCCATGCCTGCATTCCCACCTGCCTCTTCCTCCTACTTGTGCTGCCATAGCCTTATCTGCCGGAGCTTACATATTGCACTCACCTAACTGTTTGCACTGACTCTAGCCTTCTCTACTTTGGCTAATGCACTTTTTAATCGCCCCACCCCTCCTGGGGTGTGCTACCTGGAGACCCAAGAAAACAAGAAATCCAGTCTACTTTGCCGCTTGCAATGCTTCTACTACCTGTGACATCCTGCTTGCCTGGCCTGCTGCCAGTGATTCTGCATTTACACCAGGACTTAAACTGGAGTGTATAAATCAGGACTTTGTTCATTTGACTTCCTCTGCAGTCTCCTCTCCCAAGTTTTCTTCCTACTAAGAAGTTTTTTCTTGCCACTGTACCCTTTGGCTTAAACTGGGGGCTTTGGGCAGGGATAATGCAAAGCATCGAGACAGTGTAATGCTGTGAAAATGTGTTACACGAATAAAATTGAACTGAATAAAAATTGAACTGAACTGAACTTTTTCTTTGAAGCTTTGTCGAAACAGCTTTGTGATGCAGGCACCTGATTGGTTATAAAGTCCTCATCTCATGTGGTTCTGTCCAGCAAGCCTCCCACACAGAGCAATTAGCAAGAATTTAGTGTCTCCTGAGACTCCCTACACACCGATCCAGGATTCCACCACATCGGCCTTCCAGTTGAACTGCAGGAAAGCAGAGTTCTCGTCCAGCTTGGTCTTCCTCTGCGCGGCTGCTCTTTCCAGCTCAGACACCTTCCCCTGCAGCGCGTTCACTTTTGTGCTGATGTTTTCAGCATGGTGATTGTTCTGCAGGACACAAGAGGCTCAAAATACGCTGATCTTCACAAACAAAGTTCTTGGAGACAGGACCCGCACAGTTTTCTTCACAGCTGTTTAAAGGTTTTCACCTTGGAGCACTTTCTGGAACTTAGGCTGAACCTGAGTACTCGTGTCCATACATGACGTACCTTCTTAATGAGCTCCTCGCCGTTCAAACACACGTCATTCACCCGGTCCCTGTGTACCGTGAAGTCCGTCTCAAACGCCTCGTGCTTCTTCAGTAATCCCTGGATAAGGAGAATGCCAAGACTTTTCACAAAACATCAACCTCCCTGATCTCTCGTCTGAAGTTAAAGACAAGCAAGTTCAAAGTAGCTGCATGCTGGGACTGAAATGTACACAGTTCGAATAAAAATGACTTGAGGAAACAGCAGGGCATATAGACCCCCCCCACTTACCTGCACTGCCGCCAGCGTGTCTCCATAGTCCTCACTCGCCACTAAATTCAGTTTCTCATTAATCCAGGCCTCCTCTTCCTCCACGTTCGCCACAAACTGCTGGTATTCCAGCGACTCCTCCAGCCTCTGCCCTCTGCGGACACAGACACGCTTATCACAGCGATCCCTGGAAACGCTCTCTTACTGGGAACCAACCGCCACTGCGTGGGATTATAGAGGGCCGTCCATCAGCACCAGGCCCACTGCACTTTTCATTGGCTCTTTAAAATTGCCTCTCATTGGCTCTCGCTAAAAATTCCAAAAGCCCCCGTACGTAAACACCCTCATGGTTGCGAATAATGAAATGTATGGCCCAGAATGCCTGTCCACTCTAACAGATACACTGATTCAGGGTTTCTGGGGGGGGGGAGGGAGGGAGGGAGCGACCAAACTAAAGTCCCGCCTTCACAAATGTTCAGAATGTACCGGAGGCTTAAATGGTGTGAAAAGAAGCAGTTAACAAAAGGGGAGGCGTAGGCCGTACCGTGCTGCTGTCAGCTCCTTCAGTTCCATCCAGTGCTCCACAAACTGGGCCAGCCTCTGCTGGATCTCCTCCAGCCCCATGGTGTCATCCTCAGAAAGCTTCTTCCCGGTCTCCAGCACAGACTTTCAGGGGGGAGGGAGGTAGGATGAAGGAGGCAGAGGCAAAAGACAAGAAGAACACATCACTGGGAGGTACTGGAAGAGGGTGGGGAGCTATGGGCCAATCTAGGTTGCATGTACAGCAAGTTTGAGCAGTAAGTGAGAAAAATGGACGAGGTGCTAGTCATGCTAACATACGTTAGCTAGGCGCTAACACAGTGCTAATGTCAGGCTAATGCTCTGTGCTCCTGTTGGGAATCCCGTACCTGTATTGCTGGGTCGTGTGCTACCAGCTCAGCTTCCAGCCTCTTGTGCTTCTTTCTCAAATTCTGCACTCCTGTCAAGTCACGTCCGTAACCCTCCGAACTCACTAGTAGCTTCTTCTCTCTGTGTGTGAAAGGATGGAGGTTTGTAGGGCCGGTGAAGACTAGGGCTGCGGTCTGAAATATGGTTGTTCTCTGATCTCGCTTCTAAGTTTTCATTAATTTGTGGTTGAGAGATAAAACTTTGATATAATGCTGGGGGAAAAGTAGTGATCCAAATATCAAAGGAGTGGGAGCTGTCTGGGTGTCTAAAAGTTTGAGTCAAACCCAGGATAGGAGGCATCAACTAAACTCAGGTTGGCCAATCTTATCCGCAAAGGGCCGGTGTGTATGCAGGTTTTTGGAATAACCTATGTCAGCTGTTCAAACCCAGGTGTGCGAACTCTTGAGCCAATCAGTGGCCCTCGTCTGCTGGGAGCTGGAGGTGCAGCCGGCAGCGGATTGCTACTACACCTGGTCCGATGGAAAGAGCGACGCAAGGCGATTGTCTACTGTGTCCACGCTAGCATTTGCAACAATCGGTTGCTGCCCGACTTGTCGCTTCTGACAAAGTTCTGATGGTCTCTACTGAGGCCAATATGCTGCTTAATTCGGCTGCTCCTTCTGTCAGGCTACCCGTGGAATGTGGAGCCGACATCGGTCTGGTGATAAACGCCCACTTTTTAAAAACAACTTCCTGTTTAAGTGAAATGCCTTGCACATATACAAGTGAAAAGCATTCACATATACTGCTGAAACTGTCTCATACAAACAACCGAAAATCTCTCACAAAAACTAGTCAAAACTTTTACACACACTATTGAAAAGCATTCACACACACTAGCAAAGATGACATTATGTATGTAAGCACCTTTTACTAGTGTGTGTGAAAGCCTTTCAGTAGTATGTGTGGAAGGTTTCACTAGTGTTTGTGAGAACTTTTCGGTTGTGTATTTGAATGAATACATTTTCAGTTGTTTATATGAGAGTGTTTCAGTTGATTAAGTGAGAGTCAGTAGTGTACGTAATTCTGAATAAAGTCCCTAACGGCCCCTCATACCCAACAGCCCTTTCTGGTTAGGATTAGCCGCCCCCGAATTATACATAAGGGGCTGGTTTCCCAAACAAGGATTAAGACTAGTCTTGGACTAAATTGCCATTTCAATGGAGATTCACCATTGTAACTCAAAGCTAGTCTAGGCTTAGACTTAATCCTTGACTGGAAAACTGGCCAAAGGAGCTTTGAAGTTAAAATTAAGAATGCTGTAAAGTCCAATTGTTCACACTAACTTAATCCAAGACTCTTCATCATCCAGATCCCTGAAGAACTGGTGCAGGCGGTGTGACTCGTTGAGCTTGGCGCGGCGTCCGGCCGCCATGCTCTTGATCTTGGCAAAGCGGCCATTCACAGCATCTCGCTTGTCCCGGACCTGCGAGGTGTCAAAGGCCTGGCTGGACATCAAGCTGTCAGCCTGGCTGTTCAGGTCCTTCAGACGGTCCTGCAGAGAAGACAGAAGTGACAGTGTTGGTCCCTGGTTAAGGTCAATCTTGACAACGTCATTGAAGCAAAATCATGTTTGCCTCCCAAATTCAAATATAGACCCCAGTTTCGCATATTATCACATCCAAAAACTGAAAATTAGTTTGGACTGAATTCAAAGTCTCCTTGTCACCTCATGGGCAGATATGTCAGCTTCCAGAAGCTGGTGCTTCTTCAGTAGGTTGTTCACAGAGGCCAGGTCTTTCCCATAATCCTCAGAGGCAAGTAGAGCCTCGACCTGAAAGCAGAGAAACAAAAGAACCGGGAAGAGAAGGCAGACAAAGGATTATTTCTTATGAATGATCTCATGGTCATTCTCACCGCAATGGAAACATTTCAATGGTTATAAAGGTGAGATTTTTGAGAGCTCCAATGGAAGGTGATTGAGCTGTTGGCTTTTTACCTCAGACAGCCAGAAGTCAAAGTCCTTGATGCCTGTATTGAAGTTCTGCTGCTTATTTGCCTCCTTCAGTTTCTGGCTCTTCTCTGACGATTTGCTCACCAGGAACTTCCACTGGTCATCCAGGGTGTTGAGACGGGCCTGGAGGTGCCACACGCAGGTCATACCATAGCAGAGACGAGATCTCAGCCATCACCCAATGCAAACTCAATGGCTTTCAGACAAATTTCATGCCAGCTTTTACTTTAACTTGATTTTAAAATCAGATAATCAGTTAAGGTCCAGTTCTTATTTACAATGGCAATCTGTGTCTCACTCTCTAGCACATACTATAGTACACAGTATATATGCACCCTTGTGTGGAACACAATGTGACCAGTGACTAACCCAATTCATGCAAATTTTATCACAGCTGTATCTATAGACTGGGAGGAAATGACAGGAAAACTAGGCAAACACAGGGACAAGAACACTTTGACAAATACAAACAAGAACCCTTTAATGTATGTGTTAGTGTATGTTAAAGGCAGTGCAGGCCGGCGCCAGAGGTCGCTACCTTGACGGCATCCTCACTCCCAGCACAGGCACCCCGGTTGATGAGCGAGTTGCCCATGTCAATCACACCACGAATGCGGTCGGCGTTGGCGTGCAGCTCCGCCTCGAAGGCCTGGTGCTTCTGGTGTTTGCTCTGGGGGGGGCGTGATGAGACGAGGCAGAAAGACAGCGACAGAGTCAGAGCCTCAGACTCAGAGCCTCAGACTCAGAGCCTCAGAGTACGTTGGATGACCCAACATCCAGCGCCTCCTTGCAGTCTGAATTCTTCCATACTGGCAGTCTAGGTCTGGCAGCATTTATGGTTCTGTACCGAAGTCAGTTGCCAGGGGCAGAATAATTCTCCACAATGAAGTGAAACTTTCTGCATCTCAGTAACTCCAAGACTGAGAAGCTGCTGCTCTCGGTGCAGAACCAACATGCAGTAATAAACTGAAGGGCTATGGGGAAACTGACAATGCGAATAAAGAGGGACACCACTGACACAGGCAGCAATGCAGTCTCTGCAGACAAAGATGGACCACGGATGATAAACCAGCAAGACATTTTTTTTTTGGGGGGGGGGTGCTTTTGGAGAGCAAACAACACCTAGGTTTTCTAACATCATTCCACACATTATGACTGAGCACGAGATGAAAAAGGGCATAAATGAAGACTGGCTCGGCTATCAACTGGTACGGCCTGCTACGAGGGAGATCTTCAGAGATGTAGAGTGTCTGGATTTAGCAGACATTACTAGCAGAGCGAAAAAATGCAAAGCGAAATGCTGCAATTTCCTCTTATCTTGCTTAAATTTCCAACAAAATAAAACTTTTAAGTCATGGTTATTTAAAAAAAAAAAAAATAATTAAGCCAATGTGTGGAATGATTTAAAACTTGCACATAAAAACACCCAGAGAAGAGCTGCAATGGTCACACATGGGAGCACAGAACACACGGTATGGGCACATGAAGGTGCCTGTAATTAATACTAAGGAATCAAACAGGCAAAAAAGCAAGCAAGCGTCTGACTGTAGGTGCATGTGGGGCGTCCCGAGTGGGACCCCAGCAGAGCAGCACCTCTACAGGCTTGCCAGGGACACGGGGACGCAACAGGAATCCTACGCGGGTTAGTCAGCACTGTCACACTACTTGACTTACCAGCAGTTTCGACAGCTAAAACCAACAGAAACAAAGAAGAAATTAAATGTTTTAATTAGGAGGGGCAGCAGAAGATGGAAACTGGAGTGTATTAATATAAAAATAGGGGAAAAGGGAACATTTTTAGTTTTTATTAAAATAACTTCTATAAAAAAACACCAGAAAACCACATATATGCCACAAATACATATATTCCATACGTGAAGTAGGAAATTAGTAAATGAATAATAAAAAAAAAAACTTAAAGGAGATATAATAGATGCATATATTTAAAAAAAGAATGGGAACAGCCCTGCAGGGTATTCAGGCTGCCGTACCTGGATGTTGGTGGGGTCCTTGTAGGACTCATCCATGGCGGTCTGCAGCTTCTCGCTGATCCAGGCCTCGATCTCGTCCACATCGCGGCTGAACTGCTGCAGGGTCTGTGACTCGCCCAGCTTGGAGCGCTTCTCGATCATCTGGGCCTTCAGACGGAGCCACCTGCCGCCGTGGGCGACAACGGACACGTAAGCCGAGCCAAGACGCCAGCAGGGAAACCACAGATCCGCAAAGGGGGGGTGGGGGTGCTCACCGGTCCAGGACGCTGTCACGACGCTTGGAGATCTCTGGCTTGGCGTAGTGATCAGCCACGATGAGCTGCTCCGCAAAGGACTGCAGGGCGGCGATCTTTTCCTCCTGCGGGACAGCGAAAAAGCAGAGGTGAGCTCAGAACAAGCAAGCATCAGTCAAAGGGCTACAAGTGAAGGAGCCTACATGTATCTACTCTGAACAAAAGAGGACAAGATAGTTACATGTACTTTATTTATTTAGTTGACACTAATGTTCAAAGTGTCGTACAGGTGAGGCCATTAGAACAGGGTATACCAGACACTGGGATAAATGGGGATAAGGGCTTTGCTCAAAGGCCCAACAGTGATACGACTACTCTGCCAGGCATGGGATTCGAACCCATGACCTTCTACACATGGGCACAGATCCCTTAACCTGCTGAGCTGCACACTACCTTACATGTTTAATTCATGGTTAAGCTTTATATCGCAGGTAAGGAGGAGTGTTGGGGACGGGGAGGGGGACTGAGCACAGGACAGACCTGCACGTTGATGGCCTTGTCAAAGTCCTCATGCTTCTTGATGAGCGCCTCCACACTGTCCAGGGAGTCGCCTTTGTCGTCGCCGGCCAGGAAGGCCTCCCGGGCAGCCATCCACGTCTCTGCCTGCTCGCAGTCACGGTTGAAGAGCTGTGGGAGGCGAAGAGGGGGTGAGTGCACAGATGTGCAATGTAGGGCCCAAGTCTGACTGAATAAACTGGACGAGTTTATAGCACAATAATCTGCTCCTGTTTCATTAGTGTCATCCGCTTTTCTTAATGAAATTAAGTTACAGTAGATGTGTATGTGTAGCGACAGGGCTAATGCTACACAGATGCGTCACCACGACGATGGGGCCCACCTGCAGTTCCAGGCACTGGTCGAGCATCATGCGCCTCTGCACCCAGGCCTTCTCCAGGTCCGCCCGCTCACGCTCCAGCGTCGCCATCTTCTCCTGAATCTCGGGGCTGGCGTAGTGGCCACGTTCCAGCAGCTGCTTCCCGAACTGCTCGAAGGCCTGGAAAGTCCCGGCACGGGCGTCGATTTCCGTGCGGTGCTCCTGGGGGAGGCAGAAGATGTGACATCACAGGCCCGAAGAGCAGAGCCAATGTCCAGGCTGCCCAGAAATGAGTACATCCCAAATAATACTGAACTAAAGCAGGCAGGCATGTATAACTCAAAATAATACAATAACAAAGCATCTACAAATTAAACAATACAAGACCTGACAGTTTGAATAATTCACCACACAATAAAGTTCAAACAGTGTGTGTGCTGCACATGGTGGCTTACATTGTGTATTAGCAAAACATTACCAGGCTCACCTGTAGCTCCTGGGGAGCCAGGATAAGTTTTAGGTGTGTACCAAGAGGATGGTACCTATTGAACAGTGTTTCTCAGTCCGGTCACCAGGGACCCATGGCCGGTGCATGTTTTTGCTCCCTCCGAGCTCCCTGCCAGACAGTTCACATTTTTGCTCCCTCCCGGCTTCCAGAGTTGGGAGGGAGCAAAAACGTGGACTGTCTGTAGGTTCCTGAGAACCAGATTAGGAAACACTGCTATTGGGTGTAGGCAAGCGTCAGGTGAGTCCTGAATAGTACCTGATGCCTCTCCAGCAGGGCCTCGGCTCCAGTTACATCCTTGGCCAGCTCCTCCGAGGACACTAGCCCACGGATGCCGTTGATCCAGGACTGGAGATCCCTGTGTAGGTCAATGAAGAACAACTTTCATATAAGGTAACAGACACATGATCCCACTTCCCTGTCACCTCACCTGTCCTTTTCACCTTTCACACTCCCAGAGTTTGCCCTTTCCTCCCTATACTAAGCTGGCCTTTTCATACCTATCTGTATTAGCCATTTTAACATGGCAACGCACCCATGGGGAATTCTAAAGATGTGGAGAGAAAAAAGAACAGCGAAATGTACTTCCTCCTATTTAAATATTAATTCTTCTTGGAGGAAGTTCACTCACATAATTGTCTGGCCATCCTACAACCAATCAGGTACATCCACACGCTCATAGGAGTTTTACTGTTCTGAGGGCAGAAGGAAAAACGACTGGTTCAGAGAGAGAACCAATCAGATTGTAGAGGAGGAGGGTTTAAGCAACTAGAGGAGGTGGGATAAAGACATGTTTGGTTGGTCCCACCTCCTCTAGTTGCTTGACTCCCACGAGCCATCCATATACGCATTTCTACCAGAAGACGAATAATCCCTCCACACCTGAAGTCGCTCAGGAAGCGCTGCAGATCGTGGGAGCTGCCCAGCTTCTCCTTGCGCCGGTCGGCCCGGTCCACAAGGCTGCTCCAGGCCGAGTTCAGTTCGGCACACTTCTCATGGATGTCGTCCATAGACTCCGGGTGCACCTGGATGAGTCGCTCTGCTGTTTCCTCCAGGGAGTTCACCTGGCAAGAGCAGACAGAGCAGGCTGGAATGAGACCCAGGCCACAGGCACCCACACACAAGCACAAGGGCTATTTATAGGGACTGCTGTCCTGTCACCTTGGTGTACACTAGATTCTGATTTTTGATTGACAATTTATAGCAATTAGGTGCAAGACATTCACCTGGGCCAGAGTATGCAGGATGACGAACTTGAAGAAATCAAATTATACTTTAAAACAGATAATAGTCTTTCTATCCTGAAACAAGAACTACAGCCATACAGATAATGCCTGGAATTCATGTTATGGCTGTTACGTTTATATTATGCTTTCCTCTTGTGAATTAGGTAACTAGTGTCTAATAAGGACTTTTTTTGGGGTCAAAAGGGTCATTATACACCATGCTTCAAAAGAAAAGGGGTCAGTGCTTTCACAGGTCAGGGGTCACCTTGTCTCCCAGGGCCGCTAAGTCTCTCTCAAAGCCCTCATGTTTTCGCTGCAGCGCCTGCACGCTTGCCAGGTCGTGCCCATAATTGTCCGTGTTCAGAGCTTGGTCCTTCTCCTCGATCCACTCCTTGGTCTCATCAGCATCCCTGTAGTGAAGCAGAAACCCCCCAACACCGTCATCAAGGTTATGACGTTTGAGACCCAAGCTTTTGGATGCGTGAGGACCAGCGAGCGCACCTGTGGAACCTCTGCACCTCATGGGCACTGCCCAGCAGGTTAGCCCTGTCCTCCACCAGCTGCTGAAGGGATCTCCAGCGGTCATTCATCTCCTGGCGAGCACCACACATCAGTCACCAATTAGAGACCCACATCGCTGTGCCAGCAGCCAATCAGACAACACTTCAGACACACTGGCAATCAGCCAGCACTGGCACTGTCAGCTGTCATAAAACAATTTGACAAAATACAACTGGACACTTTTTTTTAACTAAACAGTTTAATATTTATAATCATTTAGCTAGTAATTTAAGATGCTCGTGACTTAAAAAAAGAGGATACTAATGAAGGAAGGAGTATTTTTCATTTTGACACAAAGGGTTTGTGATGACATGGTCCAATGAGAAGGATGAGGGTCAAAGCAGAGATGGAGATGCAGGTTTTTGGGATGAAGGTGAATCATGCAGGCATGATAGGACATCTGAATGGCCAACAACAGCAGGGTTATGAGACTTAAATCCAAAGTCCTACAGAAGGAAACTGTAACAAAAGGACCCAAGTCACAAAACAGAGTGTGAGAACCAAAACTCCTGTAAGAGCACAACAACAACAACAATGACTGCCATGGGAGGATGGAGGGACACCAAACAGGCGGCCTGGGGGAGGGTTAGTGGGCTCCACAGAGTGACCTAGACGTGGGGGAGGGGGGGCTTGTCTCACATGGAGAAGGAAGGAGAGTTGGGGACCAGGATGAAAAGGAGTGATGATGGGGAAACAGTGGGGGTAAAATTTACCTTGAAATCATTAAAGTTTGCCACTGTCTGCACAGCCAACCGTACAGACTACAACAAATAAAATGAAAATTACAGAAGGAACCGTGAGGAAAGAATGAAGACAGAATATACATCTAGCAGAACTGTTGACAGTTCAAGGTACCCAACCACCAAAAGAACATTCAGAATCCACCGAAAAAACTGGAAATGAAAGATGAACCATACTGAGAGACTGAGATGTAAGAATGAAGTTCTGGGCAACGCACATGTATGTACTGGTGTATAAACACGCGAGTAGCCATGTGTGATTGTGGACAGGAAGGATGGGGGTTTTCCATCCTGGGATGAGGAACGGGACGCAGGAGGGTGGATCGGAATATTGAAACAAAGTAAGAAGGTGAAGAACCAGGCCTATTCGAGAAAACGTTAAAGGAACCATCAAGAATTTTGGGAAATGTCATTCTGTCCTTAATGAATGGGTCACCTGGAGACAGATCTCACTTTTTAGCTGATGGAAGAGACTATGAATGGGGTGGAGTAGAGAACAGGCAAGTCGGGAAACTGTGTCCAGTCAAGCCCCCTGGGCTTTTGTGTTCACCACAAAACAATTAAACAATTTTATGCTTCACAAGGCAAAAAAAGGAAAACAGAAAAAAAATATTTAACAATCAATGATTTGCTCAAAATGAGTAGATGTAAAATCATTTAAACTTTTACCTTCCAAGGGGAAGCACTCTTTCTGTCTGTCTCATCCTATAAAACACAAAAAAGACATCAGATTAAAATAGGAATTAAACAGCTCTGATGTGGGTATAGGAAGAGAAAAGGCACACATGCCGATCATTAACTGCGGGCATGCAGGGCAGAAAACTTACATTTCCAGCTCCTGGGGCAGAGCCCAGTAGCTCTTGTTGCTGAATGAGAAATAAAACAGATCAAAGCCATGTTTTAAAACTAGATTAGGCATCTCATCTTACTTTCACACTGTCATTTTCTACCCATTTTTATCATCTATTTTCTATTTATCATAGGCATATAGAAATAATTAGAGCCCGACCGATTTATCGGCAGGCCGATATTATCGGCCGATATTAGGCATTTTCCAAACTATCGGTATCGGC
>JAODJU010000119.1:25119011-25189166 GCA_026776725.1 Gnathonemus echidnorhynchus | reverse complement strand
TCGGAATATCGGATTTTAAAACCAACAAATATTTGTATCGGTATCGGCCTTCAAAATCCTTTATCGGTCGGGCTCTAGAAATAATTACTACAAGGATTACTATAAGGTCCAGCAATGTGATGAATCACAGATGTGGGCAGCGTGTGGCACAGTGGGCTAAGCCTGTGTGCCTCTAATCAGAAAGTCGCCGGTTCAAACCCAGCCTCAGCATGTCTGCGGGTCCTTCAGCAAGGCCCTTAACCCAGTTCCCTGGGCGCCGCTACGGGTGGCGGCCCTTTGCGGACAGCTTGCTCACAAAGAGGAAATTGAGTAAGGTGTAAAAACAATTTCCCCACAGGGATTAATAAAGTGATCAGTTATCAAGATTTAAGATAGGCTTATTGTCATTCTGAGAACATGAGGGTAGCATGTTAGCGAACAAAGTGAGGTACTGAGGTCCCATGAACAGCACAATAATTTAAAAGAAACATTACACATAACCTCTCATGGGTATGTAGCAGAGGTGCAAAGTACAGCTTTCCAGACCAAGATTTTGTTTCAACCGACCAGTTGAGTACTCTGTGACTCTTCAAACTCAACAAGTTGGTTGAAACTCAGACTTTCCACCTGTGGTATGTAGCCATGCCTCTTCTCCACCAACCATACCCACACCGTCTCACCTGGGCCTGCAAGAGTTGTGGTTCCTCCACCATCAGGCCCTCAGCCTCCAGCTCTGAAGCCACGTTGTTAATTTCCCTCAGGCGGGACTCATTTGCCTTCAGGTCCTGTTTAATAAAAAGAGGAGAATCAGCAGCCGCAACAGGAGTCACACATTCCCATTGACCAATAAAGAGAGGGATGCACCTTCTGGAAGTCGTCGATCTTCTTCTGCAGCACCTCCACCTGCTCCAGGTCAGAGGCCTCCTCCTGGCCGGTGAGGGAGCCCTCCTTATCCCCGATCCACTGCAGCAGCTCGCTGGCCTCGCGGTACACCATGAACTTCTTGCAGCTTTTCATCAGCTTGTCCTTGCGATTCTCCCCCAGTTCCAGTATAGCGCCGTACCTGAAGGGAGGCCGAGTTGTCAGTTTCTGGTGCAATATGGTGAGGGATATAGGAGTTAAACGTATCAGCACATACTCAGACGTTAAGGCACCCATACATAATGTTTGAACGATATGTAGCAGATGATAAACGGCATACAGGGTAGTGTAAGGCTTTGTTTTTATGACCAGGGGCACCCTAGAGGACTCGTACTGGTTCTCAATCTGCTCCTGCCGCAGGCCAATGCTGCCTTGCTCCTCCAGGAGGTTCTCCTGGGATGAGGACTGGGTAGGGTCCAGCTTCTTCACGTAAGCTGCCGGCACGAAGCCCTGACGGTCATTCACCTCCACCTTCCACCAGTCCTGCATGGAGGGGATCAAGGAGGTAAGAAGCCCAGTCCAGCTAGGTCACTTGAGTACAGTGTTACAGACTTCCTTTTTCCTTCTTCATCCATTTTGACTCCACTAAAACTGATCCAAAAGCAGTAGAAAAAGCAGCTCTTTGAGAACTCTGAGTTTACAAATCAGACAGTTGGGCTGTGAGCACACCACAAACACCACATATGGAGACGTTCTCAAAGGCCACCTTGTTGGAGCTGTTCAGCAGGGTGAGGATGTCGCCCTTCTTCATGGTGACCTCACGGGGGCTCTTCTCCTGGTAATCGTACAGGGCCAGCACCAGCTCCTTCCCTGTCTCATCATCTGTGGGAGCCACTTGTTGCTTTTGGGAAAGACATGGACATTTCAGGACAGATCTGGTTCCGAAACACCAGCATCATCGTTTTATTTAGTAGATTACGGGTCACGGGTTTGAGGGATCAGACTCACCCTGCACGCCTCGGCCTGCTCCCTGAGGGCCTCGATGGTGCTCCTGTAGGCGCTCAGGTCTGACATCAGCGCTTCATGCTTTTTCAGGAGGGCCTGGTTTGGCGGATGGGAGGACATAATGTTGTAAGGTAGATTCCAAGACCAAGACCATCGAATGAAAATCTGTACCTGGCTCTTCAAAGTGATTTGAAGTCGACTAGATACTTATAAGACCTGGCTTGCATAAAATTTCTCCAAAAGGTCCCCAACTTCCTTATTTGAAAGATGCAGACATCCATGACACCTTCATCTACTATATTCGTCCATTTCATTTAACATCAGTTACTGTCGGCTGTCTGAATGGTGCCCAGTAAATGAGTTTTATAAATGGGTTTTATAAGCATTAGCAGACTTTATGGGACAGGCCTGGGTTTTTAAAGAGAGATGACCTTCACCCTTTGTGGGTAGGTGCTGATCTCCTCCCTAAAAATACAGCAAATAGTCTTAGGTCACCAGAGACAAGTCCAGGCTTACAAGACCGGCTTAACCAACTCTTCAATGTAGATGCATAGATTTGTCACCGATATTTGTGGCGAACAAACAAGTATAAAGGCACAGGTTACCGTAAAATATGCTTTGAAGATTTAATATAATTTGGACCCCGTAACAGAAGATGGAAATATCTGCAGGAACAATGTAAAGCACTTTGAGGCAATGTAATATTGTGAAAAGACGCTATATAAAAATAAACTGACAGCCTCTGCCTGCCCCCTACCCTCTAACCCCACCCTCTCGCAGACCTCCGCCCCTCACCTCAGCAGAGTCTTCATCCTTGCCGTAGTCGTTGCTCCCCACGATGGGCTCCTTCTCCCGCATCCAGGACTCGGCCTCGTTGGCATCAGCGAAGTACTGCTGAGCCTGCAGCGAGTCCTCCAGGTCCTGGCATCGCTGGGTGGCCTTGCTCTTCAGTGCCTCCCAGCGCCTGCCCAGCTCATCCAGCCGTGCGAGGACTTCATCCTTGGCAAAGTGCCCTGGGAACACAGCAAGCATTACAACCCATAATATACACCGACATCACAATATAATGTAATTGCCCGTTTCACTTTTATCAATTATTGTCAAAATGGGGTAAGTGAGGCCAGGAAAAAAACGAAAGTGGCCTACCATTTTCCACCGCAGCCTGGCCCTTCTGGGTGACAGCCTTGATCCGGGGCTCATGTCCAGTTATCTCAGCCTGCAGAGCTTTGTGCTTCTTCAGCAGGTTCTGGACACCAATGAGATCCTTACCTGGGTGGGAGAGAGACAGAAGACTAATGGGCACCTAAGAACATCAATCAAATCTATTGTAATAAGCGAAGGACAAATCGAATCTGTCTGGCATGTCATGAGGAATCAAAGCTTGTCTCACAGGGCCGGGGGGGGGGGGACCTGCAGTCTATCACAGAGAGCACAGGGGGTAGGGTTGGGATACACCCACACTGCAAAAATGGCCTTTCAAATTTAAGAGAAACTGTTTCTGTTTTGAGACCCGATGGCAAAAAACTAGCAAAATTATCTGCCAGTGCAGTAAGAAAATTTTACATGGTAAGATTTCCTAAAATAAGACAAAATGCCTAAATGCAAATAAATTAATCTTATTCAAATTCAGAACATTATACTTGCTTAGATTTTCATTTTTTGCAGTGCAGGATGGGATGCCAATCCATCACAGAACACACATACAATCACACAATAACAGCAGTGCCTTAGTAGCTAGAGATGCCAGTTAGACTAACTGCATGTCTTTGAACTGGAGGCAGAAATCCAGTATCCCTGGTGACAGAGGTAACAGTGCTACCCACTGAGAAACCACACTGCCCCTTTTCACTAACACTTTTTGTGAGGATATCCTCAAAACATTACTTTTCCAAGAACACAACAGCACATGCATACACGAACAACTCCAACAATACTCCACACTGACCCCTGTTGGTGGAGGAAGCAATTGGTTCTTTCTCTCGGATCCAGGTCTCCTCATCCTCTATGTCACGGAAGAGCTGCTGCAGACACAGCGAGTCGGCCAGCTTCTGCTTGCGTGTTGTCATGGGCTCCTTCAGCGCCTCGTATCGGGCCACCAGCGCTCCCTGCTTCTCACGGATGCTGTCCGCATCAAAGTGACCCGCCTCTTGGAACTGGCGGGCCTGGATAGTGATGCCATCAATGCGGTCCTGTTCCACAGAAGAGAGGAAGGAGAACAGGTTAGTAATATGCTCTTTAACACTGTTATACATCTCATAATTAAGCTGATAACCAAATAGTCAGTTTTATATAGTACAGGATGGGTCAAAGTAGGCTGAATTTTCATTTTACAAATGTCTATTAGAGAATGGTATTTACAATGGTAAATGTTCAAATTTGACTGCCATAAAAAAAAAAAAAATTCTGCCATAATGGTGTTTTACAAATCTGAAAAACAGAAAATTAAACTGGGAACATAAGTTATGTGACTTTGTGAAATGTATCCCTGTATAAAGGCACGTCAGCATGAGCGACGTGTCGCATTGGCGCCACCTGGTGGGCAGCTACGTCAGCCTCCAGCAGCGCATGTCTCTTCTGCAGGTTCTGCACTCCTGTCAAGTCCTTGCCGTAGTCGTCGGAGACTAGGTGGCCCTCGACCTCATACAGCCAGAGCTCCACGTCCTCCACGTTGCGGTTGAACTGCTGCTGCTGGTTGGCCTCGCGAAGCTTGATGCCTGAGAAATCGACGGGATCGTCCAGATGAGAGAAAAGCTGCCCCCCTCCCCAAGCCCACCCCCGTCCATCCACCCGTCAGCCTTCCCCACCTTTCAGCTCGGCAGCCTCCAGCAGCTGCTTCCACATGGTGCCGACCTCCTCCATGCGGACGGACACCTCGCCAGAGGCGTAGTGCTGCCTGTCGATCAGCTGCCGCCCGGACGTCTGCAGGGCGTCGACGCGGCTCTGATTGGCCGACAGCTCGGCCTCGAAGGCTTGGTGTTTCTGCACCTTCCCCTGCAAGTTGGAGGGGTCCTGTGCAAAGGGGGTGGGGGGAGGAGGAGGGTCAAAGGTCACAATGTCTGGAGCACGCCGTTCCTGGCTAAGCGAAGCCAAGGGCAGCCCCCCCGCCAAGCCTTCACCTTATACGCCTCGTCGGTGGCGGTCTTCATCTTTTCATTGATCCAGCTCTTTAGCTCATCCGAGTCCCGGAAGAACTGATGCAGGTAGAAGGCATCCTCCAGGGCAGCGCGACGCGACTGAGCGCGCTCGTGCAGGGCGTTGCGTCGGCTCAGCAGCTGAACATGGCATGCAGGCATGTGACACATCGCTCATTCCGACACACTATATGCAGTACAGAGAGGACTAGGGGGAACCCATGCGGCATGGGGACAATGTGGAAGCACTACAGACACAAAGAGGCAAAATTCACATCCCCAACCCTAGCGGTATGGGGCAACAGTGCCACCTACTGGGCCACCCCATGGATTACACTATTAAGCTATATAAAAATAGTAATTTATACAAATATTTGCCTTATTTAATTTTCATACACAAAACTCAAGTCCCCACTATAGGCGGCCAGAGTCCCTTGATGGCTAGCCGAGTCATAACGAGAATGCGGTCCTCCTCTGTGCCTCTTACCGCGTCTCTGCGCGCAGCCACGTCACTCTTGGAGTAGTGATTGTTCTGGATCAGCTTGGTGGCAAATTCGTCCAGGGCCTGCAGGGTCCACAGGAGGAAGAGATGGAGCAGACAGAGGGTCACGGTCACATCTCAAAAACACGGAATCTTTAAACCCCGGACAGATGGAAGCAGGAAACGAGGGCCCTCACGGTGATCTTCTCCTCCTGGGCGCTGAGTGACTTCTCAAAGTCCTCGTGCTTCTTCAGCAGAGCCTCCACGGTGTCCAGCGAGTCACCCAGGTCCTCATTCAGAAGGAAGGCCTGGCATCCAGAAGGAAAGTCCTCAGAAACATCACAAAGGGAGACGGAACCAACATGCAGCCGACCTGCCGTTCCCTTTCTTACTGCGCCTCAAATTGGCCGCTGTTACCACCCCCCTGAACTCGGCCCCAGCCCACCTCCTGCTTGCTCATCCAGTTGTCCACCTGCTCGGTGTCCCTGTAGAAGAGCTGCAGGTCCATGCACTGCTCATACTGCTGCCTGCGCAGCTCCCACAGCTCCAGCAGGGCCTCTCGCTCCTCACACAGGATAGCCAGCTGCAGGCAGACGCATACAGACATCAGCTTGCGTTCACAACCCTCTAGAGACTTTCAGCAGGCTCATTAATGCAACTCGCAATTCACTTAGGTCAGATAAACCACCAAATCAGACCCCTACTCTTACCCCCATTACGACTGCCAGCACGTGACACATTACCTTTTCCTTGACATCCTCAGACGCGTAGTGCCCCGTGTTCACCAGGGCCTGGCCGGCCTCGTCCGTGCCTTTGAAGCTGTCCTCATGGGCATCGATCTCACCCTGTGGACACATGGAGACATCAGTTCCACATGACGGACCCATTCAGTTGAGTTCCTATTTAATTCCATATTACGATCGAATTAAAAAATCCAACATATGTCCGATTAATTTGGTCCCTTTGCCATGCTCCATTTCCTGCTCTCCTTTGCATAAAACACAAATTGCAAGCTGGTGTCAATTTAAAAACCACAACGAGAATCAGAAATCTGTTCGAGATACAAGTTTTGTTTGAGTGAAACATCACTCTTAAGGCAGGATCATTACACTGAAAAGAGTGTGAGTGAACATGACAGGAGCTGGATTCATGCAGAGACCTTATGCTCCTGGTGGCGGTCCAGAAGAGCTTCGGCACCGGCCACGTCGTTGGCCAGCTCGTCGGCGTTGATCAGAGCCTTCATCTCAGTCACCCAGCTGGTCAGGTCACGGAAGTCTGCCAAGAAGCGCTGCAGCCTGCAGGGGGCAGCATGGAGCACTGAGTTTGGCAAAAAAAAAAACAATTCCTCTATTATAGACAGAAGTAAAGACGCACCTGTAAGAGTCGTTGAGGCGAGCGTGCCGTTCTGCTGCCAGGGTGCGAATCTGCTCCCAGTTGGTGATGAGCTCGTCCCTCTTCAGGTGGATCTGCGTGGCATTCTGGGGGTGGGTTTCCTGGAGACGCTCCGCCTCGACGCCTAGGGTGTTCACCTGGGAGGGGGGCACAGTGAAGAAGCAAGAATCAGTACCCGGTCTGGGAGTGCGTGGTGGCCTCTGGAAACCCATGCGGCGAGTACAAGTGTGTGCCGGAGCAGGCGAGTGTGAGCGTGTCACAGCGACCGCTCACCTTGTCCTCCAGGGCGGCCAGGTCCCTCTCCAGGCCCTCGTGCTTCCGCAGCAGGGCCTGCACGCTGGCCAGGCCGCGCCCAAAGTCATCCGACGCCATCAGCTGCTCCTTCTCCCTGATCCAGCTGATGGTCTCGTCCACGTCCCTGCAGAGCAGAACTAGGGCATCTCACGGAGCGTGCCTGAGTCTCCCAGGTGACACCTCACAAACTCACACTGCCCCATGTCAGAGCTCAAAAACTAACATTACTCACTAACAGTGTGTTAGTAATATATGTAAGAAATAACACTGTTGGCACTTAAGGTACATTACAGTAAAATCCATTAAAATCTTCAAGGGACCTGGCAAAACAGTCCATTATATCCAAAGTCCGTTACATCCAGAGTTGCTGTATGCCCAGAACACAACTACAGGACACCATTTCCTCATGCCACACCCCAGCAGACACACTTGTGGTATAGATTATTATATTGTACATGTAGTAATCCAACTTTACCGGAGCAGATGCATGACTATTAATATTCCGGACTATGTATCTGCGCTGGATATCACCGGCACGCCACACACCTTGTAGGCAGAGCCTGTATGTCCATTATAGCCAAACAAAACTACAGCTAAAAGTGGCCCTGCGGACCAAATTGTATGTCCATTAAAAGCGACATTCTGTTATGTGAGTCCGGTATATCTGATGCTTTTTCTGCATGTTCTTAAAGGCGTACGGCTGGGACCAGCGGACCTTGTCCGCTATTGACGATATTCCGTTATAAGCCAGTCCACTATAATTGGATTTTACTGTACTAGCTTGCAGACACTACAATGAGATTAATATATGGCAATATAAAGATGTAAACACGCTAAAGGATAATAGCAAACTGCATCTAATGGGTTCCCTTAATGGCTGCCCACAGCTAACTGAATTATTTATCCTGCAAGCCATTCCTCTTCAGGATGTCCTGTGTGAGCACCAATCAATGGACAATCATGTGACCCATCAAGGCACTGGTGCTTTCTGCCCTACAGAGAGGAAGAGCACTGCTCACCTGTTGAACCTCTGCACCTCGGACGCCCCGAACAGCTTCCCCTGGCGCTGCTGGGCCAGGCCCTTGAGGCGCTGCCAGGCCACGTTGACCTCCTCCCTCTTCCGCGCGATCAGCTCCATCTCCGGGTGGCTCTCCTGCTCCAACTTCGCCGCCAGCCCGTTCACCTCGTTCACACGCTCCTCATGGGCCGCCAGGTCCGCCTGGAACTCCTCAAACTTCTTCTGCAGCACCTCCACGTGCTCCAGGTCCTGACCCAGTTCCTCCGACGTCACGATGGCCTCCTGTGGGCAGGACGCCCCAAGGCGCAGTCAGACCATAATAAATAAAGCGGCTCGACTGCACATATCCAAGTGTACGTTCATCCCAATGCTACCCAAGATTTATCTGTGAGATAAATCTGTGAGATTTATCTGTGAGAATCCCTTCTTTCAGTAGGAACCATGTAACGTATGGATTAGACCAGGAAATTTTCGTTTATTATGGGACAGGGTTGACATTGAACATCATACCCAAGCAAAAATAAAGTGTTTGAGGTATAAACATCTAACCCACAAAACTCCCCCCCACCCCAAACAGATGATACACTAGTAAATATTTTTAGAGTGAGAGATGAGGAAACCAGTCTAATGGCCACCTAATTCTTCTTGTGACAGCCACCAGCCTTAACACACCCCCTCCTAAGGTTACTTAATCCTTGGTAGACAGCCCAGATGCACAGCCTAGCTAGGCCCGCCTGACGGTCATGCTCACTTTGTCACTGATCCAGCTCAGCGTCTCGTCGCACTCGCGCAGGTACTGCAGCAGCTTCTGCGCCTGCATCAGTCGCTCGCCCTTCTCCCGGGTCTTCAGAAGCAGCAGCTCCCACAGCCGGTGCAGCTCCTCCAGGCGGGTCTGTGGGCGGGACACGGTCGTGAGGCGCGGATACGGCGAAGAGGGGCAGGCGACACGCGGAGGGGGCGGGGCTTAGGAGGGAGTAGAGGTGGGACACAGGGAAAGGGACAAGGTGCCGGAAAGATTCAGGGGAAGTGACACCACTGGCCAGAAGGAATTCAGACGGAGAAGAGAAACTAAATATAACAACTTTTCTTTTTATTTAAAAGATCAGTTTCATACTGTAAATCACATCTGTATTTTAAAACAGAATCATTGAATCCATAGATCCTATAACTAACCAATCAAACTGTCCTAGATTATATAGTCACATACTAGAAGCTTCTAAAAAGCTGTAAAAGATCAATAGCATGCAATCAGAGCAGGCTGACCATTTGTCAAATGAGAGGAAAGCAAACAAAGATCTGTGAAGAACACAGGAGAGATCCCACGTCAGGAGAGATCCCATGTCAGGACAGATCCAGGATGTTCACAGCAACCAAGGCACCTACTTGTATGTAATGACCGATATTGACACTTTTTACTATGGGCCGCTGGGCTGTCCGGTAGGGCGTAAAGGACTAAACCAAACAGAAGGTGGTGGGGTCAAATCTTTGCTTTTACACTGAAGTTTACTCTATCATCATCATCATAGACCTTAGCTCAACAAGCTGTGTTGTTTCCCAAAGTTAGACATCTGGCTACATTACAGGAACCTACTGTGATCCAGGAAAGCTGAAGGTTTTTCATAATAAATTTATATTTAAAGTTGATTTATCTCCGAAATACGAGGTGAAGCGGTTAGCTTCCCAAATATAATTACTTTCAAAAAGTAATCCAGAGTTGGCTTTGCGTGAAAACCAGCACAAATGCGGCTCACGAATCAGAGTTGCCCAGTCTGGAACTAAGTGATGTATGGATATGTAATGAGGACTGTAATCAATATGGTATGAGAGATGGGCTAAGTGGCTATACTCAATGAACAGGATTATATGGTCGGAAATGTCAGTAGCACATCAACTGAAAGTCGGAGGAATAAGCACAAGGCTTTCAGACGTATGCAGTCTGAGATCTCCGGTCCAGAGAATGCTCCATGCATCATGGCGCGTCTGTGTTAGTGTGACAGGCTTTGAGGAGGGGGCTTACGCGGATGGTCTCGGAGGCAAAGTGGCTCTCGGTAATCATCTGGTTGCCCATCTCATCCAGCCTGACAATAGCGCCCGAGTTGGCCTGCACCTCTGCTTCGAAGGCCTGGTGCTTCTGTAGCTTCCCCTGTAGGAGATAGACAAATATTCTAATAACTCTTTTGGTTTGTTTGTTTAAAATGCAACAACTTTAGTATTTAAATTCTTAAAACCCCCAAAACCAACAAATGGTATGACCCCGTCTCCCTCCGCCCACCTGCAGGTTGGTAGGGTCCTTGTAGTTCTCATCAGAGGCGACCTGCAGCTTCTCCTGGATCCACTTCTCCAGCTCGTCGGCATCGCGCCGGAAGCACTGGAAATGGTATGAGTCCTCCAGCTTCTGCCGGCGAACCACCGACAGCTCCCTGAAGCGCCGGTACCGGTCCAGAACCTGCTGCCGGCGCTCCTGGATGTCGTCGGCTGTCTCCAGCACCTTGACCCCACCGGTGTCCATTTTCTGGTCATGTATGGAGGAGTGGTGAGAGAGGAGATTAAAAAACACCAAACGTCACTAAAATAACCTTAAACAATAGAGAACTGAAAAGATTGTAGCCCTCCGACATCCATGACTGCTCACCCAGAACAACACGATATTAAAGAAACATTTCATTTCTTAAATATAACTTCAAAACATTTCGTAAAGAGGTATTAAGAAATTTCAAGACAGGGTTCATTCAATCAACAGCAGAATTAATCATGAATAACAGGACGCTCATTCAACAGCAAAACCAGAACAAAAAGGACAACTCCCTGAACCGGGTTTGACCACCAGTATATTAAAGCCGACAGCTCAATTAAACTACACAGCTTTTAGATAACCGTTGCCTTTTTGGAAATGTAAATGGGTCACATTCAACAAAGAAAAAAGGACTAACTTTAAACAAATGGCATAGCCCTATTCTACTTTGAGTACACTGAGAACACCCCCCCCATACAGACAGCCAAGTTCATGATACACCATGGGGGAGCAGCTGAAACGGAAAATCCCCACAGCTCCCATGAGCGGTTGCCAGGCACTGGGCACAATGACCCCAGCCATTCAGCCTCCCCCCCACCCCCAACACCCCCAGCCCAGGCTCCACAGGGCAGCCCAATGCTGTCACCCCAGCATAGCCCCAGCAGCCGCCACCCACATGACACCAAGGCAACATGACAAGTGGCTGAGGATTTTGGCACCTCAAACGAACTCCTTGTGGAAGCACCAGGGTGTAGCGTTACACCTAGCAATGACACAAATGGGGCTCCAGGATCCACCGGGGGCGGGATTACTCTGCCCTGCCAATCACTGTCTTCTCTAAATCGATACGCCCAATAGGGTACCCCAGCACAAGATAATCCCACCCACAGTTGTTAGCCATAGCTAGAGGCTAACAAGTGTCCCTGTTTTAAAGGGGAATAAATCAAATGGGGGGGGGGGGGGGGGGGGTGGGGGTTAGCTAGGAAACAGAAATAGTATGAGGGTAATAAGACCGCTCTCTTGGCTTGCCGAAGTCTTCAGGCCATTTCAGCAGTCATGCTGAACCACCTAATCAAGTAAAACGATTTCGTGGGAAACAAATTAGCAATAGCAACTGCCTTACTGTCTAAATAGCGCTGCCCTACAGAGACAAAACACAGGAACTACGCCTTAGTTTTATTCTGTAGTGTATTCTGCAGTTACTGTAATTTTCACTCTGTCTTCTGCAAAACACGAGCATGTGGTTCAACAACGATATTTTATCACAAGATAAAACACACTAAGAGACCAGATTTGGTCATAACTCACTTTTGATAAATGTTGCTGTATTTTCCAAGTGTGGGGTGGAGCTGCCGCCCAAGCAGGTGGCCTGTGCATCAGAGTGAACACGCGTGTGTGGCCCCCATTTTCAGGGCACAAAGCGAGGGATGAAAAGCACGAGAATAAAGGGCAAAGCGGCTGCTTGGCAGCGAAAGAAATGGTGAACACAGCTTACTGACAGCAGGGCCGGGGGAAATAAAGCAGCTCTTTGTCTGGGGGCCTTTCAGCCCCCCCCTCCAAACTCGGATGGATATCAGCTGATACAGCAGCAGCATTCCACTGCCCCCCCCGCCCAACCCATTCTGGGCTCAGCATGGCATGCCATCCAAAAGAGGGACAAAACCCGCATAGGGTGTGTCGTCTGGAGGGGGTGAGATCCAACACCCACTGCATCCAGCGCAGTGACCTCCAGTTTCCACATAAACACAAGGAGCAACATGCAAACTCTGCACCAAGCAGGGATTCCAACCCACTACTGCTCGTCTGTTTTTTCTTCGACGCAAATAAAAATATCTCAGCCTTTTCCCTGAGACACTGAACAAGAGCTCAGAGCTCATTGGCCAATTCATGTGTGCAGGACAGGGAGCAACTAAACACCTAGCCTGGAAGCAGAACCTCCCTGAAATCAGCCAAGGAGTCCGGCCGGCCTCCCCCTCCAGGAAACTCTCCCACGGAAGCGTAGGGCAGCGTTTCTCAAACCAGTACTCAGGGGGGGAGCAAAAACACGGACCATCTGGGGGTCCCCATAGACCAGGTTGGGAAACGCCGGCCTACAGGCCACGCTGGGTTCACACCGAAAGGCCTTGGCTCTGGGAAAAGTACGCAGCAGAGCTCAAGAGCAAAAGCTGATATCCGTGGCACTCCATATAAACGCAGGAGCAAAAACGAAGGAGGTGCACAGGGATGGCAGCCGAGCGCTGGGAGGAGCGCTGAGGTCAAGTCCGCCGAGAACCTGAGATAAAGATATTATTAGTCAGTCGAGGGTCAGTCACTTTAGCTCATCTTGGGAAATTATCAGCAATGGATAAAAATGGAAAAAACAAATACTACATTTTAAAGTTTGTGTGAGTGTCATCATCACACTGAGCTCCTGATAAGGCCCAGCCCAGCCCAGTGCTGCACGTGGGAGATAAGGGGGGGGCAGCCAGCCTCAGACACACACGCACGTCTGCATTCCACTCACTCACCAGGCTGCACTTCACAGCACTAATATAATGGCCCGAATTCTATATACACAGCGCTCACAGAAAATCTTGGGACGCTTGCATAATTCTGCAAAAATGCTGCAAATTTATTGTTTCATAACAAAAGTCTGTTAATAAGAAATGTCTAAAATATCAGCCCATATCTTCCGCAATTTTCTTTCTATTAAAGTCTTTTTTTTGATCAATTTTTTCATTTCTGTTGATTGCGATTGTGGTTATTGGTTCCCAAAGGGACACTAAACACAGACGTTTGGTGTATCATGTTTACTAATCAAACAGCACCCAGTGAGACTGCTTGTCAAAAGAACTTTTTAAACTCCGAACAGCTCTTTTAAAAAATATAATACAATTTATTACTACTGGAAATGAATGTTTTACTTAAAAACAACTGGTTTCTAATTTAATATATTTCTCGTAAGCAAATAATGTAATAATTTTTGTTATAAAACAAATAAATTTGCAATTCTTTTGCTGAATTAAGCAGGTGTCCCAAGACTTTCTATGAGCACTGTATATATTATATATGATTGCAATTAGTGTTGAACGAGAAGTCCTAAGCCGCATTTTTTTAGTGGACTTTCAATATAAGTCCATGTAGACTTCAGAAGGGACATACACCCTCTCACACTCTCTCTCTCTCTCTCTCTCTCACTCACACACACACACACACACACACACACACACAGCTGCAGGGCTGAACCTCCCACAGCCCCCGGCTCCCAGGCAGCTCTGAATTCGATATGGGCTGGCCATACTGTACCCCACCCTCCCTCTCTCGGTCCCGATTAAAACACTGTGGAGCCATCCAGCCACACAACACAGGCCCCCACAATGAAACAGCTCACACAGTGCTCTTGTGGTTCAACATGGGGCCTTCTGGCACGGCTCAGCCAAAGCCTAAAGGCTCGGACCCTCACCCTCCTGTAGCACCGCACTGACCCCGGCCCCCACTCCTCCTTTGGGAATTCTGAAGCATTCCAACAAGGGTTTCTAGAAGAAGCTACCACTGAGTCGACCAGCCAGGGACTAGAGAAGGGAATCCTCCTCCCAGTGTCGGGGCTCTGCTCATCTCTAGAGTGTTGGGTCTTTTACACTGATATTATTCTCCATAATGGATTTGCATGTTAACGCTAATGATTAATGCCAATAGCATAGTCGATTCAAGCAGAGCAAAAGAACAACACCATTACTGCCATAGCTTATTTGCCACTTCACCTTCAGCGCTGATGTGCGCTTGTATATGGACATGCATGTGTATGGGAAGAAAGCATAAAATATAAGCAAAGAAGAGATCAAGTATGAACGGCTGATTTCCAGGGCGCAAAAGGCACGGTTCTGTGGATAGCCCAGTGCGGGGCCCCATAATCAGAACAACACCCTTCCTTTGAGGGGGGGGGGTGTAGGCTTGCGACTGAGGATAGAATGCTGTTTCCAGAACAGGACTGCGTGGGAGGGAAGTGGATGAGGTCATACAATGATTTCCCAGGAATCCATTCTTCTCACAGACCATAGTGCATCAGGAGTTCTTGCCAGGAATCAGTGGTTAAGGGGGGCAACTTCATCCCCACAGCAGTTAGCCGCTTCCAGAAATGCACTTAAGATAAAGAAGGAGACCCACCCAGCTAGGCGGATGAGGGACAGCTGGCTGCGAACACATGCATGCATACGAAACATCCACCACCACAGAACACACAGCACAAAAACAAAAGCCAACCAAAGCACACTTGGCTTTGCCCAGTTTCACAGGAAATCAAAATATTGGCCGCCGGCAAATTACTTACTAAAGCAGCTCATTAGATGAATTGTTATAATAGAGTTAGAGCCAGAAGTAAACTAGCCAAAACCCGAAAAATTTCGTTTGATTGTTTTCCCTAAATTACCAGGCACTAAAATGTTTTTGATAATTTAAACAAGCACATCATCATGCAGAAACAAAACAGTCATGCAGAAAGGATTTTATTCCAGCAGTTTGTACTGAAATAAAATGAATGTGCTCCTCATCATCATTATCAACACAGAGGGTGGTTCTTAATACCAAGAACACAAAGATCATACTTGTGGTCTTGGCAAGAGCGGTCTTGCCAATTTGCCACCCAAGAATGAACTTGGGACGCAATGAATCATGGGATTGTTCTCGTTTGGCAAAGATGCAATCGATGCATCCTTGATATCCGGGGTGAGGCAAGAGCAACATTTGGGGATTTTAACCGTCCTCTGTACTTTTGTGTTTAGTATTGGAACGGGTCTTCGGCATTGATGTAAAACGGGCACTCGAAAACACAAGTATGGTCAAGTTTGCATACTGAGAAACACCCAGAGGAGTACTTCACCACACACACACACACACACACACACACACACACCAGGGTTCCATAGTAAACAGGGTCTCAGGATCAGATTCATATCTTCCATTACCTGTTACTATGTACCAGGGTCACCACACCAAGAGATGCGAAAGGAGAAATAACCAGAGCTCGTACTGGAAACTCCAAAAAAGGGGAGGAAAGCCACATGGCAAAACACAAAACTGGAGGACTGAGGCTCAAACAGCCTTCGCCACAGGAGGGCGGCAACAGTGCCTGTGGGATCAAGGACACCAGGACAGCGACCACCCCTCCTCTCAGCCAAGTGGTTTCTTCCTGTTCCCAGAGTTCCAGGAGGTTCACAACCTCACATTCCTCAGCCCACACCCAAAATGCATACCCTACATACACACACACACAAAAATAAAGCTATCTGTACCTTCAATTTGGGCTTAATGAATTTGGACATGATGACAGGTATTGGCGCTAGCTGAGGATACAAAGTTAAGTTACACAAGCATTATGAGAGGCAAACAACACAGAAGAACATGTGTATCATGACTCAAAACAGGACCATTAGGGGCATTGAGCAAGACATTAACAAAGGCACTGCCATTAAATAAAGATGCAGCATGAGATGAAACCTAAAACCTTTCATCGCCTACATTAACCCTTCTGGAAGTCAACCGTCGTCAATCGCTTTAAAAGCCTGATAGTGCTTACACTGCAACACGGAGAGGCACGGCGGAGTGGAGGAACGGAGAAACCTGACGCCGCTTTGCTGAGAGCTTCGTACAGACAAGAAGGACACAGTACGGCCCTCCTTAAGAAGGGGAAGGGGATACATGTCAGGGTTCCAGCGGAGTGAAGGCAACACCGCACCTTCCCTATTGTGGCAACCGCACCGTCCCCACGGAGCCCTCGTGTGTCACCAAGCAACGCATCATTATCTACCGGAATCTAATTACCAGAATGGTAGACTGATCAGCCATAATGAGCAGGTGAATTTCCCTCCCTCAGAAGTGCAGACGTGTAAAATACAACAGACACTGGCCTGGAGTCTGAAGAAATGAACAGGAAAAAGAGAAAGACAACTGCATGGTGCTGGCGGGAAGCAGCTTTTTCACAGAGACGAGCAGCTTAATCGAGATTGTTTAAACACCCCTAGGAGTTTACGAGTCCCGCATAGCATCTCTGGAGAGAAAACTTTGAAACAGTGATTCAAAAATTCAGAGCCAAAAACAGCGCCCCAGTCTTGGGAGGAGTGGTATTTGCATCAGAAACCCCTGAAAACTGAAGAAGCGGGTTGCTTCAGCGCTACAGGAAGGGGGCCCACACCCATTATGGCCCCCTGTCACAGAGAAACCAAACACTCCCTCAACCATGAAAGCAGACAGAGGGATGAAAAACAAGACCACTATCATTCACTTAACCCAACATGGGCAAAAGGTCATGATACTAAATAAGCGTTAGCTAGCAAGTCATGGTTTGGGGCTGCCTTATTGTATGCAGAGTCCCTGTAGCACTAGGAAACAGCAAAGCAGAAATGCTCCCTGGATTTTATTTGATTAGGAAGCGGATGGGGAAGGGCTTGTTAGGGTGAGCAGGGAACGCCATCTCCATGTGCAAGGCAGCAACTATAGGATTGAGAATGCTGCCTCAGTACAACCGAAAAACCGTCAAGGACTTCATAGAGTTTCACCTGCTCAGTGACGAAACGGTCTTTAGAAAGTCATCCAAACAAAGAAAGCAACAGGGAATTCTTGCGTGCCTGTGTATGGGGGGTGGGGGTGATTTTACATTGGTGCAGCTGTTATACGAGGGGTGTGAGGAACACAGCGGGGAGGAAACTGTACAACAAATGGAGGACAGATGGGAATATCAAACCCAAAAGCCCATCCTTTCGAACTGTCCATAGTGCCATAACATCACTTCAGCACAGAAACATCTGGTGACATCATGTACCTCGCTGGCCCTATGTTTTTTAAAGGCACTGAGACAAAAAAAAAAAAAAAACCCTTGAGCAATGATGGGTTGGGGTACAGGAGGAGGAGTAAATGCAGAACAGAATACATCGGTACTGATCACAGCGCATATGGAAACATTTATTGAAGACTTAAAAAGGCGCTGGTTACTGCTTTCCTTCGGATTCATGACAGGGTCTTACTTTACTACATACTTGTCCTAACCTTTCATTCTGGTTGCTTTGGCTTCACCGGGACGTCACCTATGAACTGTAGCGGTCACACAAACTTTTTAAAACAGAACCACTACAGATAACAGTAATCAATAGGTTTTCTAACCCAATCACTTACCAAACTACGACTAATGACCACTGCGATTTTTAAGCAGAAAAACGATCGGGGCACAGAAAAGATCATAAAAATCGCAAATAAATTCCGTATCCGTTCCTAACTACGGTTGGGCGGATCCTCTAACTGTCGTGAAAAGAGACATGGTATTATCATACAATCTAGTCACAAATACATACCAGTAAACCAGGGAGGACTTTTTTATAACCTGCTGAAAATTTTAGTTAAGAGACTGCGTTACAGCAGGAACACATTATCGGTCTTATACCAGTTTTCCGTTTCTTCTTAAATACTTAATGAATCGTAACGGTACAGAAGATCCCGATATAATCTCAGATCCCTAGTCTTATATTATTTTTTTTGTCCGACGGCAGCAAGTGAAACCGTATTTATAACAGGAAGATAAATGAAAGTAATTTTGTTAAAAACGTGTCGCACAGGCGCCAGCTCGCTGCTACATAGGAAGCAAGGGGCAGTGGAGAGCAGAAAAAAAGTTAACGCAAAAGCAAGTTTATTACGTGCATTTTTAATTTCTATTGAGGAATACTACATTTTTCTGGATTCTGTGACAGAGAATGTCGTTTAATATTGAGCACTAAGTGCTACATACATCTCTGAAACACGTATACAAGTTAAAATTTAAATAAATAATAAACAAGAAAATATTTTTCGTCTCCACTCCGTAAAACATGGACTTTCCAGACCTGAAGATTTTGTTGAAGCGTGCAAGAAATACTTCTTACCTTCTCTTCAAAGTTTGTGTTAATTTTGCCTGTAGGAAACAGAACGAAAAGGAACGACACGCCACCGAATGGAGCCGCTGTGTCAAGCGGACCTCTATAATACCCGGCGACGCGGTGACATCACGGCCGAGGCAACCCGAAAGAGGCCGAAGTCTAGCGGAAAGCAACGAAGAGAAGCGATTGTTTATGGCAGTGGCTCAGAAATTGAGGGGCGCGGGCCCCATGGGGTCTCCCTAGTGTTGGAAAGGGGAGGCTAGATGATTTTCTGAATATGCCTAAAAAGTTTTATTTTTTTCCGTGCCCCCCATGACAAATTTTATGGATAGCAACCCGCTGGCAAATGTTATTATCGGGGACCACCCCCCACCCACCTTCTGCGAGTTTAATCGCAGGGTTGCCAGCTTTCACGTATCTGGCGGGACACTTATTCTTTCAGACTCTCACGCTCACGCACGAATTCTTACGACAAATCTAAATTTTTTCATCATAAACCTAAAGCTAACTACATCAATAGCGTTGGGGTAGTTTGCAAACCCTACAGACTATTTAGAAGGTAATAAAACTGTCACATACATGTAAGGAGTGCGCGAAAAAAATCTCACGGCAACCAGCTGAAAATCTTATGCAAGCTAGATGACCAAAGTTGCCAGCAAAGGAGGTAGCAAGACTTTGCCAATGGTTTTTGGGAGGGTCTCCAGGCAGAAGGTTAGAGAACCACTGGTTTATGTTACTGCTTATCCCTCTACGGATGATTTAAAACAATAAATATCCCACCATATCTGCAGTGTTACAGTTAAAACTATTTACAATTTTAAGGTTGCCCTTGGCTATCTGGTGTGCGCATGTAGTTGCCCTGTAAAGGAGTGGCATCTCAGTGCCCTGTGCAGCTTTGGGTAAGTTCCAGGACCCCACCATTCTGACCAGGATAAAGGGATGGAAGATGGGTGGACGTGTAAAATTCTTAAATCCATGGAATGCCTGTCAGGAATCCCTCTTTAATTTTTAATAAGAGTACTTGAGCTGTTTATCAATATTTATATATTGTACCAGTCATAAGTCTGGACACACTTACTGAAAATCACTTGTTTTTCAAACAAGATATCGACCCTAAAGCATACCTCGAGGTTATGTAATTGCTGTATTATGTGAACAAGGAATAAGATGGACTGCTGTGATAGATGACTTGGCCCCCACAATCCCCTGACCTAAACTGTATAGAGCTGCTCTGGGGTGAGTCAGATCAAAGAGTAGGAGCAAGGTAGCCAGCTTGTACCCAGAACTTATGGAAACTCCTTCAGGACCATTCCAGAAGCACACCAGATGGCTACATCTGGAAGCTGGTTGAAAGAATGCCAATATCTGCAAGGCTACCATTGAAACAAACGGGGCTGTTCAGAAGAGTTTAAAATCTGAGATAATTTGGAAGTCTGTTAATATTTGTTTTGTAGGCCCTATTACTTCATTGCCTTCTACTCTAAGGTGAATAACATAGCTAGAACAGAGATAAATAAATTAAAAGCAGGTGTGTCCAGACTCTTAACTGGTACTGTATTTGACATTTAATAAGTAACTTAAAGAGATGTTACAAGGTGGTGGCCTAAAAAGACAACTGTGGGTTTGTGTGTGCCAAATTTTTGTTTTTTCTTTCCTATATTTCTTATATAATATGCGACTCAGTTAAAGAATTAAATGCTTCAAAATATTAGAAACTTATATCTTTAAAACTGAAAAAGTGGCACAGCTACTTAAAATGGAGCCCTTGGCTAAGAGCACTTCAATTTGATTGACTTCAGTGTGTTCAGCATTTGCCAGCTGATTGCTGGGCGTCTGACGGCCACCCAGGGCTTTTACACCATCTCCGGCACTCAGGGTCGGGAAGACGCAGGACGCGCTCTCTGCCAGTCCTGGAAATGATGCCCCATCCCAGAGCATTTGCCTCCTTGCATCAACAATTTATGAGGCCATAAAAGCTGCAGGAAATAAACCAGCAAGCAAATGTAGCACCGAGGGATGATTCACTTTTTGTCCCATTTAAGTGTAAATAGACTGAAGAAATCACCATTTACAATAAGCAAATTGTGAGTAAAACTTTACTTTTGAAAATCCAAAAATGTACAGGACTACATAAAAGCTTTATGTGTCCTTTCGTATTACAGGCTGACTGACTGACTACTGGCATCTCTAACTGCCCTTGGTGTGCACTGGAATTCCATCCAGGAAGTCCCCCAGCTGGGGGCCTGGTGAAGCCTGGGAAAGGTTCCAGGCCCCCGTGACCCTGACTAGGATAGGTAGCTGGAAGAGTGATGGAGCAGTAACCCAAAATGAGGGTGCACGCCTGACCTAAGAGAGGTTTAGCATTTCACAGTGTATGTATAACACTGGGCAGGATGGATTTTATCAAAAGGCACATTTAAATATGACATATAAATGTACGCATCACATTAAGTCACAAATTTAGTCTCAAATACTAAAGGCACTGTCTTTGGACAACAAACAATACATGCACCCTAAATGCACATATAAATTTGTGTCTAGCTGACATTATTCCCCTTCATTATATAATTAAGCTGCTCTAAGTAGCCTAAACTATTTACCTCCAGATGCAAATTTCCACTTATTCATTTACCTTTTTCACTTAACCCTGCTAATAACGCAAAGCAACACAAATTATCTTAGTATAGATCATTCTGGGAAACAACAACAACAAAATACAGTTCTCAGCATTTCAATAAAAATGCAATTTATATAAAATATTTAGATAGAAAAAAATATTCTTATTTAAATTACGTTTAAGTTATACAGGAGAATTTTGTCAACAGTTGTTTGGTCCAACAGTACAGACACTGTAAAATGAACAAACAGATAATCCTGAAAAACTGTACATGATAAAATTCAAGGTCACTGGTATAGATCACAAGCCATCCTGAACATTTGCAGCCAACGTAAAAAAGATAAAAATCCTCAATGTCAAACAATTTCAAGACAGTATGAACGGCAGAGACTCCTTTGTCATGGAACATTACTGCAGTACTGTCTAGCCAGGAAGTTCCCTGGAAATTCATGTTTCGCAGCTTGCCTGGATATCGAGCACCAAAGAAGCACGGATTTTAGGAGAACGGCCTGAGATGTAGACCTTGTGACAATGCAATACCCTGTATGTTTACTACAACATCACTGTCCTTACTGAATCATTCAAATATCTTTTCAAAATCATACTGAGAAGTAAACAAGGACAAGATGAAACGTTAACACTGAAATAACAAATTATGATATAATGACAGAAAGAAAGAAATAAAGATAGATAGACATTGTAAAAACCACAAAATAAAAGGTGGAACTAGGAACCCTATTTTGTGGTTCAGTGAAGACTTTGTGTTAGTGTTCACTGAGATATGACTATGTCATTAAGCTCCACTTCAAGAACTTAGAATCACTCAATGTGACTGGAGGATGACAGAAGGACAGGGACAGGGCCATCAACAGGACTGGGCCACTCAGAGAGGGGAGGGCCCACGGGCAACAGAGCTTGCGAATGCAGAGTCCCCAAAAACGCTGGCATAGGAGGTCTTGAGGAACTGCACATAGTTCTGCAGGCTGCGATTGGTGCTGTCCGACTGCTCCAGACGGTCCCGTACATCCTGTAGCCGGCTCTGGAAGCGGCGCTCTGCCTGGAGTCGGGTGGAAGAGAGGTGTGGCTGTAATCAACGAGTAGCAGGGAGCATCTCCGGATTTTCCCCAAGATCAACATGTCCCTGGGTCAACATTTCATTAACCAATCACAGTCTTCATTGCATGACATCACCACATTGATTAAAACCAGTGTTTTCTGTTAAGCTGCAAGGTGCACAGATTTGCAGAGTTTCTGTTTTATTGTGTATGCTAGGGGATAAGGACCCTCGGACATATGATTTTCCCCTGAGGCTGGGCGTGAACTGGCAACATTCCTATTGCAGACACACAGGCTTAACCAACTGAGCCATAACCATGATGGCAGGAAGCCTTGAGCTTGCATGAGAACAAAAAAAAATGGACAAATGTGGCGAAATCATACAATGAAGACTGTGATTGGTTAAAGAATGCAAGCCCCTCCCTTGTTGTCCATAAGTTGCAGGGATGGGGCTGGCTCTTCTAGTCAGATCTGATCTGATTGGTTTCTCTTCCATATGTGGTACACACACTCACGTCCTCTTTGGCTCGCCGCAGCTGCTCCAGCTCGGTCTTGGTGCGGCTCAGCTGAGTCTCCAGCTCCAGCAGCTTGGCTTGGGTGGAGCGCTCCTTGGAGGCCGCACGCTCACGGCTGTGGCCCACCTGCAGACACCGATGGAGCTGAGCCATCCCTCTGGAGCCTTAACTGTACCCCTCCCACTCAGAGAAATGGGTGGAGCTAAGATGTCATTCTGAACCCTGAATCCCACCCCCTCCGCAAAACTCACCCAACCAATACCGCTAACAAAAATTATAATCCATGTTCAATATTTCACACAAACATTTGCTTTATCTTCTATAGGCACTGCATTAAAATGGCAACTTCCATGTTAATGAGCAGAGATTGTACAATATTTTATTGTATCTGGTCCGATCCCAATACGATATTAAAATTTTGAGTATCTTCCGATAGCGATCAGATTATTTTTCTCCTTTACCATCTACTAATCATTAAATGAGATATTTGTATCCATGCCTTTCAATTAACATGGCGAATTTTCTGCATTTAGTGTTTTGGCTGTATTGTTTAAGGGTGCTAAGAAAAGGAAAATATAATGGTCATGTTGCTTAAACAAAGGCTATGGCACTGCGCTACAGGAAGACATCCACTGCCAGCATGACATCCAGTGGAGCTCAGATAAAACTTTTAAGCAGTAAACTAAACTTTAGAAAGAATACAAGTCTCAAGCAATTTAATCTGTATATTTTTTACTGTGTTCAGAATTAAGAAAAATCAGTACTGGCCTCACATACATTGCATTCTGCAGTTTTGCTTTTTGTAGGGCAGACGTCCTGCGCAAACGTGTGCAGACGGAACTTTTGCGTGACCCAAAAGCACATGTGGGAAAGTGAAGTATGAACGGACCTTTACTGTATTTACACACGGCCTCCATGACAGCGCCGTGCACATGCACTGCTGAACGGCTCGCAGTCATGTGACCCACGCTTTAGTTCACGGTATGTACAGCATTTTTTGCCGGTGTTGGCCCGATATCGATAGTGGGTATCGGATTGGTGCCACCTCTATTAATTTGGTTAGCAGGAAATCTTCAGAACCCATATACAGAGCATTAATATATTATTTTTCACAGCTGGATTTACTTTTCACTGCATGCTAAATCCCACCAAAACCCCGGACTGCAGTAATAAGTGAGGTTCTGCTGGATGAGTCAGGCGATGACTTCCCCCAGAGGTGCTTCCCTTCTCCTTCTCCTCCTCCTCCTCCTCATCCCCCCCTGGCACACGCACCTGGCGCCTCGCGTCCTCCAGGGCCTCCTCCAGCTGCCGGGCCAGCAGGCTGCACTCCCGCGACTTCTCCTCCAGCCTCAGCTGGTTGCTGTGGATGGTCTCCTCCCGCTTGGCGATCACCTGCAACAGGTCGCGATTCTGCCCGCTGACCTCATCCAGCTTCCTGCCATGGAGGAGATCAAGGGAAGGATGGAGGGACCCAGGGAGAAAGACTCTGTCACAGATACTGTGATGTACACTGTCACTATGTCAGCTATTAGCTTAATCGCACAGATATAGCAACACAAAGTGCATGGATCGACCTAATGCAGATTTAGTCTGGAGATAAATAATGTAAGAAAATGATATAGTGAACGACTGCTGCACACTGGAACCAAAAGGTCTACAGCAATGGGCCTTGAGTTACAGGAGGGGTGCAGCATAAACAAAACACTGCCTCAGGGAAGTATCCAGTGGTATAAATCATAAAAAAATATAAAAGGTGTATAAATTATGTGTAATGGTGGCGCGACGTCCTGAAGCAGCCCACGCCCTGCAGACCTGTCCAGGTCCTCCACCCTCTTCTGCATCTGCTTGTTCTCCTCCAGCAGCAGCTGGTTCTTCTCCCGGGTCGCCTGCACCTGGACACCCTGCTGCTCCGCCTGCAGTGGGGGCCACACACCCCAGCAATGCAAAGACAGACAGAAACGAGGAAATTAGAAAACATCACCAGGCTTCTACAAATGGGAGAGGGGCTACCGGAGACGACTCCCGCTGAGGGGCAAGAATGAGGCAGCATATAGGGAGACACTCCAGGAAGGGGGCGGGACGTGGGGGACAGCCTGTGCACGGCGACTGCTTTCACACGGACGGGCACGAGAGGACATGGGGCTAATCAGACCTGGTAATCGTTCCAAAGCGTCCATTTCGTGCAGCACCCAGACCTGTAAGTGCTCGCCTGAAACATTTATGAGACTATTGTTGCGGTGCTATTCTTTACATTCCACATTGACCACACACTGAGGTGCATAGACATCAGACAGCTGTGCTCCCATAAACAGATACCACACATTTAGAGACACAGTGCGCGCGTGCGCACACACACACACACACACACGCACGCACGCACGCACGCACGCACGCACACGCACCTTTAGCCGCATCTCGGCCAGCGCCCTGCTCAGCTCCGTGCTCCTCCTCTCCTGCACACGCTCACGCTCCTGCACCTCCTGCAGCTGCAGCTCTGCCCTCCTCACTGCTTCGGGTAGCGGCTCCAGCTCGGCCAGCCGCCCCTGCAGCCGCCCCCTGGCCACGGCCGCCTCCCGCTCCCGCTGCTCCCGCAGGGCCTCCGCCTGCTCCTCCGCCAGGCCCAGCTTCACGCCGTACTCCTCCGCCTCGGCGCGGGTCTTCTGCATCTGCAGGGGGCGCCGGGGAGCGCTTTACGTGCGTGGCGGAGCGTTCCGACCAAAGCGAGGGCACTTTTATGCCAAACCATAGTTAGTTTATTTAACCATAGTCAGTTGATTTCGGATTCACTGTTTGCACCAGTGTGTGCTTGCCATTACATACATTTTCAGTTTCTTACTTCAGTAATGTAACTAATTCAAAACACAACATATGTTAAATGACTTGTATAATGGGATTATTTGGCTATTATGTAGAATGCAAAATAAATATTTATATTTGCAGTGACATCTTTATAAAAAGCTTTTCTGCTGTTAAAAGGGGATGTCTGTACCTCCAGTCTGCCTCAGAGAGAGTGCATGTGCACGCCTATGTGTGCCTGCGTGTGTTTCAGCCTGCAGGGTGACACACTCCCACCTGGGTCTTGTAACTCTCCACCAGGCTCTCGTACTGCTTCAGGGAGGCCTTCACCTGCTGGACCTCCGACTGAGACAGGGTCAGCTTCTCCTCCAGCGCCGCAAGCCTGGCCTAAGGGGGGCATCAAATAAACACAGTAACTAGCACACTGTGCTAAATATTTCATATATATACATACACATATTCACACACATACATACATACATACATACATACATACATATACAGCCATGGAAAAAATTAAGAGAGACTATTTTTAAACAAATCTGCATTTTTAAATCCTGGTTTAATTGTGGTTCTGCTGGCAGAATGTTCAAAATCTCTAAGTACACAAGAATAAGGTGAAGTAGGAGACACTGGGAACGACCAGAAACCAGCCAGGTAAAGGATGGATGAACAGTTTCTCATGAATCGTACAATGACATCAAGTGACCTTCAAAAGGAACGGGAAACATTAAGTACAGGTGTGAAGTGTCCTGCTAGGACAGTTCGTATCAGGATCCTAGAAGCAGGACTGAAGTCCCATAGAGGAAGGAAGAAGCCCTTCATCAATGAGAAGCAGGGAAGAAGCAGGCTGCAATTTGCAAAACAATACAAAATATTATTCACAGACGCACACCTGGAAATAGAGAAATGAGTGAAACAAAAAATTGTGTTGTGGTCTCTTAATGTCTTTCGTGGCTGTGTGTGTGTATACAGTACACACACACACAGACAGCACAAAGGGACGGTGCTGAGGAAGCTGTGGTTCAGTCCACCTTGAGGCTCTGATTCTCCAGCTGGGTGGAGGTGTAGCCAGAGGTGAGCTTGTGCAGCCGGTCCAGCAGAGCCTCCCTGTCAGCCCGAGTCTTGTCCTCAGCACCACGCAGCTGCTCTGTCAGCTCCGACACACGGCTGGGGGACGGGGGACGGGAGGGGACGGACACAAGCTCACGGTCATTTAATTTGCCCGTTGGGTTCAACAACAAACGGTTGCACAACCTCAGACTGACGACAAAAACACAAACGTCGTCTCCAAAAACAGGTATCATCTTTTAAAACCTTTCCAAGCAAAAGCTGAAGACCCACACAGCAGGCCACAGTGGTGACGTCTCAGAGCAGCCTCCCCCAGCAGGAAGGGGCCCCCCAGGGCCTGGGGCCCCGCTCACCTGTTGAGGACGGCGATCTCCAACTCCAGGTGGCTCTTCTCCTTCACCACCTGAGCATGGCGGCTGCTCCAGTCCTCCGCCGCGGAAACGGTCTCAGCCAGCTGGGCCTCCTGCGAGGGGGGCGGGGGGCACGAGGGGTCGCTATCCACACACATTCCTCACACAGGCCCCCCCCGCCTAGGCGACTGTCAGCAAACACCATATCTGTAACCTGTTCACCACTGCTGTGAAGTCTATGATCTCAAAAGGTGTAAACATGCACACCAATCTTACTGTTAATCCCTCCCTGCATACAGTATGTTCACTTACACCAGGGCTTGTGGTTTGCACTGATCTTAGAACAGTTTCTCCGTGCTACTAAAGCTGGAAGTTACCCAGTCATCTTTGCAGAATGCAAATAAGAGTATCCCTGCTGATGCTATAAAATTAAGAATAAATACCAGCTTTAGTAACATCTGTATAGAACATTACATTTGCATTTGTTTAGCAGACATTTTTGTCCAAAGTGACATACAAGTGAGGCAAAAAGAACATTACAAACATACAGGCTGTCAAAAAGTCTATTAAGTGCAGCTAGACTGAGCTGCCAGTGAATGGCCAGGGACAGTGTAAGCAGTAGAGCAGGGTGGAGCCCATAATGCATGTAAACACCTTCTGCAGCAGCTGGGCGCTCAGCTGGCCTGCTGCATCCTCACTGCGCTCCGCCCGCTGCTTCTGCACCCGCGTCGCCCTCTTCAGGGCCTCCTTCTCAGCCTCAGCCTTCTGTCTCTGCTCCCCGAGCTGCTCCTCCACGTTTTCCACCTCCACCCGCTGCTGTTCCGCCGCCCTCTCCAGATTCTAGCCCAATCCACAGCATAGCACGGCATGACACGACACGACAGTGCTGGGCCCCGAACCAGAGGATCAGGAGTTTCTTAACGTGGACAACATGGGAAATAAACTTATAAAAAAGGAGGAAACTGGGAGCTGGTGTGGCTTGCTGGGTGGCCGGGCCCCTCCAGGGTTGTGGGTTCGAGTCCCATCCCTGCTCCTTTTTTTGCATGGGGTTCCTTCCATGGTGCAAATGCGAAGGCATTAATGAATCAGTGTCTCTAAATTATGTGCTCCTTAATGGACCAGTATCTGCCTGGGTTTCCCTGCCTCAGGCACTGTACTTCCCACAATGCAAAGTAGCCAAAGAAGGGAATTAAGAGGGGGGGAGAGAGAGAGAGAGAGAGAGAGACAGAGAGAGAGAGAAGGGCAGAAAGGGTTCTGTACCCGGATCTGAACGGCCAGCCGGTTGTTCTCAGCCTCTTTGTTGCGCAGCTGTCCCTGCAGGTGAGCCCGCGTGGACTCCAGAACTTTGGAGAGCTCGCCCGTCGTCTTCGCGTTGTCCTGGTCGGGTAACAATCACGTGGATGGCTGCAGGAGCACAACCGACGACCCAAGGCGGACTGGATGCCAGGCGAGCGGCACATACCTTCTCCGACTCCAGGAGGACGGTGAGCTGATCAGCCTTGCTCTCCTTCTCCTGCAGTCTCACCAGAAGACGCTAAAAAAAAAAAAAAAAAGTAAAGTTGTCCCAAGGCCAATCAGAGAACACTAGAGCAAACTTTGTTGTCATTGGCTGCAGTGAAGTGTAAGATGGCCCGGGACTGGACAGACACACCGCATTCTGTGCCTCCACGTCCGTCAGCCTCTCCAGCAGTGCATCCTTCTGCTCCGCCAGCCTCATTACATCCATCTACCCATTCAAAAAAAACCACACCCAGACAGAGAGGTCAGGTAAGCCTGTCACTGATCTGTGCAGTTTGTGACATTCGCCCCCTGCTGGCCGGAGAGCGTACCTCACGGCCACGCTGCTCCCTCAGCAAATTGCGCAGGGTGCGGTTGGTGCTCTCGAAGGTCTCCAGCTTCTGCAGGAGAAGCTCCTTCTGCCTTGTCAGCAAGGAAGCCTCTGAACTAGACATCCTCTTCTCCTGGAGGAAGAGGAGAGACAGACATCTATTTATCCTGTGATGCCATCTCTGAGGTTGACATCCAAATTACCCATAGCATGGGTAATGTATACATGCTAAATAGAAAATATAGTCTAATTAAGATTAATAGTCAATTGTGCTTTTAAACCAAGTCAATTGCACGAGCCTGTTATGGAAGTTGGGGGGGGGGTTGTCTGTAGACACAGAGAATTTTCAAGAAATCTCCAGCTGTGCTTAAGGCATTGGTTTGGGCTACATCTGCACACAGTTTGTTTAGAGATTAATTACCCTGAGAGTAGAGACTCTCTCTCAACTGTGAGAAGTAAAGGATAGAGCGAGCAACCGATGGGCGTAGGTTTTTCTTTAAGCTATTCAGTTTAATTTTGAAACCATTTATTTGCCTGATAGAATATCGTTTAATAACATTGTTCCTAGGCTTATTAACACAGGCCTCCCTAGATTCTCTTTCCTGATCATCACTTCTGGCGTCGTCACCTCTCAAGCCTAGACCCTCTGCAGCATGCCCCCTAAGACAGCTGAGCGCCGTGTGACGTGTCCCCATTTCCTCTGGCCTGGCACAGCCCAGCACGGCCCAGCACAGCCCAGCCCAGGCCACTTACGCTGCGCATGCGGCCCACTGTCTCCCTCATGGCTGCCGCCTGGCGGGAGGCGGCAGCGCCCTCCATCTCTGCCTCCACCAGTTTCCTCAGCAGAGCCTCCTTCTCCTGCCTAAGAGCCTCCTTCTCCAACCTGTGCATAGGGGTTAGGGTGGAGCAGGGGTGGAGCAGAGCAAAGCGAGGGGTCACATTCAGCAGCCAAAGGCTTAGGTGTTATGGGGCACTATGGAGAAATTTCTATTAATACATTAAAACTATCTATTCATAATTTTCTTAAAATTTACCATAATCATATGGTAAAATCTTGCACAAACAGTACTGACCTTGGAGATTAATAAAGTTTAGGTAGATGCTGTCAGTAATGTTAGCCGTGTGCCTTCGGTCAGCTAACTATTGCTACAGCAAGAGTACATTTTGTGCTTAATGTATCCTGTCTTTTATATTTCTATCCCATTTTGGCGTCTTCAGCCATTGTAGTGACACGCAGCTAGAGGTGCACTGATCCGATATTCAGATCGGTATCGGCACCGATCCATACCTAATTAGACGGATCAGCCCTAATTGACCTATTCATGGCTGATATTTATTTAATTTTTAGCAGTCTGTAAAAAGATACAGTTAGGTCCATAAGTATTTGGACTTTTTTGCTATTTTTGTAATCTTCTCTCTGTATACCATCACAATGGATTTGAATTAAACTAATTAAGATGTGATAATTTAGGGGGTTTAACAAAGTTATTAAATTAAGCTGGCAGAAATTACAATATTGGATCTGTACTCGGGATCAGTTAATACTCAAAACCCAAATATTGGTATTGGAACTGAAAAAGTCGGATCAGTGCATCCCTGCATGCAACCAAGCATGCAACACAGTGTTCATGTGTTTAGGGGGGCTGGGTGTAAATATGCCAATAGATACCATTTGGCTAGTGTCCCCCCCGGGCATCCCTCATCGCCTAGTGTCCCCCCCGTGCATCCCTCATCGCCTAGTGTCCCCCCCGGGCATCCCGCATCGGCTAGTGCCCACCCGGGCATCCCTCATCACCTAGTGTAGTCACTCTCCTCCTGCATCTTCTCCATGGACTGCCGGAGGCGGGAGTTCTCCAGCTCTGTGACCTCCAGCTCCTTAGCCGCCTCGGCCAGCACCTCTTCCTGCTCCTCGATGACTCGCTGTGAGGCACACAGATGTTCCGACTGGCGTTCTAGGAGTTGCTCCTTCTTCCGCAGCTCTAGCTGGGACCCATGCAATCCCACCAGACAGTTACCATACGACTTGCCCAAATCACGGACAGAGTGTACATCGATTTGGTGGTCAGGGTCCATGCACTAACCTCATTCTTCAGCGAGCTGACCTCCGACATCAGGCTGTCAATCTTCCTCTCGTACTGGCTGATGCGTCCATGCAGCACCTCCTCTTCATCGGTGGACAAGTCCTCTGGTCTCAGCGGCCCGGGTGAGGGGTTTGGCTGCGGCAAGGGTGTGATCTCCAGTCGGTGAGTGGGCCCCTTAAACACAGATACCCCAGGTTCACTCAGGGATGATTCTGATTGGCTGCCAAAAAGAGGGCCCTAAGCCTGTAAGCTGTACTCAGTTCCCAGGAAATAAAAGTCTGTACAGGACCAGAATACTGAAAACTGACTACCTCAAAGGAAATTGTTTGTAAAACTGCACATTACCCAACCAGACAAGACAAAAAGAGATGGTACCTCATACAACAATCTCTGTATAAAAATAAATAAATGACATACAGAGATTATAAATAAATAGGTGGGCAATTATAGTGATTAGCATGGTAAATATTTCACTCAAACATAATAAACAGATATCATTCTACATATTATGGAACATGTCCTGATTGGATGACTGATTAATCGACTGATTGATTGATCAATTGTACAATCTTATGGCTGTCAGGAGGAATAATTTCTTTATGCATTCTGTGATGCATTTTATGTTGATCAATCTGTGGCTGAAAATGCTCTTCTGTCCAACCAAGAGACTAAAGTGGGTGAGCGGAAATGTCCCACCAAAGTCTGGACAGTATCCTTCTTTCTGCAAACAATTACATTAATTAAATACTCCACTGCACTAATTTAATAATGGAATAGTCCAATAAAATTCAAGCAGGATGACGCATTCTGACACAATCCACTGAACTACACTCAGAAAAAAGCAAATAACAAAAAAGCAATTACAGACTATATTTTAAGATTTAAGATAAAAATTTTTACTGATACTAATATGCAAAACATATTCAAAGCATAAAGGAAAATGGAATTATCAGTAAACAGGTTAGAAGTAAAGCTTTTCTTTGCGAGCTTTTCACTGACCTCCCACTTGTATGAGATGTCCCGAACAGAGGTCTTTCCAGGGGGAATCCACGGGGCCCGCGCCTTCACACGGGCTGTCGGTCGCAAGCTTAACGTCTCCGCCTTCGGTTTCAGCTACAGAAGAGAAAAGAGTGTCAGCCTCGTAATTTAACTGCTGCTGGTCATTTTCAGAGCTCGCCTGAACACCTAACCTGGCCTGTCTTCTTTGGCCTGCTCTTCTGGCTCTTCTTCACGTGGACGTGCACGGGGGTGCTCTCCATCACGTGTACATGCAGGGGGGGTGAGGAGTTAGGGCTCTTCATTGCTTTTTTCTTTGGGGAGAAGGGAAGATGACCAAGTCAAGGGTCAAGTCAAGGGTTGTCATGTTAGATTAAGAAATCTCAGAAACATTCTCGGACACACATTTCTCAGGGTACTGCATTTATTTTATCAAGACCATTAAATACAAGGCCTGGGTACTTCATGGACATGATGTTGGTCCATTCCATGGCAAAAATGGAATTCAGAAATGTCTGTAAGTCTTTGGACTGCAGGAGGAATCCAAAGTATGGGGAGGAAACCTGTGCAACACGAGGAGAACCTGCATCTCCACAACACAGAGCACATGTGCACTTTGAACCCCCAACCCTGGAGGTGTGAGACACCAGTGCTACCCACTGAGCCAACAAGCCAATGGGAAAAGGATTCCCTGAGGACTCTGAAGCAGGTGGCAAGATGGTGTTCCTGGAAAATACCATCCACACAAAGCACCAGGTTCTGGGCTGCAGTCATTCCAACCATTGTGTGGCTCACACAAAGCTAAGTGCATTTCAGGTCGACCTTTTCCAAAGGAGGAGTTTGGGTAGCTCATGCATTTAACCGACACGTATGACAGTGGGGTAGGCAGGGGCATCATTCAAGAAGCACAGTCCTTTAAGTCCATCCATCTTCTATACCCACTTGTCCTATGAAGGGTTTACAGAATATATTTCGATGTGTCTTGATGTTTAAATGATTTACTTCAATAAAACCAATACAAGTGGAATTTTTAGCACATCCCATACTACTTAAGCATAAGCACAAATTATAAATAAATATATCACCGGCGAGGCATGACATTTTAAATGAATGTGGCAAACTTGCGATCAGACATTTTATAAATAGACGTGTTGTCCCACAGACATTTGATGCAGATAAATAAGCTAACGGCGACGCAAAGCAGACAAGTTTGAGGCACGGTTTTCTCTTGTTTAAACATCGCGAGAAGATGTCATCCGTACCGAGTACAAGAAAAGTATTACACTCTATTGGTCTTACCATGAGAAAGCGACAAGCCAAATAGCCAAATTCTGATATTTTATTGAACAACTGGCTTTTTTTCACATGCTCCCTAAGGACTCTGACTCCACGAAGCCGTTCTTCCGGCACGTACACGCCCCGTCGTTTATGATTGGCTAATTTAAACGATGTGATTACTTTGAAAGCCTGTGATTGGCGAATATTTGACCCAGGATATAATTATAAGTATGTTGCCGGAGTAACGGTGCAAGCCATATTACCATAGAAACCAATGTAAACATTATTGTGGCTATGCACATTACCCAACTTTAAAAAGACATTTGGGTTGATAAACTGAAAGCACCCATCTAAGAATAAGTCAGGAGCTGTGGAATTTACTCTTAATTGTGTGCTTCAATAATTACAAAACTACGATGTGAAAGCACTATGAGCTGAAATACGTGAAATACTGTTGTGAATATCATGCCATCATGATAACTGTAAAAATCATATAACTATAAAATTAATTATCTTTCATTTACTTATTATTAACCTAGTATATAGCCACTCATCCATTTTTAACGATGTATATAAACCGTGTAACTTGTATAAGCACACTGATATATCTGCCATTCTCCATGGAAACATATAGTATACTAGATCACTTTATCTAATAGAAAACATGGTGCAATTATTGGCACTGTACACTATGATTCCAGCATTTTAAAAACTCACCCTATATATATATTTTAAAGCACTACACATAGTTTAGAGTTTCCAAAGAATGGCATCCAATTAATGCCATTTATGAACTGAATACACCTTGTTAATGTGAGAGGTCAGAGAAGAATGGTCAGATTTGTTAATGCCAACAGAAAGGCCACAGGTGTAAAGATAACTGGTATGTAGAATGGGGCACCCTTGGACTAGAACCTTAGGGGGAGGGGTCAAGTAGGATTGCTACATTCAATCTCAAGAAATATGGGATGCCAGCTCTACAGGTTTCTGATGATAAAATTAGCCAAGCGGGGGGGGGGGGCTGGGGGTCCCCATGATAAAGTGGGCCAGTAGTCACTGGAACACAGCAGCACCACTTTGTCTTCCTCTTCCAAGAGGGGGGCCACCTCAGTCCTGTAAAATTCCTGGACACCCAGTCATTGACCAAAAATGTTGCACATAGCAAATACCATTTCAAAGATTTGTTTACATTTATTGGCAGTGTAATCTCCAATATCTTAACCACATTGATGATTGATTGTTCATTCAATAATGTAATAGCCTAACTTTAGGGATAATAGTTATAAGCTAACTTTCCTAACTTTCCCTGGCCACCACATACAATGCTTGACCACATTTAGTCTTGCCAAACTAAGTAAAAAATATTGCAGATTTATTTATATTTTATTTTATAAGAAAAATCATTACTTTATTCATTTGTGTACTCTCTCTCTCTCTCTCTCTCTCTCTCTCTCTCTATATATATATATATATATATATATATATATATGAAGAGGAGCCCATCATACTTCCTTGTATAACTAACAAAGTGGCCACTAAGTGTATATTGTGGTTTTTATTGATATTGATATTTCACCATATGCAGGACAAAAAAAGAACAGCAAGCCTCACTGGGTCAGCATCTTGTACAGTGATGTCATCCCTTGCTTGGAATTGTCACACCCCCACCAGTGTACATTCAGGTGAGCTGCAGGGTCATCAGCTGGAAGCCCCCGTTCGCAGATGTTTCGGCCCTTACCCAGTACATCTCCCAGTGGAGGGGCAGTGGCCAATCGGGGTAACAAATGAAGGGAAGGAAAAAAACATTTTTATAAGGTATTTTCCTCCAGTCATACCTGAATATACATACTTAGTCACTGTGGGGCAGAGTGGTGGCTCCGAGGGCAGGGGTCTGTGCCAGCGATCGAAAGGTAGCCGGTTTAAGCAGCTCCTCTGACTTGCAGGGGATGGTGGCAAGACTGGCACTCCAGCCACCAAAAAAAAACATTCCATTCAAATTAGCGTGGTGCTCAAGTACCATCACCTGCACATCTCCACTTGGGTTCTCATCCCTGAGGTGGTTTACTCTGTATCAGCATGCAGTCCTTTGAAACATAGTGCGAAGTAAAGTAAAAAAAAAAAAAAAAGCCTGAAGTGTGGAATTGAAGCTGGGCATTTACATCTGGAGACTAGCCCGGGCTATGATCAAGTGTGAAACTAAGAGAATAACATTTATAAGACCCTGTGTCGCCCCCAAGTGCATGGCATATGTTTGTTTGATTATATCACTGCAGTCCACAAATGTGCGGTGAATTGTGTGTGCAAGTGTGTGTGAGACTTGCAATGGACTGGCATCCTATCCAAGACATCCTCTACACTGTTCCCTGTGTTCACTGGGATAGTCTACAGACTATCGTACACTGAAAAATCTGTTACAGGCAATGGGTGGATGAAGTGTAGTATTGGGTATTTATAAAATATACTTATTAAACTGTGGATAATTTAACCTTTGGCATAAGTTTCATTAAGGAATGATGTCACAGCAGCCATCCTCCAATCTCCACCTGGTTTGTAGCATGGGATTTAGGGAGAGTAAAGGTTACAAATAGGCTGAGGTAGCTATCAGCTGCCTGCTCTGCCTTGTCGATTCGATATATTTCCAGAGGTGGAGATTTCAGGTTCAGAAAGTACAAATCCAGACCAAGATTTTGCTTCAGCCAACCAGTTGAGTATAAAGAGTCACAGATTACTCAACTGTTTGGTTGAAACAAAATCTTGGTCTGGATTTATACTCTCTGGACCTGAAATCTTGACCTCTGTATATTTCTAGTGACTAACTGGCTGGATCTCTTGACATGTTGAGATGTTGGCAGGGGCAGCGTGTGGCTCAGTGGGCTAAGCCGTGTGCCTGTAATCACAAGGTCACCAGTTCAAACTCAGCCTCAGCACATCTGCGGGTCCTTGAGCAAGGCCCTTAACCCCCAGCTCCCTGGGTACCCCAACAGGTGGCTGCCCTTCGTGGACAGCTTGCTCTACGAAGAGCAAGTTGAGGGAGGCGTAAAAAGAATTTCCCCACAGGGATTAATAAAGTATTAATTATTATTATTATTATTATTATGTTAGGATTGACTTCCATGATGTCACAGAAAGGCTCATTACTTAGTGAAACACGGGGAGGTCATATGGAGGCATGGGGAACGTTTGGCACTGGAATTCCCCAGGAAGTTTTTGTCACGACAGGAATGTCATCCAATAGGGGACCAGCAGGTGTCAGTGAAACTACATTCAGCTCACACCTCAAGAACATTGCTAATGCAAGATAACTAAATTCCACGTCAGTGACTGCTATCACCTGCAGGGGCTGTCACTTACCTAAGTGACTCAAATGGACATTTTAATTTCTGATACAGGCCCAGTTCACAGCCTGTCAGGGCAGCACATCTGATGACTGTCACTGCCATGGATAAAAGCTCGTACCATACTGCTGAACTGCTACGCTGGACATTCTCTGAAGGAAGCCTGACAGGACACCACACACGAAGGCTCAGTACCGGGACTTCTGCCCCGATTTTGACAGTTGGCCCAACAAAGATTCCGGTGCAACAGCTCCTGCGTTCTTGAGACACACAAAATGTAAGCTGTGCTGCCATTGGATATGGGAGTCCCTTTTTGCATATTAATCCCCGCCCCCCAAAAAAACACCCAACAACAGCAGTAAAACACAGTCACTGCAACTTTTATTTATTTTAACCAATCAAAGTGGTAAATAAGTGAGAGAATGAAACCAGTACACTAATCATCCCCCCATTTAAACAGAACTAAAGTTTTTTGTCATGGTAAGCCAACATTCAGAGAAACTATTGATTCTAATAACTATTATTTTGTTTCCATATTCCCTACAAACATTCTCTCTCGCACACGCACACACACACACACACACACACACACACACACACACAACCTGAGTGTTTCAACTTGACAGTGAGAAATGGTGTGAGAATAAGGTGAGAACATTAGATCCTGCTTGCTTGGTCGGCTAAGATGGGTAATCCTTTAGAATTTTAAAAAGAAGAGACATTTTTCACCCACTGCTTAGTGTCTCACTCTGACTGGCACCGCATATTTAGCTCGGAAATCCAGACGCTAAAGCCAACATTCATACTAAGAAACGTTAATGTAAAACCCTGGTATGGCTGGGAGAGAGAGTGTCACAAGAACACCATCATAACTCACATGAATAGAGCTATAATATCCCTCAGCTGTCATACATACACATACATACTAAAACAGACATTCAAAATGGACTGCAAGTCCATAAAAGTCTGTCTTGGATAAACTAATTTAATAAGGGAATCACAGACACTTTATTTTTGAATCCAAATTAGACCAATTGGAGGACATATGGGAATGGCAGGACGCAGGAGGAAAGTCTGCTTACACATCAAAACGTGAAATTCTTACCCTTAAATTCCTAGCAGTCATTCACAAAAACAGGTACAGAGGCTAACGGGAATTAACGTGCCCCCATTAGAGGGACACAAACCCATCCGATGCCTGGTCTGTGCTCTACACAACCAAATTTGAGAACTACGGTTTCAAAAAATATACATTAAATGCTTAGCATAGTCGTTACTGCAGCATTTGGTTAACTGGCTCTGACGCGCACGTTTTGAGAGAAAGGAAAGCTTTCGCACATGATTTTGAATATTTTGTGATGCATTTCTTGTTAAAATTAAATCACCGATAATGGCTGGCATGATTTTGAAACACTTTAGTTCAAGTTTCTACTAAACACATGAATCCACCATAATAAACTGCTTTTCCTTTTGAGCAAAAAGATTATCTTCAGAAATCCGTTTTTTAATTGTGTACTATTAGCCATAAACAATTAAGTTCATTTACGTAGAAAAGTCTGACACTAATAATTATTATTGTTATATATTGCAACCGAAACCCTTAGGATTTCACTACACTCATCTTTCCTATTATCATTAGAGGGTCTGACTCCCCACTTTCAATTTCTAAAATATAAATAAGCTTTAAATCAAAAACAAAAATAAAACCCTTGTTAAAGTGTGTGGGGGGGGGGTTATATAAAAATGATATCAACAGGTAATGTTGAATACTTAACTGGCACCATTGTCTTCTACTTTCTCAGGAGTGTGTTTTTTTATGCATCATCATGGCAGGACGTGCGAGGACAAGTGTGCGGGCACACACACACACACACACACACACACACACACACACGCACACACACCATTTCGAATCATGTTAGAACAACAAAAAGTGGAAAAAAAGAGGACAATGTGGAGATGTTTACTTTGACTAGATACAAAGCAGACAGATATCGTATCGAACATCAATCTTCCTTGCTTGATAAGCTCCATGGCACCAGGGAAGACTTCCTGTCACTCAAAGACATGTGCTGGTGGCCCCACAAGGGGGCGACACACACAAAAGAACAGCCCAACAGGAGGTGCGACATCATGAATCCACACATTCCAAGGCCCCTGTATCCAGCAACTCCAGAGGCTCGGGATCGTAACAGAACCTTTTGGGATTGAAATCCACTGCAGGGGCTGCAACATTCAGAAAAGGACAAAACGGGGCGACCGAGTCCTTTGACAGCGGATAGCTGTGTGGGAAGCCAAGCTTACAGACTCTCAGTGAGGAGAATCACTCTGAAAGCTTCTCTAGCTGTCCATTAGCAGACACTTCTCATGTGTTTTGAAGACACGCAAAAAACGAAATTAAAAAAAAGAGAACTTAACGAAACCATTTAACTTGTACAAGTGAAGCTTATTATGTGCAATACCACAAACGAAAAAAATAATTCCCACGTGCCACATCTCTGTTCAGTCATTACACTGAAATGTTCCTCCCGAAAGGATTGGTGGAGAAGCTGAAGTTCCCCCCATCCACCCTTTACACTAAATGGATGCACACGGTTACCTCTGGTGTGAAGAAAACAAAAAACATCCATCTCTATAACCACTTTTTCCACATCTCCTAGTGTTGTCCTCCTCCTGTGCCGTTTACCGCCCAGTCTCCATGGGGTCCTCTTTGAAGTTCCCACAGTGCTCCATGACCTTCCTGGAAGCCAAAGAGAGGCACCGAGCGATTAATCAAACCTCATTATCAGAGGTGGAAAGTTCAGGTCCAAGAAGTACAAATCCAGACCAAGATTTTGTTTCAACCAACTAGTCACAGTCACCGTGTACTCAATGGGTTGGTTGAAACAAAACCTTGGTTTGGATTTGTACTTTCTACCTCTGCTCGTAAATAAAAACATGGACCCAATTAGCTTGGCGCTATATTAGAGTCTGCGAGGTTGCCTTTCCATCCACCTTCTAAAAGCACTTTTTCCCATACAGGGTCTCAGTGAGCTGGAGCCTATCCTAGGCAGCAGAGGGCCAAAGTCTGGGGTGGACCCTGGATGGGATCCATCATTGGGGAAAGACAATCATACACTATGGGTAATGTAGAGACACTGATCACCCTAACTCAGTGTTTCACATTCCGTTCCATGGGGACCCACAGAAAGTCCATTTTTTTGTTCTCTCCCCACTCCCAAAATTGTTGACTGTCTGGTAGGGAACTCAGAGGGAGCAAAATCATGGACTGACTGGGGGGCCCTGAGGACCGGATTGGGAAACACTGCTCTAATTGCATGCCTTTGGACTGCTGGTGGAATCCAGAATACCTGGAGGAAACCCATGCATGAGGAGAAGAGGAGAAGATGCAAACTCCACACATAGAGTAGCAAGAAATGTGAATCCCCAGCCCTGATATTCTGAGATAACAGCCCTAACCCACTGAACTACTGCATTCTTAAGAAAATAACCTGAAATAACTGATTATGACCAACAAAAAAATATTAAGAACTAGTGGGAACCAAACACACCATCAAAAATTCACCAACAGCATGAACGTAATGAATGTAATGAACATTATGCATCTTTCCTCAGTCTTAACTCCCCAGATACTTGGCGTCAGGGAGCTGTGCCGTACCTTGCCATGTCCTTTGTCTCCTCATGAGAACTAGGCAGTTCCAGTACACTCAGCAAGAGATTCATCCCACCCTCCTTAATCAAGAGGGGGCAGTACTTACTCGCTGTGGGGGGAAGAACAGTAGGAGAAGGAGAATAAGAGGTTTTGCTTGATGTTCAAGAGTCACAGTCGACTTTAATTTGTTGATGACGACCAGCATCCCAATGTTGCCGATGCTGACAATATTACCGGGGAGAAATGGTTTGGTACTCACGGTAAATGGTTTGGTAATGGTTTGGTACTCACGGTAAACAGACACCAGGTTGTACAAGGCCCAGGTGGCCCAGTGCTGGCTGACAGGAGCAATGCCCTGAGGCAGCAAACGAAGGATTGGCTCGAAGGACCTGGGCAAGAAAGATCATTGTTGGAGTTTGAGTGGCCTACAGTCTGGCATTCTCTCATAATGGGGCAAAAGGTCCAGCGAGGATATGACTGTCTGAGGGCAGGACCGGTCCTTCGTACACCTTCATTAAAAGTTACAAATCAGTCTTCAGTTCTCTCTCATGCTGACGGACTAGACCACATGTTCATCATCCAATCCAATGTTGTATACATTGACTTGAGTACCTGCTAGGTGGTGAAAACGTACCCAAACCCTACCCTAGAAGCTAGAGGTGTCCCTCGGTCAACGTGACTTCTCCAACAGTGGACACCTGTTGGCATTTCCCATTGACCCGAGCCCCATGCTAGTCATGAGTAACCAAAGTCACGATGTCGCCGACCCGAAGGCCACCCAAGGCACCTGTAGTTGATGTTCCTGCGCGAGCTGACATCCCAGCTCCGGATGGCGTCCCACATCCTTTCCATGACCTCCTCCCGCTGGGGCTCGTCCATGGTCCAGGCGTCGGGCCCGTCAAACATGATGTGGGAGAGCACGCCGCAGGCGTTGTACGACACCTCGATGCCGTCTGCCTTGCTGTCCAGCAGATTGCTGCATCGCCAAACAGAAATGGGACCACCATGACAAAAACCAAGTCATACATTTGGAGTAGAGATTTTTATCACGGGGATCTTGCCGGCTGCTCATGTACCCCACACCCCACAGTAGTGAGGAGACTGATGGTCCCCCCCCCCCCAAAAAAAAAGGCACCTGCCGTTATAGTATGATGAATCAAGACAGACAATCCCTCACAACCAGAAACCGATACCATATTTAAATCAGTGCGGAATCTAAATGGTTCTCTTAAACATAAACACAGCCTATAACTGAGAATTACAGTGTAGAAGCGAGCGGAGACGGGAGGGGGAGGAGCAGAGTGGCGACTCGATCCCACCTGAACACCGTGATGAACTGCGGCGTCATCAGCTGTGGCCGGAGCGCCTTCACCTCTGCCACGTTACCCAGCAGGCCCAGCATATTGCGGTGCAGCTCCTGCTTGTCGGGGAACTCCTGCGGGAGAGGGAGACGCCCGTGAGCGATGGGTACGAGCCTCGGGGTCAGCCAGACCCCTCAGGGTCAGGCCAGAAGCACAGGACACCTTACATTACACCACGGGGTTTCCGAGGCAGACCTGCAGGGACCTGACTGCCGTTAATGAAAAATAAGTGGGTGGGTGTGTGGGTGGATGGATGGAGCAGAGATGAAGGACTAACAGTACTTCCACTTGTCTGACCTCAATGAATCTTGTCCATCTGCAGAGCCCCCAAAATTAGGCAGCATATTAGGCAGATTAGACAAAAAAACATCAAAAAAGACAAATTATGGAATCGACAGACGTTTGACAAAAGACACTGAACAATGATAAAGTGTGTCATTCAGGAAGCAGGAAAGTTCACTTCAGGTAACTATATCAAGGGCTGGGAGGGAAAACCAGCTACTCTAGAAATATTTATGGGGAGTATATGCTTCCATGGCAACATGACACATGGATCACACAGGGATACATACAAAATGAGCCTCGTCACAGAAATGTCAGACGTCACAGAGGCCAAACAATGTACCAAGAAGGCACCAGTCACCCATTTATTAATGTCGAATCAGTTATACAATATGCAACTCTGAGGGCTGCACCTCAAGGAGAACATCAGCACTTTAGACCAAGTTCAACCAGAGGAACAGGAGGTGCCCCAAATGTCACGTGAGGAGCGGATACAGTCTCCAAACAGCCCAATTGAATTTACAGTCTACAGCAGCCCAGGAAATCACAGACACCAAACGGTGAGCAGGTGACAGAGACCGTCTCTCCAGAAAAAGGATAGTGGCTCTGGAGTGTGTACTCAGGTGGCTGAGGCTCAGAGATATTTCCTTGAGATAAATTTTACCACTATATAGGTAGAAATACTTCAAACAAACAAAAACAGACTGAATTTTGCTGCTTATCTGATATAGAGCAAGTAGTCTATCCTATGAAGCACAGAGCACTAGACAGCAGATGCCCCATATGGGAGGGCAGCAACACCAGGCACATGGGATTCGAACCTGAGACCCTAGTGGCGTGAGGCCAAAGTCCTATCCAGTGAGCCGCTGGTGATGCTCCCCATTAGCGGGGGCTCAGGAAGGATGGTTAGGGGGTGCAGTCTGACCTCACCTTTAGGCACTCCAGGAAAAGAGCCATGCCGCTACGCTCCAGGAACATCCGACAGTTATCTGGCGTCTCGTCCGTGATGTTCCACAGGGCGCTCCAGGAGAACTCCATCACCTGATCACACTGCGGGCCCGGAGAGGGAGCCAGGGAGGGAGAGAGGGAGGGAGGGAGACTGGTCTTCATTTCATCTTTAATTGATTTATTCCACACTGCAGCCATAACTCATTTTAGATGTTATCGTCTCATTGATCAGTGCTGTATTTCTATGCTTCTTACTTTAGGAACATAGCTAATTACACAGACAGGCATATAATGCTGAGCAGCGGTTAGCATAGTGCTACAAAGGCGTCAAACAGGCCTAATTACACAGACAGGTATTTAATGCTGAGCAACAGTTAGCGCAGCGCTACAAAGGCGTCAAACAGGCCTAATTACACAGACAGGCATTTAATACTGAGCAACAGTTAGCGCAGCGCTACAAAGGCGTCAAACAGGCCTAATTACACAAACAGGCATATAATGCTGAGCAGCGGTTAGCGTAGCGCTACAAAGGCATCAAACAGGCCTAATTATACAGACAGGCATATAGTGCTGAGCAGTGGTTAGCGAAGCGCTACAAAGGCATCAAACAGGCCGAATTACACTGACAGGCATATAATACTCAGCAGTGGTTAGTGAAGCGCTACAAAGTTGTCAAACAGGTACACTTAAAACATGGTTGTAAGAAAACATGACACACCGAAACTGCATTACAGATTATTATTTACACCTATTTGGTTGAAACTAACTAGAACCATAGTTTCTTAGTACTAATTAATAATGTGAAGCAGCTTTGAAGGCAAAGCACCACGCCGTCTGGGGTCAGGAAAGGAGGATGGTGGGTAAACCAGCAGACTGCTAAACCTTCCACACTGCTCAAGGTTTCAGTGCTCATTTTGCCACCTCAGGTCAGCACTGGTCATGGCTGCATATGACATCTAACCAGCCATTCCATCTTCTACCCTTAGGGACTAGGAGAGTATCAACCTATGCTTCATTGCACAAGGTTTTTTTTTTTTTTTTTTAACACTGAAAAAAAGCAGACCTTGACTGGACTCACCAGTTTATCCAGAAGCTTCTTCTGTATCAAGTTCAGCATAGTCTGAAAATGAAAATGTTTGATGGAGAAAGTTAGATAAATGCCAAGGGGAAGAGGAGGAGTTAATCCCAATACATAAATACACATTCAGGATTTGAAATCTTCAGCACTAAATATTTCAGGCCCGGCCAAAATATTTATACTTAAATGATTCTGTTATACAAAGAAAATACTTTAACTATTTATACGACTCGATACGTTATTGGATATTGAGAGTCTATGGGTACAGCTTCAGGAACCCACCAGAGATATCAACCAAAAGCCTTTGAGTTACAAACCCAAGACCTACCCACTGCAAGCCTCCCTCCTACTTCTCTAATGTGTTTAAAAGCAGGTATGATGACGGCCACTGTGTTTGTGGTCTCCAGGCCGCCGGTGTGACTCGCCTTGACGAAGCCCATCTTGCCCACTGCCTCTTTGTGGTCATTGTCCACCTGGCAGACCAGGGCGTTGCAGAGGTGCACAGCGATGCGCTGGATGGACTCGTCCTGCCGCGTGGGCTCCAGGATGCGCAGGAGCAGCTGGTTGACCCTCCGGTACTGGAACTCCAGCTCCTCGGGGATGCTGAAGTTACACAGTGTCAGGCAGCAGTTCCGCTGGACCTGGGGTGGAGGTATGAAATACGGCGGTGGCAAAAGAAGATAAACACATCGGGATAAGTCCATTCATTCACCAGTATACAATTTAATATTATTAAACGGCTGATATTCAACCCATGGGTCATGATCAGAGGTGGAGATTTCAAATCCAGACCAAGACTGTGTTTCGACCAACCACTTGACTGCTCTGTGACTGTGACTCTTTATATTCAACTGGTTGGTCAAAACACAGTCTTGGTCTGGATTTGTACTCTCCGGAGCTGAAATCTCCACCTTTGCCTCACAACCCTTTCAGAACTTTCAGTGACTCAAATTTGGATCGTGACCAGAGTCGGATATGTAAGCATTTGAAAACCAGCAAACTCATATGCTGATCCAACATCAGATTTCCCAGCCCCAGTCCTTGAATTAAACTATATAAAAAAGGTCTTGGGTCTGCAAATGCTTAGAGCAAAACTAGTGAACACTAAACCAATCCAAGAAGCCAAACCACAGATGCTTAATTTAAAATTCACCGGCAATCAAATCTGTGCGATACGCATTGATTGGCGTAAATTGCAGAGTGCACTGCATGCTTGACCATAGGATTATTTTAAACCTATACTTGATATAGACTCGTGACTGAGCTGGCACGGTAAAGATTGGGATTGAGAGGTTTTGACCTTTTTGCACTGAAAGGGACTGCATCCAATCTCATTGTACTTGGACAATGATAATAAAGAATATGAAATCTGAAAACAACCACTACGCTATGAGCTTATTTTTACATACTTACTGTCTGTCCCTGAACCCAAAATCCAAGGTGTCTTTCCCTTGAATTGAAACCTAAACGGTTGTCCGTTTTCATTCCTCCCCACTGTCCTCTTAAACCAATACTGCCCCTTTTCTTTTTGCGCATCCGCGAGTCACACGCCGCATCCAGCGATATGATTGGCGGGTCAAGCCCCTCCACTGCCTACCGTGACCTCCTGGTACTGCTCCATCCCGTTCAGCACCACCTGGATGACCTCCCTGCGCAGCCGCATGCTCTGGTCGCAGCGGTACTCCGTGTTAGTCAGGTAGAAGAGCGCGGCGCTACCCGTCACCTGGATGCTCTTGTCGTACTTGTGGCACTTCAGGGCTGCGATCACCAGCTGGGGGACGGGGATGGGGGACAATGACACGCATTTGAGGCCAGATGGAGCTGCTGACGTTAGCGAAGCACTAACACAAGGGACTGCTGAGTGGTTCATTCAGTTTAATAAAGTGTTTTATTGCTGGGCTAACAGCAGCACAGCGACTTACTAGATAACCCTCTAGCCTCATATCTCCAGGTTTCTTGCCTCCAGCTCCTTGTGGGTGGAGCTTGCATGACCTTGCATGATGTGCTCCCTGGCGCCCCCTGTCTTGTGCACTGCGCCCCTGGCTTACTGCAGCCCTGCCCTGCATAAGCACTTATGGACGACGGATTTATATCTACTGAATCCCCCGAGATGGATGCTTGCTAGGTCTGGTAAGAGGTATATCTTGGCTTTGATACAAAAAAAAAAAGATGTGCACCTAATATAAAACGTGCAAATTTATGCATACTGAATATTCAGTAAAATGTCCAGATACCAGAAAATGCTAGAAGTAATCATTTTGACTCCATATGAGTCATGGGCGCATCAGAGGCAATGAACGCAGATGATTGCAGTGCCTTCACACTCCGAGTCAAAACCCACAGCACACTGGGAGGTATATAAAGGCTACTGCGGCACCCAAGAACTGCAATGCATTGTGGGTAAGCACAGTGCGCATACCTGCAGAGCCCGGAGCAGCTGGCCACAGTGCTGTATCCTGGCGATGTCAAACAGCTGGTTGATGGCTCGGTGCGCCAGCTCTGGGCGGAACTCCGTGTAGGCCTCGATGGCGTTCAGGATCTGCTCCTCATTTTTGCCGCCAGTAACCTGCAGCAGGACGGAGACGACGGTGTGGGTACAAGGCTAATGTGATGAGCTGCACCAATATGGCCGCTTCATTCACTTCAGATTGTGCTTATAAAGTTCCTCACCCAACCCAACCTGTGACAAGACTTAGCAGCAACAAGCTATTAAAAAAAAAAAAAAAATCAAACTAGGGATTATACTTTTGTGCACAAACTATTAAATGTATAAATTATTCTGAATATTCACTTGTAATTATACCTGCGTCCAACAGGCTTGCATTTCCTTAACATTGTGCAGCATTAAAAAATGATAAGATATGACCCATCCCGTTCCTGACAAGCTGGAGGTGGTGACCAGGAGCAGGAGAAGCAGAAGGAGGAGGAGGAGGAGACGGAGGAGACAGCCACCTCCACAGCTCACCTTATAGGCGGGGATGTGCGTCAGGTTACAGAGCGTGGTGTCATAGAGGCCCAGGAACTGCAGCGGTCTCTTCAGCTCACGCAGTGGGTAGATGCTGCTTTTACTGGGATCAGTGCTGCACAAGGCCAAGACACACACACACAGACACACAAGGAGAAACTTCTTAGCATGCAATGCTCTCCTTCCCCTCCCAAGAAACTTTCAATATAAAAGAATCAAACACACTGCAGAGGCCTGTAATTTGGGGGGGGGGCGGGCTTTAAAGGCGCCCAATACTTCTCTCAGGACTGGCAAAGAAATAAAAAGCATCCGAAAGCGGAGCCCCAGCCCTTCCTACCTAGGGCGTCCCACGGCCTCCTCGAAGGGGGGGGCGGCGCAGTTGTCCAGCATGACGTGGCCCGAGATGTCCAGCGACGCCAGGTGGGTGAGGCTCTGCACGATGGCCGTCAGTAGCTTCCTGGTCAGCTTGAACTTGCCGCTTCGTCGGCTCTCGCGCGATATGTCCAGGTGCCTGCAGACAGAAAAAGGCAGTGAGGGAATGGGGCCGTTACCCCCACAGTGCAGGGTGAAAGGGGGCCCCCGCTGCCGCCAGCACCCCACCTCCTAACAGCTCCAACAATAACTCACAAGCCTCAAGTAATACAATATATACAGATTCTGGGGGTACAGAGAGTCCGTAACCCCTTTGGGATCTTGCATCACTCGCCTAATCTAGTATGATGAAGACTAATTCCACCAGCAGACACAAGGCGAAAGAGAACGTGGACATTTGCACGGAGGCTTCCGGGCCTCACAGCTCACCGGAGCTGATCCATCTGCAGCACAGTGTGGAACACCTCCTCACAGAGCTCCACGTTGTACAGCACCAGCGAGGTCAGACGGTCCCTCCACTGGGCCAAGAAGGCTGGTCTGGGGAGCTGGAGGCCCGAGAGGTCCAGGGCGGTGAGGGAAGTCAGGGGGCTCAGAAGGGCCTCCACATCCACATCCGGGGGCAGGCAGCCCAGGTTGAGCAGCCGCAGTCGGTTGAAGCCCTGGAAACTGAAGTCCATGGCCTTCCTGTGGAAGATGTTGCTGCAGCCGAAGAGGCTGAGGGAGACCAGCGTGGGCCTGAAGTCAGACAGCGTTTTCAGGCTGTGGGTCGATAGGTTGTTGCAGTTGGTCAGGTGCAGCTCAATGAGGTCCTGACAGCGTCAACAGAAACGAAACAAGAGGCATTTTAAAGACAGGGATTCAACAGAGCTCGTGTAAAAATTATATAGCTATTACATGGCAAAAATAATTATTCAAGGTCTTAAAGAGTGGCTAGACAAAGATGGGGTCAAAACATCAAAACTGCTCTCTCATTTTATCCATGGCACAAACACTAAGTCACTTTTCATAACCACTTGCACTAATTATGTTATTTTATTATATCTGTTATAGTTATTTGTTACTTTGTTAGATTTATTTCGTTATTCTGTTCTTGCACTATTACTACTGTTTTTTTTAAGCTCTTTACTGTCTCATCTTTATTCCTCTTGTTGCACTGAACATGTTTAAAATGAAAGAATTTCCCTCGGGATGAATAAAGTTCTTCTTATCTTATCTTCTTATGTAAAACGCAACTGAGACGAAACATAATTCAAATCTTAAACAGACAAAAAATATTTCCGTACACCCCTGACGGCAGCCCAAGATAAAGTCAGCACTAAATTAAATAGTATTTACCCTTTAATACAAAACAACCATAAGTTGGGCTGAATGGCCTCCCCCTCATGCGTAGTATGTTCTTAGGAATATAGGGTAGGGGTCTCCAACTCCGGTCCTGGAGAGCTACTATCCAGTAGGTTTTCTATCCTCCCTGGCTTCTGATGAGTCTCACCTGTTCTCAGGTAAATACCAGGGCCAGGTGCGACTCATCAGAAGCCAGGTATGATAGAAAACCTACTGGATAGTAGCTCTCTAGGACTGGAGTTGGAGACACCTGATATAGGGTAACAAGTGTGAATTACCCCCCCCCCCCCACGCAAGACCCTGAACAGGACAAGCAGTTAGATGATGGCTGGATTGATGAGGTGTGAATTAGCTGAAGATTAGTCTAGAAAAAGGTGAAAAGATTTCAAAAATTGGTGGATGTGGAATATGGCTCCTAGCAGCTTAGAAATAACACCATTAAACTCAACAGGACCAGCACTAGATAACACAGATAAAACACGTTCTGTATCTAAACGGACTGCAGTCCATGTTATTTTTATGTGTCTGTTCTTTGATGCCCTGAGTGTCATTTCTGCAGATGGATCCTGAACACATGCCCACCTGCTTGGCAATGGCCTGCAGGTCCTGGTCCAACACGGTGTCCTCCCTCAGGTGGACCCGGGAGAGCCTGGTGCTCCGAGGGTCCGAGAAGAGCTGGAAAAAGCCATCATGGCCCTCAAAGTCGCTGTCCGTGTGCACCAAATCCATGTACCTGGAACACCAAACACATCGGCGCATCAGCATCTGCTGCGATCTGCTCCTAGCTGCCAGTCAGACAGAGAAGCAGACGTACGCGTTGACGAGCTTGTCGCAGATCTCGCTGGGCAGGAACACGTCCGGTCGCAGGCGGAGACCACCCTTGTCGCCTGTGCAGCACATGGTCCGGCTCAGGTTCCGCAGGCAATAATCCGTGGAGAGTACGATCAGGGAATCTGGGTCGTCCCCCACTTTGGTCGCCATGGTAAACCCGACGCCTCCTCCGTCCCTCCCTCCCTCTCCCCCACACAGTCGATGATGGGGAGCAAGCAGCTGGTGTGGAGGTTGATAAGTGAAGCTGTAGCCTCACTCAGAAGGCATTGGGAGGCCGGTTGACGCTGGGGGAAATGTGGAAGACCTAAAACTTTGTACCGCACCCCAGGCAAGGAGAGCCAAAACCTGTAGGGCAAACGGAGACATCAGCCAGTATGACCTAACAAGAACCACGCTGGACGGTTCAAATCTGAGAAAAGGAAAAATATATATTTCAAATATTTCATTGAATTCAACACAGATACAGTCATTTAAAAGAAAAGACACAGTAGAGAGGCATTGTAATTGCTATAAATATCAGTTCATTTTCAAATATCAGCTCATCCAAGTAATTATCCGGCTTCTCCAGCACTTCGGGTGACCATCAGGACGTCACTTTCAGTTCTTTATTGCATTTGTCACGCTTCACAAATCCATACACCTCCAGATCCTCACGGGAAGAAAAGACAGGGTTTTCTGTTGGACTGACCATTAACTGCAACTATACTCAGAACCGGGCTTCCCTGGATCAATACTGAATGTGATCGGCGACCAGATCTGTCTATATGTAGGAGTATCGTGGGCAAATCAAGTCAGAACAACTCCATAAAGACATGCTTCAAACGGCGTATAATGTATATGTATTTATAGTAGAGTTTTGACTGCCGTCGTGTTTTCCCAACCGCCCGCTTTGTAACAGGCCCATTTGTTTATATACGGGGTGCCATCAAAAGTCTGTCCTGTGTAGCTCCGTCCTTAACATTATACACACCAGTTTGCTCAAACTTCCACCGTTGCAGTAATAGACTGTATACATCTCTACATAATAGCGTATATACTGTAGGTACGTAAAAATCAGAAGTCACCGGTTTCTAAGGAAAGCAGAGGTGCAAACAAACCTTACCCAGGGCTTTAGGGTGTTTAAGTCTTGCTACCACACGTTTGGACTTAGGAATTTGTTGCACGGACATAGATTACACCTACTATCTATTTATTACAAGAATGATACGATCAAACACATCTGCGTCCGATTACCAGTACACCCACCTTCGAACATGTCCAATGCACTGGTACACTTTCGATTTCCCAATTGATTAATTTAGCCTAAATGTACGGAACGACTAGGCAAAATGCAGCTTTTGATTACCAAAAATGCAAAAACAAGTGTGATTAAATAGGGTGATCTGCTACGAAGTCTGCGCCGACGTGTTACCGCTGCTGGCAGTGATATTTGCGGACACCCCGGTCAGGAAGGCACTCAGAAAAAGCAAAACATACACTTACAGATCACTAAAAACAAGACATGCATCTGGCTAATATTGTTCATGTGCAGGTGAAAGAACATGACAACCGCGCTGACTCCTGACAGAGCCTCACCTCCACGGAAAAAGGGAGAAAATCCCCCGGGGAGGCGGAGGGGTCGAGGATCTCGGTTACCTTGCGATCGACGCGCCTGTTGAGGGCTAAACGGTAATCCCAATCCGATGCATCGGCGAGCTCTGCTAGCTAGCTGCTACGGCTGCCAGCGGGTTACCTCGGTCTTCAACACCGTACAGCATTTGCACGGCGCCGCACAAGAAGACAGTCTGTGAAACAGTCCTCCCACCTTGACCCCGATCACGGGTAGTCGCTCCGGTTAATTCGATATGAGCTGGTCGTTTTGTTTTATTTTAAAACAGGTTGTGTCTTTTGGTTTTGCTCTGTTTCGTGTAACACTCAGCTGTCAACAATAAAATCGCCACTTCCCGTTTGCTAAAGACCAGCGCAAGGAATTACTTCCTGCGTTAGGAAGGGGGATTTTTAAAAAAATGTTATCACAATTAACTAATTGGCCGGCTGACCAAGACAGTTGTCAAACCGTACTACAGTAACCTGACTAAATAAAAACAGCATTTTAGTTGACAAACATGCTTTTTGCTGTTTGGCGTCCTAGGAGTTATTAATTGAAACTATAACAGAGAGCATGTTAAGAAGTGGTTTAGTATTATTCTGTTATAAAATACCTATTTTCCCCCATGTAAATGGATTTTGATTATTTTCCAGAATTTAAACATAGAAGATAGACTTTTTCCCTTTGAAATGTACGTTGACGTTGTGTAACTAAGCCTTGCGTCACTGTGCATGCGGATGTGACGTTTACGGCCAAAAAAGCTGAATAATTTCTAAGTTCGAAATATGTTTAGAAAATAGCCTCTGCAGCGAACACCCGGGTACATTTTAATATTTTCCCCACCTTCTTCTTTACTTGAGGATAGCCGAGTTCCCGCATCGGACTATTTTTCTTGTGACACCGACTTCCGGTTGGTCTGCAGGGACCAAAAAAATAGAAAGACCCACGCTCAGTCATGTCGGGTTCCTACAAAAGCAGGTGAGGAGATGGGCTGAATTGCGATTTATGTATCATGACAGCGTTTATGTCTGTGAAGGTGCAGAAGAAATGGGTTGCAGGCACGCTGCTAGCATGTCTTTTCGGTGTGAGTCTGTTTAGTTTTTTTCGTGGGTTTTGATGAAACTCAGTGGTCGCATTGTAACTCCGATGTAACTCTTAAGTCCGTTTCTATAATGCAATGGGGTTGCGACGGGATGGAGTTTTTGCAGTAAAATTGTAATGTCAGGTGGATGTGGGGATGCATAGCCTTCGGCCTATAGGTAAATGGTTGTTTGCATAGCAATAATTTAGGTTTTAGGGGACTTTTGGTAACTTTTTGCAGAATTTGTCTTTCGATCGTAGTTTCGTAGGGGCGCCCGTTAGTTCGCTGAAGACTTAACCATGCATTGTCTGTCAATGTCTTGAGTAAGCACTCGGATATTTGGAAATAACTTACCATTACATTACTTCTTTTTTGTTTATTTTAATGATCGACAGAATAACGTAAACCAAATTAATTTTTTTACTTGATTTGCTTACTAATTAATTTAACTTGAAAGTTTTGAGAAATTAGATAAATAAAATTTAATATAAAATAAAGTATTGGGACGAAGTGCATTCAGTCTTTTCCTGTGTTGAGGCAATGTGGATTTTGTACAAAGGATTAATATTTTGCTACATTGAGAATGCCTCCGTTTACATAATTGTGATTTTAAGTGGACGCCTGATTATAGAACTATAGCTATTTTTCTGTTCATTTTCCGTATTTTATATTATTGTAAATACCTGGAAAATTACTTTAAATTATTGTTCTTAATATACAGATCGCAGCCAATAGGGAAAAATGCTGCTCGACTTATTGACAGCTCGCTGTGTGGCAGGACGCCGACGTCAATTGTGCTTGTGTGCTTATTCGGGTTGGAAACTGGAGAGGGATAATGCTGAACTGGCCAAGTCCTTGGACAGATCTGAATACTGAGCGTGAATTTACCATTTTCATACTGAAAGTGAAGGCAGAAACGCCGGCGAAGTCTGACGAAACAGGGCAATGAACGCTGTCTGAAGTGGACGCTTTTAATTGGTGCAGTTAATGCAAGCTATAGGGCTTTGCTAGTTTTTATTTCTTTTACGTGAAGTTTATGTACTAACTAGGGACATCGAAAGGGAATAGAAACGAAAATGTCCTTTTGTTAAAAAAAATCCAATAAAATTATTATTATTATTATTATTATTATTTTGGTTCCAGTACATTTGGAGACATTCGTTTGTACTGGTTAGCATAGAAACCCGAGATTAAAATTTTGAATTAAGTCGTTCTTTTCCGGTAAGGAATGCACTGTTTTAATGCTAACCTTATTACTAATTTGACGTCTTATGGATGCATTTCCTCGTAGTGGGACCGAGCAGTAAAATAAACACTTTGTTTCTCTAGACGGCAAATTAAGGCTGCCTAGGTGGTTAATCTCCCAAACTCTATTACGGTGGCTTGCTAAACAAAGCCGGGGCATTCTTGGCTCATTGAATTAAAAACGCTGAAAATGCCTTCTGTTTTATATCTTCGTGTATAAACCGCTTCATGGAAAGTAATTTACTTTCGCTTAGATAAAAAAAAAAGGTATATATTTTTTGGCGTCACCTTACAATAAAGCTTCCTTTCGCCTCTTATAAATAGTAGTACCTCATTAATAATAATAATAATAATAATAATTATAATAATAATAAAACTGTTATAACACGTTTAAAGTTGTCTATTATGATTTACAAAGTGTTACAACCTAATTAATAACATGGTTATGAACCATTCACAGGGTAGTCTTACTGTAGCGGTAGCTGTTTGATTATATTTGTGTTATTTTGTGTGTATATATATATATAGGTATAGTCTGTAATCAGCTTTAAGATGTGTTTAAGGTGTGTCTTCTAGCTGACATTGGGCTTTGGTGAGAATCCGCTCAGATAAACACTAGAAGTCAGGGATGCCTTAATTAATTAATTAGTTACGCTCATCCTCACGCAGCTTGACTCACACAGGAATAGCAGCGACAGAATGTCCAAACAATGCTTTGGGTCCCATACTCACTGGACCTGAATCCTGTTGAACATCTATGGGATGTTCTAGGCTGGCACACAACCTCCAGGATACGGGTCATTGACAAATAAGGATTGGCAAGATGGACAATTCAAAAATCTTTTAAAAATCTCTTTTAAGAGCATGCATCAGGTTTGATTAAATGTGCATTTCATATTCATGTTGATTTCATGTCATTTGAAATGATGTTTATTATACAAATAAATACTTCATTTTAAAATATCACATCAAACAGATTATATTAGGATTATCTCTAAATTTAAATTTTGTGCATTTTTGCAATATTGCTTGTTTGAAAATGCCTCATTTTTAAACAATCTTTGACAAATTATGTAAAATTGTTTTAAAAATCATGCTATTACACTGCAGTTGAGAATTATATTTTATTCCACATTAATTTTCACATTTATTATTATATTTTTATGAAAAATACTGGTTACGCCAATTGACACAATTAGCACAATTAGCAATTAGCACCACCTGACCATGTTGCTTCTACAGTAAAAAGCAGTTGCTTGTTGAAGAAACTGACATTGTCAGTGAAGGATGACAGCCAACAAGGCCAACTGAACTTGTTATATTTTGTTTCAATGTATAAAGAATGTCTAACAACAAGAACCATGAATTTGTGTCTTCTATTGTGATTTCAGTTAAGAAAAATATATAGCAAATCAGGATGTGTGTTTCTGTCTGCATCTGTCCCTGTGTATCTGTCTGTCTGTCTGTGATTGTGTTAGTCTTAGGCTCAGTTTACACTTGGATTCAGAATGCATTTTGGGTCACAAGTGGACAGCGCTAAATACAGGTGTAAATGACCACCAAGACTCTTGTGATCCAGTCACTCAAACCACTCGCTGAGTTAGTCTGGGATGTATTTGACGAAATATCTTTTGCAGTGAAAATGCTCATTGTGATGCACTCCTGGCCAGGATGTCATAGGAAAATAGATCATCAATGCAGGACACAGTGTTGCCATGATACCAAAATCATGACTTTGATACAATACCTGCTTACAATATTTAGATACAGATACTAAAACGGTACAGTTAAATCAGGAAAATTAAGGGATAAATAGATGACAGAACATGGAACTTAAAATGATCTGTTTTTTTGTTTTTTGTTTTAAATTAAATCACATATTTTGCCAGTATCAGTCAAATTAAATAAATTATAGCCTATTTTATCACAGGTGCAGAGCGACACTGAACCTGTTTTAACAAAACAACAGCTATTCAGCTGCTGAGCTGAACAGCCATTGATCATGTTTTAATACATTTATAACAGTGATAATTGGATTATGGTAAATAATTACATCAAGGTCATGGTGTTATTAAAGCTTATATGTTATCCAGTATTGTCCTCTATACTTCAGTCCTGTGATTTCTTTTTCAGTTTTTTAAATTTGTAGGATATCACCTCCTTGGCAGAAGTCAGCACTCTACTCAGCAAATTTTCTAGTAATAGCAAATATTTACACAAATGTATTGTATGCCATGATTATCTTAACTAAAGATAGTCAAATTAAACAGTTAGGCTATCGTTGCCCTTAATTCTGCTTCTCAAACTGAAGTGGTAAAAAGTTTGTTTGTTACAAAATAAGTCCCAATCGTTTATAGGGAATACTCTTAAAGTACTGACACTAATAAAATGGAAAATGGTATCTTTTTTAACAACGGAGTATTGCAGTACTTTTTCAGTATTGATATACCGTGCAACACTAACAGAATATTTGGTGACAGTGCACCAATACAGAAGAGCACTGATGTATGTGCTTGGAGTTCAAGTGAAACCAGATGCCTAATTTTTATTTAGCAGGGAAGAAATTTCATAAACTGACTTATTGCAAAGTGGACACCAGGCGCTTCATGGACTGGGCTTCCATGGCCGAGCTGCTGCATGTAAGCCAAATCACCAAACGCAGTGCCAAGCGTCGGATGAGGTGGTGTAAAGTACACTGTCACTGGACACTGGAGCAGTGGAAACGTGTTCTGTGGAGTGACAAATCACTCTTCTCTGGCAGTCTGATGGATTTTTCAGGGGTTGGGTTTTTTTTTTTTTGTGAAATATTATTTGAGTTATATGATCACCTTTGCATTCTGTGAAATAAAATTTAATAATAACTAAAAATAAAAATTACAACATAATTATGAAATGTAATACCTTTTCTTGAATTATTTAAAGATAAAAGGACAATTATTGAAATATTTACTCATTTACTTCTTATATATTTCATTTTGGGTATTATGGCATTCCATAATGGTGCACACGAATGTGGATTCCCTTAGCTTCTATTGCCCTTGTAAATGCCCTGTTACTCATTTTAAAATATGTTTCCCAACATGTCAGTTACCAGTTTACACCTAGTAAAGTTTTTATTCTCTGGTCTTTTGCCCTCATGCCCCATTTTGTGTTTTCAGTCGATCGTGTGGCCAGTTTAACTAAATTAAAGTTAATTGTTAACACTAATAAGACCAAAAAGCACATTCACTACGAAGGTAATCTACTGTAATGTTTAAACTTTAGAAGGAAGCTGCTTTTCAACAAGGACATCTACACAGTGAGTTTGTTTTGCTGATATCAGCAGCCTTGTCTTGTGAGCAGGGAGTGGTTTTTATAAAAATAAATAAATAAAAAGAAGCGGAAAAAAGTGAAGACTTGTTTTTCATCTCAAAAGATTCAGCCCTGTGTCTGAGCAGAGCGCCCCGCATGTGCGGAGAAGGGGGCTGCATGTTGTTTATCTGAGGTGGCCTTCAGCCACCCTGACCAGCAGTAATTTCATCCGGCGTAGCTCAGTTTGACTGACAGCCGATGAAAGAAGGAAATTCCAGCACTGAGGGGTTACTTTCCCCCTCAGCACCATTGTCTGCTGTTCCTGCCAAACTGACTTATTTATTACCTAGTTTTATGCCAAAAGGGTTAGCACCTAAACTACTGACTAGAATGGGCACTGTTTGGTAGCCCTGTGCCACCGGGACATCTTAGCCTAATGCATTGTTGCATGGTTCAGCAAACTCCTCCCCCCCTGTCAGCCTGGCTCTGATCATGTGAGTGAGGCATTCTGGGATCGTGACCTTCCTTGGTGACTCTGCTTTTGACCTTGCCCGCCCTCGTCTGTTTAAAGCGTTCCAGATGTTTTCGGTTTCCGTGCACGCCCCCCCCCCCACCGCCATGCTCCCCTTATATGCTCTTTGATTTTCCACAAGCGAAGATGGTGTCTTTGAGAAACCGCTTGGTTGTCCAGCGTTTTTATAAGGTATTAAACATAAGAAGGTCAGATGTCCCATGATGATACTGTCCCATCCTAATTTATTGCCCATTTGATTCAGGATTCTGGAATTCAATGCAGCTTTGACTGAAGAGAAGATCAATTTAAAGGCACTCCGTGAACTGTGCTTCAATGGTGAGCAATTTGCTGAGACTTGCATGTCATGTGCACACTAGTTTGTTTAATCGTACCTCAGCTAAATTATGCTTTTTAGAAAAGACTTAGTGAATGATTGAGTGTGTTCTGAGTTTGTGCCACCTACGTGAAACTTAACAGGAAATTGTGCATTTTTAACAGGAAGCCCCTGCGTTTGATTTCCTGCCCAGCCTCTTTTTTTGTTTCCCCCCTTGTTTTTCACTCCTGGTCTGTCTTCCTGTGACAGGAATCCCCTTTGAGGGAGGAATCCGTGCCCTGTGCTGGAAGGTGAGCCCCATTCATCACCCCATATTTGTGTTAAGAACTGAGAGGAAATGTTCCTTGGTGGCTTGATGGTTAGGGAAGCGCACTTGTAATTGAAAGATTGCAGGTTCGAATCCCCGACCAGCAAGGCACCACTGAAGTGAGGCACCACTTTTTATGGACCCTGACAACCTGCCTTTATCACCTTCAGCTTTTACTGAATTACCTTCCATTGGAACGGGCAGTATGGGATTCCTTCCTGAAGAAGCAGAGGTACTATAAAGCATGAACACGTGCATTAGCGTTAGCTTGAGTGGTTTGCTTTGACCCGCGGAGATGGATGTGGTGGCATGTACCCATGCAGGGAGCTGTATACCCTGTTCCTGAAGGAGATGATCATTCAGCCAGGCATCGCCAAGGCCAACCTGGGCTTCTCCAGAGAGGATGTGACTTTGCATGACCATGTAGGAGCATTCACCTCTCGTACCCCAGCCTTAGTCCACCCACCTAGTTCCGTTATCTATGAAAATCAGAATATTTCTCAGCATTCAATTTTTTTTATACACAGTTGCAAACAATGAAATTCTTGCAGACTATAGTGCCAAATAAAAATAACAACTAAGACAATAATTATAGCAACGAACAATAACAGAAAATGACACCACTATAAATAAACAGCGTATGTGTGAGTGAGTGAGTGAGAGAGAGAGAGAGAGAGAGAGAGAGAGAGACATCGAACATTAGAGGTGAAGAACATCACGTGAATGTATGACCCCCCAATGAAGAATAAATCAGGAGTATCTTGGTATTTTTTGTTTCAACACTAGGCTGTGCCCTGTGCATGATTCTCTCTTGCTCCTTTTCTGTCGTATGTAGCCGTTAAACCCCAACCCAGACAGCCGGTGGAACAGCTACTTCAAGGACAATGAGATTCTTCTGCAGATCGATAAAGACGTCAGGTGAGCAGAACATTCAAGGTCATTGCTGACACAGTTATGGCTGGAACCTATGGAGGTGATAAGAGGCTTGGGAGGGGGGGGGGGTTTCCCCCCATTTTCTTCCACTGACATTATGCCGGCAAACATACAATTCTTCTCAGTCTTTCTGTTCCTGTTAATTCTTTTCCCATAATCTTTTGTTCTTGTTTTGCTTAACTGATGCTTTCATACAAAGCTACTTAATTTTAGCCCTTCTTACAGCTGGGTATTATTCTGTCCTATATATTACGTAAAGACTTAGAAATGCTGCCATTCAAAGAATCTGCCCCAACACTCCACTTTGGTTCAAAATGAAGACGGCAGCTAATGAGAGTCTCTCTCCCACCCAATTTTGCAGACGCTTGTGTCCGGATATCTCCTTCTTCCAGAGTGCCACGGAGCACCCTTGCAAACTCATCTTGGACCCCCAGAACGATTACGAAACGTTACGGAGCCGTGTGGAGCAGACCACCCTCAAGGCCCAGACTGTAAACCGCAACCGGCGAGGAGTCACGAACGTGAGTCAGTTGTACGTTGACTCGTTGGGCTTAGGCCATTTCTGAGAGGCCTGACTTTTCTTCTATATAAGCTAAACATTAACATTAATTTGGATGTGACCAGCAGTCATGTTTTGTGGGCTCTTGAGGTTAAATAACAGACCACTGTAATCATTGCATTGGCCATCTGATACAGAATGACGTTTTCACAAGCATGAGAAAAAACTAATCTACTGGTGCCGTGTTTGGATAATGGCAATGCTCAGTGTCACAGATGATTCTGCAGAATAGCCTGGTCTCCAGATCCTTCAGGTTTCTGCTTGTTGAAAAAATAGTGAAGGAGGACATAACACAATATTACAAAAGCTGACCTGCAGGTTCTGCAGAGAGCCAAAGTATGTGAACCTGCGCTCGACCATCTGAATGGTTGTGTACAAACCGGGCCAGTTAATCCGATTTGGGACCATTGTAAGTAAAGCCCCCGTGTTTCGAATGGGTCAGGAGATTAATTTTAACCCTCGGCTGCTGAGTTTTCTGTAAATTGTTTTGTTTGACGGGAATGGGGGCCTGCTTTGTGCAGACGTCATGTTTCCTGTGAGGCCTCGGTCCTGAGTATGACAGGTCTGATCCTTCCCATCGGATCCAGGTCAGTTCTCCAGCTCGGGTTCACGGGCTGAACCCATCCAGCGAGTATGAGGTTCTCCCCCCCGGCAGCGAGGCCCACTGGGAGGTGGTGGAGCGTGTCCTCTTTGTCTACGCCAAGTTGAACCCGGGCATCGCTTACGTGCAGGGCATGAATGAGGTGGTGGGGCCTCTTTACTACACCTTTGCCGCAGACCCCAACAGGGAGTGGAAGGGTGAGTCTGGCAGCTTTCCTGCTTCAAACTGATCTAGGATGACGTTCGTGCACTTTTTTGTTTGCTCAAAGAAGAAGCCTTTGAGAAACCCTGAATAACTCAATTTCTCTGAAAGATTCTGGAAAAAGGGGGATTTCCTGTATTCGTCCATATTATCATAATGTTATTTAATTCATAATATATCATATTATATTACATCATATGGGTGGTTCTGTTAATAACAAGAACCTTGATCCTTGGTAAGTGGGATGGAAGGTTTAGTTGTTAGATGAAAACATCCTAATTCTCAAAGCTTATTTGTACTTCAGGATGAAAGCATGGTTGGTTTGATTTTATCGATTACGCAAAACCCTGCGAATCCAGAAGAGTGTGGAAAGCTGCTCAGGGTTTTGGAGTTTTAATGATAGCTGACAGTGTCCCTGCATCCCAAAGAGGCCCAAAGTGTGACGTGTGTACAGTGTCAGGCGGCGCTGCTTGTTCTTTAACGACTGTTCCCTGTAATGAACATGCTGTCGCTGAAAGCAGCTTTGCTGCCCCCTACTGACAGTATGATGCCAATTCACCTCTGACCAGCAGTTGAAATATGCTAATTTTACTGTTCGTTTAACATAATAATTTGTATGACTTCCGAAGAGCCAATGAACAAGTGGTAAGTTGATTACAATATGATGGGTGGTCTGTGTTTCTTGGTCCTGTGAATCACTGACGTGAAACCTCAAATGGTTCCCCAGTAGTCTTTGGGGGTGGCTGAAAGGTCACAGTCTTACTGTCGTCAGCTCCAGCCCTCTATGTGGTGACCCCCGCACCCCCCCCCCCCCCCCCCCCCCCCCCCCAGAGCATGCTGAGGCCGACACCTTCTTCTGCTTCACCAACCTGATGTCTGAGAACAGGGACAACTTCATCCAGACCCTAGATGACTCCCACTGCGGCATTACCTACAGGATGGAGAGTGTCTACTCCACCCTCAAGGAGAAGGACAGGGAGCTCTACCACAAGCTGGTCAGTAGCAATAAAATGTCCGGCTGTATGAATGGACAAAAGAATGTGACTTTGGATAAAATCCTTAGTATAGCAACTATTACATAACCTTAATAAGCTATTGTTAACCTTGTTCAGAAGGTCAGGTCCAGTTTGACTGATGATAGGCAAACAACATATCGGGCAATTCTTCTTCATGTTTTTTTGTTTTATGTTTATCTTGTGTATGGTTTCAGTTCCCTCCCTTGTATATGAGCTTTGGGCTTAAATCCGATAATTCTGTTAAGATCAACCTACCACACCTTGTTTTATAAACATCCAATATTCAAAGGCTTTTTTCCTTGTACTTTGTGGCTGAGAATAGACTTGGTACTGGAAGGCATATAAATATAGAAGAAATGATTAAACAATTATTTGTAAGGGTGTCTAATTTTTTTTTTTAATTCTCATCAGCAAGAGCAGAACATCAAGCCACAGTACTTCACCTTCCGCTGGCTGACCCTACTGCTCTCCCAGGAGTTCCTGCTTCCAGACGTGATCCGTATCTGGGACACGCTCTTCTCAAACCAGGACCGCTTCGACTTCCTCATCCTGGTCTGCTGTGCCATGTTGATGTATGAGCCTGCCCTCGTTCCAAAGCCCCGTCTCGAAATTGGTGCTGACTCCACCCCCTTGTTCTCCCTTCTTCCTTTCCGGTTCTTCTCTGGTGACTGATATCACATTTTCAGTGACAAAGAACTGGTTGCATTCTGGCTTATGAACCAGTTCAGTGCGGAACCAGGTGCCAACCAGGAACTGGCTGGCATTTCCAGTTGGCACCATCGCGTCGTCAGTGGTGGGTGTAGCTGAGCAGGTGAAGTTTACATTCAGCTCCATGCAGAGGTGTAAAATAACACAGTGCAAGCACTTTATTATTGTATTTAAGTAGGTTTTTTTTTCCAAATTTGTATTTTACTTGTTTTAAGTTTTAAGCAACTTTTACTGCCACTTTGCTACCATCACTGTTTACTCTGAGACATTCTACATGAGACCATCGTTACACTTCCAATAATAATAATAATAATAATAATAATAATAATAATGAAAACAAAGCAAAAAGCAGTAAAATGTGAATCACAATTTGTTTTCTGAGAATCAAGATCGATATTTTCTCTAAATAATATATTTCTCTATTATTTTTAGTATTTTGTATTGTCTTTATGAAGATAGAACAAACCAAATGTATATTGGTTAACATACTGATATCGGCAGCCTATATTTAAAGTTTATTAATATTTAAAGTTAGCAGCACCAGAACTAATGACATAACCACTGAAAGAATGGAGATGATTATGTTGGACCATCAGCTGTTTTCCATAGTAGACGTCGATGGATTTTGTCAGATTAATCATTACTTATAAGAGATCTCAAAGTACCAGCCTGTGACTTGTTCATAACTGATTATTAAATCCGGCACGTGAATCGATCTTTTACTCTCCACCGAATAAAAAATGATGTAATGTCATGCCACTAATCTTTTATTTGAGTAACATTTTGCTGTGGTATCTGTACTTTTGCTTAAGTACGAAAGCTGAGTACATTCTCCACCGCTGCATGTGTGTGTCATGCCTGTAGGTCGATTACTACATGCCCATTCATGATGTCATATTATGGTTCCCATTCAGGATCCAACTATTTCCTGGTTGTCAACGCGAACCGGTTTTTTGGTTCAGACCTGGTTTTTATTTTGGTGGAAACTCACAGAACTGTTCAAAAATAGGTTCGCAAACTGGAACGGAACCGGTTCTCTGTCAGTGGAAAAGCACTACAAGTGACACCCTGAGCCCTTTAGATTCTTTACAACCTGCACGAGAATGACGAGTTGCATAATGACTGGAGTACTTATTTAGTGCTTATACCTTTTGGATTGCTATGGGCCTTCGTACCCCCGTAACTATTCAGGATGGAGACGAAAATCTCATATTAGCATAAGGGTCTGCAGCCAAAATGTTTGAAAATGTTGGCAATAGGGTCGCCCGGCGTGACACTCTGAGGGATTCAGCCACAGAACGAGATTTAACACACCTGTACCTGTTTCTTTGTTCTGTGACCATTCTCCAATTTATTATTTTCATTTTTATTTTCTTCAGCCTGATTCGGGACCAGCTGCTGCGTGGAGACTTCACAGCCAACATGAGATTGCTGCAGGTAACAAGTGTTTTTGTTACATGGGGGAGGGAGCCCTGAAAGGATTTTATATCAGGAAAAATACAAAAAACTGACAGCCATGTCCCTGGACATTCAGCATGCAACTCCAGTCCACTCATGTTACTAACTTTGTACCCATGACTGCAGGTCCATCCATCTTCCAAATGCTTATTCTGGTGAGGGTTACGGGGGGAACGGGGGCCACAGAGCCCAAGGCTGAGGATCACAAGGCTGGGATGAGATGCCAGTTCATAGCAGGCCAAGAGATTAGTCACCATTTAGCTTTAACTGTGTGTCTTAGGACTGCAGAAGCACAAGAAGATCATGCAAACTCCACACATACAGCACAGTAGTGACATTTGAACTCCCAAATCTGGAGACGTGAGGATACAGCGCCACCCATTAAGCAGCCATCCAGTCCTGCCTCAGATACGATGCTGTCTTCTTGTATACTTGTCAGTCAGCTGTTAGGCAGCAGGGGGCACATTGGTTCAGGAAGTGAGTTTGTAGTAAAAAAAAGTTTAGGTTTATATCCCAAGAACTGTGTGTTTTCTCCTTGTCTAATGACACATTGTCACCCAATCAAAAGTTTATCTCTGACATGCATCAGATCATGGTTGGGACCGCGTTTCTGTCTCTGACTGAGTCTGTCCACAGGACTATCCCATCTCGGACGTGCACACCATCCTCAGGAGGGCCACAGAGCTGCAGGACGGTGCATAGCGAGGAAACAAATGCTGGTGACAGCGACAGCTTTGATGCCCCAGTGAATTCTGGGAGTGGACTTCCTGTGCCAGTCAGAGATGTCCGTGCAGGGGCCTTCACCACCCACAAGTGTCATCTCTCTCACCACATGGAGGGTCTGATTCAAGGTGTCTATTTGTACAGTGAAGACTTGAAAATGTAAAAACTTAAAACAATCAGAATAAGCCCGACATCAATGATAAACAGTAGTATGATAGGACCAAATAAATGCGAGGACAGTTCTTCTGAAATGTGATTTCCAAATTTCAGAATTGCCTATGCTTTTTCATTACAATAAACAAGGTCACTTAATGCTCGTATTATACATTTTAAGCAAACATTGTCAGAAATGTTAACATTTGGCTATGAACCCTGGTAATGATAGTTGTGTCACTGATATGGTTTTCTGATCTTCACACCATTAAGGTTAGTTTCCGACTTCTCTGGTCATCTTGAGAACTCAGAATTAATGCTTCTGCTAGCTGGCTTTCAGAAGATTTATCTTTGTAAATTCACATTCACTGGAAGTGGCTCTTAATTCTTAATGAAATGTTTCTACTGCAAATTAATTCTCACTAACTTGGCTTGAGTGTTTAAGAAATTTAGCATACTAATACATTATTAAGGAATGTCCAGTTATACGGGAAATAGAGGATTGTTGGGATTCTGTAGTGTTACATTGGCATTGAGATTTTCCTTTGGACCTCAAGCTGAGAAGATTCATAGTTTAAAATCCAATCATAAAAGGGCATGGAAGGAGCAATTCTCTTGAATCCTGCGACTTCACATTGGCAAAGCTGAAGTGGTTTTTATATGGCAGGGTTCTTCAAATCTGGACCTCAATTCCAAATCCAGGCCTTGTTTTCAGTTCTCCCAGGTAGTTAGTTCAACAATTACTGATTCTGATTGGTCAGAGGCTTCACACCTGGCTGACAGGTAAAGGAAGGCTGGAAAACCAGCAGTGCTCGAACCTCAAGGACCGTAATTTGAATAACCCTGTTATATGGATATTGACATGCTGTCTTGTGTTAGCTGACCTAATGTCTTGGCCAAATGAGGAGCTGTAAACAGATCTATTGCTTGTCTGAACATAAGAGCTCCCTCTATTGGAGAGAGTAGGAATGCACTTTCGCAGAAGATGATTCTTTGTACCACTCCTTTGAAAGTCTTCCTATTAAATTATTTGTATTTGTATGCTTGGTGTCTTACACATGACTTTTTCCAGCAGCCTGGTCTACCAAATATCTACACTGTATACATTTTTTTGTCACAGCACAGAAGAGGAAGACCATCCAACACCATATATTGAAATTCAAGCCTAACCCTAAATCTGGCAACCCCGGTGGGGGGGGCATCAGTGCCTGGCCGCCATGTTATCATATGGGACCAGTGGTTAACAAAGGTGCAGGTATATAGTAGTTGCAGTCTGAAACCCGCTACTCCTCCAAGCTCTGACTCCCAGCAGTGCCTGTACCACTGCATGTGGTGTAGCATGTGATCATGAGTATGAATGGCTTTGTTCCCCATTCCTTGCACGTCAGCGGGCATCCCTGTACTGGAGGACGGCACAGTTTCAGATTTACCATTCCCATGTCTGTATAAATGGCTATGCCAAATATTCTTTATGAATTTTCATGCTTGGTCTGGCTCTGTCACAGGTCCCGCTCGCCTGCAAAAATGATTGGCAGTTACTGCAATTACAAGCATAGCAATAACAATTACAGTAGGAGCCAAGTGAGTGACTGTCTCACTGGTTATGAATATTCATAGGAGCATGCCTCTGCCAGTAGAGTTTATATCCCACAAAGCAGGAAGAGAACTCTGAGCCTGTCGTACAGTGCTGGGATTTGATTCATTTCCAGCCACTTCCTGCATGGTTTGTTAACCATGTTCATTGGGCTGCTTTGAGCGGAAGCTGAGCCGGGACCTAACAGCGGATCAGTGAGATTGGGCGCTCTCGTATGTGCAGTGCCCTCACCTTGGGTGGAAGGATACGCTGTGGGACTCTTTGGTTGGATTGCTGGCGGAGAGGCTTGGATCCTTGTGCATGCATTGGCTCGGACTTGCCGGAGTGCTCGTTGAAGCAGGTTAGAGACATAATGTTGCATTTTGTGGATGAATAACTGGCAACAATAATTCCCCGATACTCATTTATTCTGCACAGAAAGAACGAAAAGTCCCAGATGCAAGTGTGGGTGTGCTTGTGTCTCCAGGAAATGACTTAGTTGGTTGAGTCTCATTGGCTCCAGTTTTGTTCTTTGCCCTTCTTCTTTTCCCCCTTCTGTGTAGGCCTCCATCAGGCCTGCCCCCTCCTCCAGCCTCCCTCTGAAGGCCTTCAGCGTTATTGGCAGCGGTTTGGACAATAAGCAACGGATCATCTCTTCCCTCCAGGAGCCTCTCTCTCGGGGAAACAAACACACAAATCTATCATGGATTGGTCACTACCTCCCACCTACTCACAGCCATCTGCTCCTTATGGGAGGAAGTTTTTGGGAGGGTTTCACTCATGGCCTGTGTCTAGTCAAGGCTAGAAGATGACCTTGGCCAGGGATGTCCGCCCCCTAAATCTAGAGTGCTGGCAGTCATGCACCTGGATGCTGTTGGTCATGGTATCTCTATCCTGTTGAGCTGCTGATTTCGTCCCGCAAAAATGTCAACATCTGTGTCATGAGGTGTGCATTACGGTTGTCGTTAAGATGCCCTGGTACCCACACAAAGTTGAACATGCCAAACACAATGTCAGGTTTCTCACCAATATTTTCCTGCTGCTCCCCCTATACTTATGTAGCAAAAACATGAGCAACACCAGTGCAACAGTGTAACAGAATGTGTTTCTGTGTTGAATGTGGTTGTTCTGAATGACTGTTTGTTAAGCCAGTTATCTCGTTTTTGTCACAGTGCCATTTTCCCCCGAAGGCCAACAAAACGCTAGTTGTTTAAATGGGCATCGATTCCAATGGCTGGATCATCCCTTTCATTTTAGCCCACTTGCTCCCTTTGAAGGAAGTCAGTGCAACCATCGTCTCTGCCTCTTCCGCTCTGTCCTATAATAAATGCTCCCTACACCATCCCAAAACCTGTTTCTGACATTGTTTTGGGAGTCATCTTGTTTTAGTGCCGTAAACCTGCTTGCAGCCTTGTTGAAGGGGGCTAGCCTCTGATTGGCTGACTTCATTGGTGGGAGGCAGGGCCTGTGACTTATGCAAACAAAGAAGCGATACTTATCAGGTAAGTCACACTGAAGAGGGAGATATTAGAGGAGTGTCCGAAGTGGATTTTGTCGGAGGGGAAAATGTGTCTTTAATCAATACAGTATGTGTTTTCTGTCACAGGACCTCAATGCACTTTTACAAACTTTTCTGATTGTGTGTGGATGGGGGAGGAGTCTAGCATAAATCTTTTCTCCACTTGGTTAGCAAGCCAAGCTAGGGGAGTGTGAGTTAAACAGGTTGCAGAGTGGGCAGGGTTATTATAACACAGTAGTGGATATTGAGGTCTTAGTCTGAAAGGTTTGTACACAGAGCCCAGCTGTTTCCTATTGTTACAAGGTTTTTTTATGGTGTCTGGGTGTATTCTTACAGAGGACAGAGTATGAGGGAACAGGAAGAAGTTCAGGCCGCAGCTGACGTAATGGTCCCGAGGGGTTGTTTGATCGCATCTTTTGCAGTGGGCCTAGTAGAAAGATATTTTCCCAGAGTGTCGTTTGGCTGACTTGTGGGGCGTGATGACCCTCATGATGCCAGTAGGTCTAGACCCATGTCCCTAATGTTTGTCTTCAACAGAGGCAGATGTTCTGAAGAGGAGTGTCCTAGGTAATCATGGAGGAGTCGGATGCAATCTGGGAGATAAAACTGCATGTGTGTCTTGGTGTTACTGTTTTTTTCTGCAGTAATACAGTAAAATCCCATTATAATGGACTTCAAGGGACCTGGCAAAACAGTCCCTTACTGTATATCCAAAGTCCGTTATATCCAGAGTTGCTGTATGCCCAGAACACAACTACAGGACACCATTTACTCATGCCACACCCCAGCACACTTGTGGTATAGATTATTATATTGTACATGTAGTAATCCAACTTCACCTGACCAGATGCGTGACTATTAATAATCCCGACTATGTATCTGTGCTGGATATCACCGGCACGCCACACGCCTTGTAGGCGGAGCCTGTATGTCTGTTATAGCCGAAGAAAACTACAGCTAAAAGCAGCCCTGGGGACCAAATTGTTTGTCCGTTATAAGCGAAATTCCGTTATATGCGACAACTATATACTATATACTGCTATATCCGATGCTTTTTCTGCATGTTCCTAAAAGCACATGGCCAGGACCAGCGGACCTGATTTCCAGTTAGGTTGCAATACCAAAAGTACCAAACCAGCTTAGGTACTTATTTTGGTACTTTGGGGTGGGACTTGCAGACGTGTTTATTGTCAATTGGTTATGCAAATAACCTACCTAAACGCAAAATACATCCACTATTCTGAAAAAGCGTAGTTGCTATCACAGAAAACAACAATTAACAAAGTAAAAAAATAAGTAGGTCTAATAATAATGGATGCATGGACAAATGAAGAGACTCAAGCTTTAATTGCGATCTTGTTGTAATAACAGATTCAGTAAGTTATTCATGGCATTACAGGAATAAAAAATAATTTGTCATAATATAAGCCTACTAGGGCTGCATATTGAAAAAAATTCAAGTATCTCAATGTGATTTTATTGCAATGAATACTGAGATATTTATAAAGCAAAAAAGGAATTCAAAATTAATTTCTCTCCATTAAACAGCAAGAATGAAACTGATTAAGATTGGCTTGGAAAACTCACTCAAAAGCAGCGAAGCTAATTTTTAAACATATGCTAGATAATCTTGAAAAGGAACAATCATTAAAACTGCAAAGTTTGCTAAGTTTTGTTTCCTATGACACAGTAAAAATGTTTTAGCAAAACTTAACCCCCCCCCAAAATATCACAATATTTATTACAAAAAAATTGCATTGCGATATCTGAAAATTTCCAATATTATACAGTCCTAGTCTGTTTATACTTATTTCATTAAACATGCTTAAAATGCTCTCCCTGTAGCCTCTACTAGCCATTTCCTGCTGAACTGCCCCCTCAACTCGCAGCAATCCAATGAGCCGTGTGGGTACTTTGTAACGTGCTACTATAATTCCACTACTTTTAGAGGAAACGAGTAAAGTAACTAATTACCTTCAAATTAAATCAAATCAAATTAAATAATGCAATTAACTACTGAAATTTAAATAAGCTCAATAGCCGTTATTGCATGAAAATATTAATGGACAAATGCGGCCTATTCCCCTAATATTCTGTTTATGCTTTAATGTCATCTGTCCTTATGGTGGGGAAATGAATGGGTGATATTAGGTACAGTGATAGATAACATTTGACAGTTGTATTGTCCTGCACTGTCACAGCTGCAACACTAAAGTAATATAACTACCCCAGACAGTACACATGCATTGGCATGATGTCTCCACGATGCTTGAAAATCCATCAGCAAAGCATCTCTATGCTGGAAAGACATGGCTACTGAATATTAATTCGACATTCCACCGATGTCTGTGCGATGTATTTCATCAGGAACATGATGTTAATGTGATCACTATGCGATACTTAGCTTACTATGTTTCCCGATAAGGCTATATAACCCACAATAGGGTTATACTATATATATGTATATACTATAGGGTACATTTGTTCTGTTTACCCCGTATGGAGGCATACTGTTTGAAACCATATACCACACATACTGATTAATTGATTTTTATTATTTTAAATATTGACAACATGACAGAAAAGTAACAATAGGCCTAACAGTTATGCTGAACTGATTAAAGCAAAACTACTGGGAAAAATGTGCTTTCTGAAACACACATTAGCTTATGTAATAATTTAAAGATTGATAATAGGCTTAAATGGAAAGCGATCTTATGACACTCTGATCTCCTGGCAACGTATATGTGCAGCCTGGGTGTGTATCCATTAATAAGAGAATTGAAATAACATGAAAGTTACTTTCCCTAGTAATTAATTTCCTCTTATATGCAGTAATTGAATTACTTTTTCATGAAGTAACTAGTAACTGTAACTAATTGCTAATTTTCAGCAATTTGAACACTTCCAATTAGCAGCAAAAATCCTTCTGATACCCATAGACGTTTAGCCTAAATAGATCGGAATTTAAATCCATCCATCCATCCATTAACTACCGCTTATCCGAGGTCGGGTCGCGGGGGCAGCAGTCTCAGCAGGGAAACCCAG
>JAODJU010000119.1:25103104-25118911 GCA_026776725.1 Gnathonemus echidnorhynchus | reverse complement strand
TTCGGGCTGTGCCCGACCAGGCCCCATGGGTGTAGGCCTGGCCACCAGGCGCTCGCCATCGAGCCCCACCCCCAGGCGGAATTTAAATGAATACACAAAACAACAAATATAGTGGGAAACATATAGTATGTTTCTAATTATGTAAATCTTGGATTTTAATGAGCAGAAAAGTTTGCTAATGTAGCAAATGTAGTTAGCTATCTGTTAGCAGGCTAAATCCACCTAATATCTGATAGCTGATAATGCACTTGATAGCAGAGGAGGGCATCCTGACAGCAGGGGGCAGTGCTGAGGGCTCTTCTCCATAGTGGAGGGATGGGCTGCAGAGAAAAGCTAGCAGGTGATAAGGAGGCAGGGTCCTGAGCACCATTTGTGGAAGCAGCAGACCATTCGGGTCTCCATAAACAATGCCTGAAACGGGGAGAGCAGCCCAATTAACAAACAATTAACACATTAAATTTTAACAAAGTGATTTTCTGAGGGAGAAGGAAGCCCCTGCAACTGAACAGTGTTTTTCTGGAAAAACACTATAACTCCACCCCACTCCCCCAAGTGCATCTAATTATATCACTAACAATACAGATTTCTATACTATTTGCAAAAGCACAATAAATTCTCTGGTCTAACAAATGAATTACTCCGGCCTGTTTTTTCTATTGCGAGTTTGAATGACATCAATAGAAAGTGTAACAGATCTTTGATACCTTCCTTTACGAATAATACTTCCCCATTGAAAGGTTTTTAATGACACGTTTGTGCTGTGTCATATAGGCCTGAATTTTCTGATGCAACAGTAGATAATGCTTGAATTGCCTCAAGCCCGGTGGCTCTCACGAGGTGAGTAACCCTACACTAAACTAGCCCCCAGCCCTCGACTTCATGGTCTTAAGCTAAAGTACTGGACTGCTAAAGCAGAGTATCTCTGGAGCCCGAAAGTGCGACAAAATGAGGTACGTGTCCCACCCCTGTTTCATAGCCTCCCCCCGGGTCTCATTAGCATAGTTACAGAAAGAATCCCATGTCCCTTCTCAGGCTCCAGTCCGTCGCCTCTTCCTTGGGCCTCTTTTTATCCTACTCTCTCTCTCTCTCTGCTCATCCATCTCCTTTCTGCTCTCCACTCCTTCCTCCCTCCCTCCCTCCCTCCCTTGTACAGTGAACCCAGTGAACTCTTCCAGTGCTCTCTCACAGTCCCTTGCTCTTACGTTCCCCCATTATCCTGTGCTTCTTCAGAAAACCCTTCTCTGCACTCTCTCCCCTCTTCATCAGTCTTTATCTCCCCCTCCAGTCTCTGCTTTAACATGCTAAGACATGTTAAAGGCACAGGCAGTAGGTCAGACTCATGATGCATAGCCTTCAGATGTCTGTTTCCATGGCAACCTCGCCTCCAAATCCACCAGAGGCCTGCAGCCATTCAAACTTTCATTATTGCATGTAATTTTACCTTCACTGCAGTTACTGAACATTTTATTCAAAAGTGTTCAGTGATTCACTTACTTTACAAAGAACCATGTTGTACAACCCTATGTGTTTGGTTCATATTTGTCAGAATGCCACAATGTAGTCTAAAAATGCCATGATGCCTTATAAAGTATTCATTGTCTTAATGGTGGCAACTTAAAAGCCATTGTCTTGTTCTATGACATTTGGGATATTTGCATAGTTTGCTTACACATACAGAACGGAAGGAAAATTGCACAATAACATTTGTTCTTATGAAACCAAACCTTCAGCTTTGTCTTTTTTCCAGCCTGGGAGATACAGACCATTTACATGATACTGGAAAATATGTTAAACAAAATTAACGCGTCACATCCCATCCTAATAGGTCTATGGCTAATCATTTTTAGAGAGTGAAAGTTAGATATTCTCTTAACAGTTGTTTTCTTTACTTATTTACATATTTTACTTGAGCCCAATCATTTTTCAGTTTCTAATTTCGTGTGTACAAAATGTTCCGTAGATACATCTAAAAGTGGAAAAGTGTTGCATCCATTATAGAGCTTGGTCTTTGATGTTTAAATAGAAAAGGTGCACAGCCTAAAATTAAACTAAGGAATCCAGCGTGGTGGCTGATTATGTCACATGAAATATTCATGTCTGGAAAATTATAACAAAGAAGATGGCATGGATGTCTTATTGTAATTCATAAAAATGTAAATATGTAGAGCTGCAAGATGACTTAAGACTTGAAGGTTCCCTGTTTGCTGAAGACCAAAAGACAGCTGCTTAGTTAAACAAAAAAAAAACAACAAAAAAAACCTTTATACTTGCATCTAGAATAATACGGGTTTCTCTGTATTTTGTAATGTGGTAAAAGAAAAACGATTTATGAGGCTGACATTTGTGACATAATTGCATGCTGTACGGTGCCATGTTTTAATAATCCTGCCCAAGGCTTCGTGGCTTCAGTTTTTATGTGTGAGGGAGCGAAATGTAGGAGACGAACCAGAGGTGCATAATAAGGCATCTTGCTGCCTTCACATGAACGCCTCCTTGGGGGCGGCCCAACTGCTAAACCCCCCACACGTAGGATGGGGGTGGCCGTGCGCTCAGGTGTGTCCTGCGTGCCTCGGTTATTCAAGGTCGCACTATTTCCACAGCTCCAGGCTATAGTGTCCTGGCCGAGTTGGCACGTTTAATGTGGAACACAAAATGAGAGTCGACCTGCATCGATCACTTAACATCAGGCTTAATTGCGCTTTCTGCCATTGTCTGTGCTGAGTGTGGGAACGATTTGCTTAGATTTAACATGCGGTTCTGACATGGAAGGCCGGAGAAAGCAGGGTGGCCGTAGTTCTGTCTCACTGCAGAATTTACAGCTGTGTTTTATAAGTAAGCACGACATTTGTTCTGCAGAACTGCATCTGCTTTGCGTGGCTTCAAAATGTTTTTATCTTCATTTGTGTTTAAGTGCAATTAAATAATAACAATAAACTATAATATAAGCACCAGCACGTCTTTGCTTTTTTTGTCTGGCGTCAGGATCTAAGCAGACTAGTTTTGTCATATGCAAACCGTTAGTTTTAAAGAGTGGTCAAATCTGCAATTGTGCAACACTAATTTTGCCTTCCTCCATCTCCTTGGGAGCCCTTTGGTAGAGAGCGACTAAATGGCAGTCCCGTCGGGGGAGGTGATGGGGGAGCATCCAGAAAGCCGAGACGCCGAGAGGGGGCGGCTTCTCTGCTGCCTTTGCATCGAGAGGACCGAGTCCATCACATCGCCCACCCGCTCGGGTCGGTGTACACTGCCGTCAGACACCAGGCGCGGTCCCTTGAACATCCCCGAGGACTGCCGAGGGCTGTTCCGAATGAGAGCCCTTACTTGATCATTTTCTTTGTGCTTTTTTATTTCTCTGATGTCGTTTTGTTTTTCCTCGTCGTCTCCACGATCTTTCCCTTCGCCTATTTAAATGCTTTGTCCCTCTGCGGGCAGGACCTCCGCTTCAACCTTGCTATTTCCCAAGGTTTTTTTTTTTTATCCTCAAGCAGCAATCAACACCTGAAGAGAGGAGATAATCGACAATAAGCGACAGGCATGGATTGCACATTTTCTGGAAAATATAATCCTAAAGCAGAACATTATTTCAAAGACAACGAGACATATGTGGGATCGTCCATTTTGTCACTGGAGAATATTTTGAGAGAAAACTGAGATATTTATAGCAACGATACAGTAAAACTGTCGTTTTTTTGAAGCGGTAAAATTGAGTAAACATGAGTAAACGGGAATACGAGAGATTTGAGCGATTGCAACATTTTAATCAATAATCGCTGACAAGAAAGAAACGGGATGTTGAATTGAAATGGGAGACGACCCAGAAATCTGGATTTCTGAGCGATTCTCACATAGAACGTAAAATTTCGATTCCTCCTGTTTTTTCAGGACTCCGGTATATTAAAACAACACCTAAAAACGAACGTAGGGCCTTTTGCACGCATTTTTTTGCCAGCGTGAGAGTCTGAAGAAAATAATCTGTAGGTGCCGTCTATTTTATGGGAGTTCTCCTTCAGTGACATTTCTCAGTAAAAACCCTGTTTGCGATTTGCTTTCATAAAACATGTATTAGAATGAAAATATATGAGACATGTTCTTGGGCCAAGAGAAGTTCACACCTGGCTCGCCCAGCTATCATTGAAGACAAGTATGATGCATATTCTAAGTGGTCTTTTTCATTTCGGGATCTTTGATGTTGATGAATTTTCAAGATGGATTTTTTTGGTTTCTGAAATTAAAGGACAACTTTTCATTTTAAAAGGTTTTTAATGGTTAAAGTTGCTAAATGACTCTCGATGACTATTGTGCTTAAGATGATGGGATTCCTCCACTACGTACCTCGTCTTGGGGGCACGAATGACAGCTTGTATTTTTTATTATTCACCCCCGTCTTTTAAACGTTGAAATATATCGGTTTGATCTCTTCATTTGACTTATTTTTTTTTATCAACAACCCCTCCCTTCGTATCGCCAGGGATTATGGCATGGTCGGGTTATCTATTTAAATGGATTCCATATGTAGCGACCCTTTCTTTGTAAAAAAAAAGAAAAAAAGAAAAGCTTTCGTGTTTTCGTTGGCAAATAAAAGATCTTGGTTTTGGGGGAAGGGAAATCATTCCGATTGTTTCTCTCATATAACATTATTATTATTTTTTTTTTACTGATTGATGCTTGGCATATGTGGGATTGATGACATACAACTGGATGCAGCTGTTGTTCCCTGAAGGTTTCCCAGTGCCGCGCGGTTCTTGGAGAGATACAGCACAGTTTACAGGAATCCGACACATTCCCAAAAGGCTGCCAGTGCATTTTTGGATCTATCGCTCAAAATGCGCGCAGGCCGGTTATAAGAGGATTCCTCGACCCGCCGTGAACCGCCCGGAGAAAGACTTGGACGGGGATATGAATCCGAGATGATGATGATGCTGGATACACAGGTACGGCTGTACGTTAGTAAAAAATCAGTGATATTTTCTTATGTTTTATTCAAGTTGCTGTGCTGTTGTTTACTCCTGCCATCTCAAATCAGTTACTTGGGGTTAATTGCTATAATTGTAAGCAAGCCAGTAAAGCGCCGACTTACATAATTGTGAAAATGCACAAGTATATTGCTGTTTTCCTGCGCGCTAAACGACAGATGCAAATTCTGGGATAGATTATAATAAATTAGAATAAGAATTCTCTGTAGTATTACAGTTGCCCGAGGCGGGGTGGATTTTGTAAGGTCCTAATGCAAAAGCGATTATGCACTGGCGCGGCTCTATTTGCACTGTGCATTTATGACAGCATGCCGCGCAAGGGATGCACTTACGGGACGACGCTTCATGACAATGCGCATGTCAAAGCTAGGCCACAAAACCGGTCCTGAAGTACTCTTGTCGCCTGTTCTCTTCAATCAATCAATCAATCAATCAATCAATCAATCAATCTATCATCTATCTATCTATCTATCTATCTATCTATCTATCTATCTATCTATCTATTATCAGTGTAAAGTGTTGATCTCCGGCTCCCTTCTTCCCTCACTCCTGAACAAGACCCTGAGAAACTTCAAGTCCTCCACATGAGGCAGTAACTCATCCCCCCACCAGGAGAGGGCAATCCTCCCTTTTCTGGTTAAGAACCATGACCTCAGACTCGGAGGTGCTGATCCTCCTTCCATTCGCCTCACACTCAGCTGCAGTCCGCCCCAGTGCCTGCTGCAGGTCACAGCCCGATGAAGCCAACAGGACCACGTCATCCGCAAAAAGCAAAGACTCGATCCTGAGGCCAACAAATCGGACCCCCTCCACCCCTTTGCTGCACCTAGAATCGGGAACAAGTCTGACTCACTACAGGCAATACGAACTAAACTTAGTTTATACAGGGATCTGATGGCCCGCAACAGTAGACCCCATACTTCTGAATCACCCCCCAAAGGATCCCCATGGTCGTATGTCATTTCCAAGTCCACGAAACACATGTACTGTAGACTGGTTGGGCAAACTCCCATGAACCCTGAAGCGTTTTTTTTGAGGATGAAGAACTGTTCCAGCGTTCTGTGATCAGGACAAAATCCGCATTGTTCCTCCAGGATCCAGCGGACCAATGGACAGACCCTCCTCTCCCGTACTCTGGCATAGACCTTCCCAGGGAGGCTGAGGAGTGTGATCCCCTGAAGTTGGAACACACCCTCTAATCTCCTTTCTTAAAGATTGGGACCACCATCCCAGTCTGCCAATCCAAAGGCACTGCTCCCAGCCTCCACGTAATGTTGAAGAGGGGGGTCAGCCAAGACATCAAGAGCTTTCAAGAAATCAGGGCAAATCTCATCCACTCTTGGAGCCTTACCCCCAAAGAGTTTTTTGACTACTTCAGTGACCTCAGCTGCCATGATGGGTAAGTCCTTCTCCAAGTCTTCCAGCTGTACTTTCCCAAATGAAGACTTATCAGTGGAATTCAGAAGGTGCTTGAAATACTCCTTCCACCACCTGACTTTCCCACTTTGAGGTCAACAGAGTTCCATCCCTCCCCTAAACAGCATGGGTTTCCTCTCCTGAGCCACCTGACGGGTTTCCCAGAATCTACTTGAGGTCTACCAAAAGCCCATCTCCATGGTGTCACTAAACTCCTCCCACACCTGAGTTTTTGCCTCAGTAACCTTGAAAACCGCATTCCACAACTCTCTGCCAGCTGCCTTTACCACCGGTGTCCACCAACAAGTTTGGGCATTGCCGCCACAACCAAAAACCTTACTGCCACAGCTCCGCACATCCACTTCTGCAATGGAGTCCCAGAACATGGCCCATTCAGGCTCAATGTCTCCTGACTCCATCAGGATGCAGGAGAAGTTCTGTCAGAGGTGCAAGTTGAAGATCTCCCAGATTGGAGCCTCTGCCAGACTCTCCCAGCACACCTTCACTATATGTTTGAATCTACCAGGTCTATCCAGCATCTTCCCGCCATCGGATCCAAATCACCACCAGGTGGTGATCAATTGACAGATCAGCTCCCCTCTTCGCCCACCCAAGTGTCCAAAACATGCAGATCAAACAATACAATTGCAAAATCAATCACTGAACTGTGGCTTAGGGTGCTCTGGTGCCTGGCGCACTTATAAACATCCTTATACTCAAACATGGTGTTTGTTATGGAGAAAATGTATTTGGCACAGAAATGCAAAAACAGAGCACTGGTCTGGTTCAAATCGAGCGCACCATTCCTTGGGAGAACCTACCAGAGGCAATTGCCCCTGACAACATAGCACCTAGGATTTGAGAGGCACACAAACCTATCCACTCCACTATCTATCTATCTATCTGGATGCCGTTTGTGTATTTCTAGGTTTTCCTTTATTCAGTATGGTGTGTTAGGCTCGAACATCCAGGCGTTCAGTGGACTGTGAGCCACCAAGGGGTAACAATCACAGTTTTCAATTCCCAGGCAAATTTGTTTTGATAATCAGATCCTAATACCAACAGAATCCCTTAAGAGTCACCGCTGTCTGGGAATGGGGGGGCGGGCAGACGTTGCGTGGAGATGTTGAGCCATGACTACTGGGAACCCCCCCCCCCTTTTAAATATTCACCTCCGTACCCCCTTTCCCCTTGTGGGAAAATGCTTGTGGGGGAAAAGCCTACAGTTTCACTGCCATTATAAAGCTGACAAGCACTGAGGACTCACATGTCGCCATCATTGTGCTTCTGAGATCTAACACACCTAATCCCTCAGTTTCGAAGGACTCCTTATTTAATCGTGTTAAGACACTGAAATAATTCAATTTTTATGAATTATTAAGATATTTAAATCTACCCAGTAACAGAGTCAAATGGTTGCTTTATCTAGTTATGATGCTTTAGGCAGTAGTGCAGTGCATTAAAAGTCCAGGCAGCCGTACTGAAACAGAAGATTTTTTGTGATGTAGAGCAAGAGATCAAAATAAATTGTTCATTTTTCAGTCTTTAATGTGATCTTCCGATCAAGGAAACCCAAAACAAACAAAAAAAATGAGTAGGATGAATAGAAATGAAGATGGCGGTTGCATAAATCTGAGATTTCACTAAGGCTGTGTAGCTTTGTAGATTTTTTATATCCACTGTATGTTTGTTGCATAAAATATGGAAGTGGGAATGTTCAATGCTGTATATAAAGGGAACAATATGTAAAGTGCCTTGCAGAGGGAACAATTGAAGAGATTATTTACGACCGAGGATCCCTAATTTAGCCGGGTCAGCTAGATCACTGTCCTAACAGTGAGAGGGTGTGGATGTGTGTGACACATTCATGCACGCCTTTGTGAGACACCGTGACAAGTCAGCAGAAGCAGACATCATGGTGTGGAGGTGGAGATTCGGACCACTGATGAGAAGCACGGTGCCTCTAGATCAGTGTTTCCCAATCCGATCCTCAGGTACCCACAGCCGGTCCACATTTTTGCTCCCTCCCAGCTCTCTAGCAGAAACGTGGACTGTCTGTGGGACCCCAAGGATTGGGAAACACTGCTGTAGAATTAGGTGATCGGTGGTCATCGCTGACACACCGCAGCACACAACAATGAAACGTGATAGGAGCAGCAACGCATCCATATTGCATAACCAACCCGGGGCACCTGGTGTCACTTGCTTTCCTGGTCTGAGTTCCTCCTCTGGAATGTCTAGCTCATGGGGTTGACCGAACTCCACTGATAACCCCTGTGTGCTGCATCTCTGTGGCACAGTGTCACAGCCTGTGTTTTCCCACATCCCTGTGTTCCCATGAGCGGAGAGGGAGTGTGGGTCACATACCCGCCTGCCACGTCCCACGGGTGACGCGTCGGGGGCACAGTGCCACAGTCGGGGTGTGGGGGTTCAGCTAAAGAATCAGGACTCTGTGCTTGTGTGACGCTCCCCTATTAGGGGGCACCGTGACGTCCCGGGCACCCAATTGAGTGGCTCTGAAACATGACATTGTTGTGCTTGTCTCTTTGGCTTCATTCACCAGAAAGTGATTTGGCCTGCAGTGTTTTGAGGAGCCGAGGGTTTAGGAAACACGTCTCATTAATAGAAGCCACACTGATCACGGTTTCAAAGCAAAATCATAATTTCACGACTTGTTTGTGAATATGGACTTCGTGACTATGGACTGGGCAGACAAATATGTACAGCTATGTGCTTCTGCGATTTTTTTTTCCATCGTGCTATTCTGAGAAGTTTTATTTCCCTCTCTCTTGGCCTCGTCTCGAGTAGACATATTTTTTCCTCTTTCACTCTGTTTCTCTGTTTTCTTTTTGGAATGAATTTTTTCCATCTCACTGATGACTTTTTGAATTGTGTAATCGGATGTGTGTGGTTCATATCCGCATCTCCTGCTTTGGGAAAAGGGCGTTCCTGAGGCTCATGATGGCACCTTTGACCAGAGTGCCATGATTCTTCGTCGAGCTCGTCTAAGGCTGGCCAGGGAGATCAATGAAAGCCACCAGCTGTCCCCGATCGCTCGTCACACATGGTTTCTTGATGATGTCATTTTTGTCCCTGAGGCTCCACCCCCACTGCATTCCTATTGGCACCTTTTTTGTGTACACACCTCAGCGCCGTTCCCTGTGTTCCTGAGCATGTGCCGTGCCTGAATGCTGTGAGGAGTCACCACATGTGGGTGGTAATGGGATACAGGAAGTGGATGTGACATCACAGCCTCTGGGTCCCAGGCAATGGGGGTGCGCCAAACATTTATAGTCCGTGAGAGGCAACAGCTGTTGGCCTGTGCTAAGCATGTGTCGTCTTCATTAGCATGAACGCGGTGGCACAGAGGAACTGTCAGATATAATCCTGGATATAATGTCTATCTATCTATCTATCTATCTATCTATCTATCTATCTATCTGTCTGTCTGTCTGTCTGTATACGTTTTGTCACTGTGAACACTCTATGGAGCACAACTACTGATAGGCATGTATTTTGATGTATATAGATGTACCAGTGTTTACGAATACAAGGCCTTTGTCCCATCCCCCCCCGGGATTACATATCTGCACCAGGCTCGCCAAGCCTGTAGGCGGATCTGAGCTAACACTTCAGACAGCTACCCCGCTGCACAGATGTGTCAGTCAGTCACTGCGCCCACCCGCTCCCCAGGTGTGAGTAGGCCCCATAGCCCGACCAAGAGGGCAGTAATCAGTATTGGCTCTGTGTGGACCACCCTCACACTCATGCACACTCATTTATGTCTGCTACCCAGGAGGACAACAGAGTCTTGTGTTGTGATGGATGTACAAGAAGGAATTCTGTGCAATGGATTGGGTCCTGGGCTGGACGGGATGAGGGGAGTTAATTTGTTAGAACGTATGCTTTGTAGACAGAGGTGGGCATGGGCTCTGGGCTTTTTGTGTGCCCCTTTTTAGCCCCCCCCCCCCCCCCCCAGATGCCACTAGAGATCAGAGTCATGAGCTTTTTGCCTCACCTTCAGCAGGCAGTGAACCTATTCACCATGTGAGGGCCCACAGATATCAGCATCTGCGTCAATCGTCCTGTTAAAGCACTACAAGCATCTACAGTGAATTACTAGTCAAATCAGCTGAGATTGTTTTCAGTCATGTAATATTAATCTTTGTTCGACAGCGTAAGACAAGCTATCAGAAGTGTGGTCAGACTTGGTTATTTTCTACCAGGCTGAGTTTTTAGCTTTCTTGCTACTGAATGGGCACATTGGTCAACAGCACTGGCTTTCTTATGCTTGCAAAAGTTTCTCAGAGTAGTCAGACAGTGAAGTCTGCTCGGTGCTTTCTGCGTTACAGCCTTAATTATACATGTCTTACCTGCGATGGTCAGAGGGTGGCAGCGTGGTACTTAAAAATGACTTAAAAACGAACACTGCTTCATCACAGACAAACCAGTCTGGGTTTGTTACAGCTCAGGTAAACACACACTTGACTGTTACGTTGACAAGCTGCATTAAGTCTTTTGTTTTCTTTGAAATCTCCTAATCTCATCTGTCACAGTTTTCAGTTCCTCCTGCTGGTGGTAATGGTCTAAATTAACTTTATTTCAAATGTAATCTGTTTACTGTACCATGATGGAAACCATAGATTCAGCATGTACTGGACCTCGTGAACCAACATGTTCATTCCAGGTTGACACCAGGGAAAACAAACTTTGATGAGAATCCTAATGCTTATTTATTTATAACGAGTACACAGTTGGGCAGTGGTGGTTTAATGATTAGGGAAGCGCGTGTGTACTTGAAAGATTGCTGGTTCAAATCCCCGACCAGCAAGGCACCACTGAGGTACCCTGAGCAAGGTACCGCCCCCAAGCACTGCTCCCCGGGCGCTGAATTAGCTGCCCCCTGCTATGTCACGACGTCACATATGGGTTAAATGCAGAGGACACATTTCGTAGTTGTGTGCTGTGGTGTGTCAACAATGACCACTGATCACTAAATTCTAATTGGTTACCTGGGGACAGACAAATTTATATCTCCCACTGGTAGCAGTAGCCTGCTATGTGCTTGCATGTATGTCTACATATTTGTGTGTCCTTAAATATATGTTCGTACGTGTGTGTTACTGTGCAATCGTGTACTGTGTATGTGAGTAGTTTATGAGTTTCTATATGTTTAGGTACTTATGTTTTTCTATATGTTTATACTCATTTGTACAGTATTAGTGTCTGCGTATATTTGGTCAGTGGCCACTTTAATAGTCCACCAGCTCATCAACACAAATAGCCAATCAGTGATCAAGTGGCTGCACCTCATTAAATATGGAAATAAGGCTCTCAGAGAGGGTTAAGACATTCAGTTGGCTAAACATTATAATGTGTCATCTAAGCAACTTTGAAAGGTACCGCGAGCAGTAGTTGTGAGGGTGAAAACGTGTTAATTAGACAGGTCAGAGGAGAATTGCCAGATCTGTTCAAGCTGACGGAAAGGCCACAGCTATTGAAATAGGCACTTTTTACATCAGTGGTGGAAAGAAGGGCCTCTCTGAAGGCAGAACACGTCACACCTTGAAGAGGATGGGTTACAGCAGCAGAAGTCCATGCCAGGTTGTGCTCCTGTCAGCTAAGAATATACAGATGGTAAGGTCAGAATCCAGAGACCCACTCTGCCTCGTGTCAAAAGTTTAGGTTGCTGGTGGTAATGTAATGTTGTGATGAATGTTTTCTTGGCACAAACTAGACCCCTCAACACCAGCTGATCATCAGAGCATCATTTGAATGCCACAGCTTACCTGTTCTAGCCGGGTTCATTGTTAGCAATACCAGTTGATAACAATGCATTATGTGGTATTTTGCACATATAAACACCGCAGCGACATGTCCACAGATAGAGGTGGGACGGTACTGTGTGTACGAGCGATTTAATGTGACACAAATAAGACAGAAGTACAGTATGAACCGTTAATCACTGAAGCATTTTTCTGACGATGCACAGAGCAGCCATCTTGATATCTGAGGTCGGGGTTACAGAGGTTCCTCTGACTTTCCGGTCTGGTTGAAATTTCTGACTGAATTTCCGACTTATGAGTGCAAATGGAATGCGGCATAGTGGCCCCTCCCAGGTCAGTGGCACCTAACTGGCCACTGAAATGAGGTTCCTCTCAGCTGAAGCCTGCACCCTGCGGACCTGGGCTCCAGTTCAGGCTGCAGCATGACGACTCCCTCAGCACATGCTCTGCTCCTGTCTCCTTTCTTCTCTTTTGATTTGAACTTGGCTGATCTTCGGCGACTTGTGCGCGGAGCTGACGCCTTTTTTGATGGGACAAGGTGAACCCTGTTTGTTGTGTAGGTGGGTTGAGTACATGGACTGGCTGAGGTGTGAGTTTAATTACTGCTATTCACAAGGACGCCCGTGGTCCTTGCTGGGGCTGTGATTGGCCTCTTGCTGCTTTTCTCTACATTCTCTTGCGTCTTTCACCTGACCGCCGAGGGCTGTCATTGGTCAATAACTGAGGTTTGACATTGCGGTGGTACCTTGGGGGGGAGGGGGGGGGCATCCTGTCTAGTTGCCATGGAAACCTCCCTTTACCCCCTCATCCCCTGTTGATTACTGTGTAATCCCCCTCCCCCACTCCCATCAGCAGAGTGGGACCTGGGGTTGATGCTTGGCCAGATGCCAGGTTGATTGAGGCTCTGGGTCCCATCGCCATTCAGGGTGTTGCCAGGTGGGGGGGGGTGCTCCTCTCTGTCTCCCATTCCTCCTCATCTCCAGACAAAGCTGGTGAATCAATCTCACATCTCCAGTGGGATGGGGGGAGGGGTCACTGAAAAATTAACTGATGCTGCTTATTATGGTTTATTTTTTATTTTTTAGATGTCTTTTAATCATACATACACCTCAAGGGAACAAAAACAGGATCTGTACTAGGATTTCAGCCAGTAATCTTCAGGCTACAAGCGTGCCTTGACTAGTCATGGTACTCGATGATCTATCCTTCACTAACCTGGCTGGATTTGGAACAACAAGTGCACTGAGCGTCTACCAAAATTCACACAAATTAATTTCAGAAATATATGCTGTATGCTAACAGTAAATATCCCAGAGAAGAAGTGAGGTTACCTTAGAGGCCTGGAGGATAGGGACTGGTCTACAATACCATGGCAACAACAAAGAGAGTTAACGCAGGAGGTGTTATTGTTCTGGTCCTGTGTTGTGGTTCTGCATAGTGCGTGTTCAGCCCAGTCCAAGCGGTAATGGTGCTCACTGTGTGGAAGCCCGTCAGCTGCATGCCTAGTGACTCCCACCTGCATGTACGGCGCCCCCTAGTCTGCTCCCTCTGTGACATGGTCCCCACAAGGTGATAAAAACCTGCTATTTTGACGTGGTGGGGACCCATAAGGCAAAACTCAGTTTTATAAAGATCTGACAAGGCAATCAAAAAACTAAAAATGCCGAAAGTCTTTATTTTGTCATTGTTAGGATTAGGGTTATGCCCATAGAAATGAACAGACGGTCTTCACAAAGATAAGAATACAAATATTTGTGTGTGTGTGTGTGTGTCTGTGTGTGTGTGTCCACTGGCATCCCATGACTACTCCTGCCCACTGGATCTCCTCTCCCGATCTGATATCATATAACTTCCTGGAAGCACAGCAGCCTCCATGTTTCCCTCTGGCCCCTGAAGGGTGTCATCTCCCTAGTGGGGCACAGGCACCAACCTTCTGAACAGCTCCGTATTCCTCTGGAGCCTGGGGATCAAACTATAATTCATCATGTCTGCACAGGGCACTGAGGCCAACAGGTGTATGTGTGTGTATGTGTGTGTGTGTGTGTGTGTATGCAGCATGTGTCATGCTTGCTTGATTTTAAACATAAATCCTTTGATGAGGAATCATATATTAGTGTTTAGCCTTTTTTTGCTGAGGTGGAGAAGTGGGCAGAAATTATAGCACCACCCCACCCCACCCCCGAGAGCTGTCAAAGCGAAAAACACCAATAATAAAATACAGAATTAAAAATAGATACTTCTATCCGCATGGGGAAACTGTCTTTACACCTCCCTCAACTCGCTCTTTGTAGAGTAAGCTGTCCGCAGAGGGCAGCCACCTGTTAGCGCCCACACACACACACACACACACACGTACTTGTCCTGTACACGTTATATGGACCTTTTACTTTTATGGATGACATTGGGATGTGCCTCTGTGGAATTTCAGGGTTGCTAATTGGCCAGTTTGGCAGTGTTGCCAGGGTGATGAAGGCGGGGGGGTATCTCCATTACCCCACACTGTGCTATGTTTATGTCTGTGTCTTCCAGGTCCATGTGGGGTGTTGATTGAGAACCAGTGAGGCATGAACACCTCCAATCCTCTAATGTCTGTGTGCTTTAAATAGCAGCTGGATATTAAGATGTAACCCTATAACCCACTTTATAAATACATGTCATACACCAGGCTGAAACCATAAGAACACGCAAACCAGCAATTTTTTGCAAAATCACTCTTCCCACAACTGTTTTTGGGTCAGCAGTAGCTATCAGAGACACAGACACACTGCCAAAAACATGGATGAGGTTTTTTTGGACAGTAAATTAGAGCTCCTTGCTCTCTGGAGTTTGAGCAGCCAGGATGTTAGGTGGCTGGTTATCAAGCCTCAGCAAGCGGGGGTGATTTCAGAACAGCTCTCGGAAGTACTGCCAGTAACATGCCATCCCCAGAAAATATTCCCGCCGTGTACAAATATACATCCTAAATGCTATTATTTCCAGCCAGTATGCTTGTGGGAGGCGTAAGGTGCTGTGTGGCACTTGCTCGCAGGGACGGCAAATTGTAACAGTCTTTTCCGCTCAAAGTTTACCTGATAGTTTGTGAAAGTTTCTCCCATGGACACCTTGACTTTCCAATCCCGTCAGTCCACCCAAATAGCAGTTAGAGAGCCCAGAGTGCCAGACAGGCATCTGTGAGGAAGACGGGGTTGTGGGGCAGGCTCAGGCTGAGCAATAGGGTACATTGAGTTACAGTGGTACCTCGGTTCTCGAACTTAATCCGTTCCAGACTCTGGATAGAATCCTAAAAAGTTCGAGTCCCGATTGAATTTTTCCCATAATAAATAATGGAAAACCAATTAATTGGTTCCCGGCCCCCCAAAATTACACCTAAATATGCCTTTTTTTTTTTTTTTTTGCATTTAAACACAAAATGAAAAGGATAAAACAAGAAGAGCATTTTTTTCTTAATGGCTTCCAAAACGATAAGGATCTTATCCCAACATTACCCCTGTCCTGCCCCGATCGTCCGCTCCTTCCGTGTGCCACGCCCCCTCGTTAACCCTGTGTGGAATCCCTGTGTGATCAGCTGTTTCTGGTTGTTGTCATTAGTCCTCTGTATTAAGTCCGTGTTTCAGTTTGTTTCCCCAGTCCGG
>JAODJU010000119.1:25021373-25038869 GCA_026776725.1 Gnathonemus echidnorhynchus | reverse complement strand
GGTGGGTCCTGCTTCCCCTTCCCCCCCCCCCCCCCCCCCGGAGGACACATGGGGGCTCAGAGCCCCCGTGGTACCTAAAAAAAAAAAAAACCCTCAAGCGATTTAAATATTGATCTGTACGCTGATGAGGCTGAACGGGTCCAGGCTCAGCTTTCGAGGGACGTAGTGCATGTTCGGCAGCATTGACTGCTTTGTGAGGCATGCGTATAATGGGGGCTGCGTCGCTGGCCTCTAGACCTCTGGTCTCTGCAATGCTGGGCCGTGCTGCGCGTCCTCAGACGTCTCCTTGTTCTTTGTTTCAGGCGCATGAGACGTCTTGCGAACACGGCGCCAGCCTGGTAAAAAAAGAAGCGAACCGAAGCGTGATATTGTATATAAAGACTGCTAAGGGGTGCCGGAGGGGGCCCCCAGGGGCCCCCAGGCGCTCGCTAGGCGCCGCCCGTCAAGCTGCGCCCGAGACATCGCCGCAGTCTCTGCTGAAGGCCCCGCCTGTTCCCGCTCGAGGCAGACGGACCCCCGCGGCCATGCTGACCAGGCTCCGCCCCCCCCCGCCCTGCCCCCTTTCCGTCGCCTTCCTCTGAGCCTGACTGCCGACCCGCCTCGCCTCTGCGCGGAGGCTGTCAGGTGGTACTTTCCTTTTGTATAGCTGCTGTGGTCTGTTTTACTGAGTAATGCCTTTTTTAATAAAGTCTATTTAAAATGCCTGGATTTGCTCTGATTTTCCTTTCGGCTGCCGCGTCACAGAGAGCCTGGAACCAGTCCCTGGAAGCATGACGCAAGGCGGCGTCGCCGGATGCACTTTCACAGGTTGCGGGCACATCAGGGTCACCGATTCGCCGGACTGTGTTTTACCCGTTTTCCTTGCATCTTGGGGCTCTGTTGCCAATGCACAGTGTTCATGCAGCTCTTCCCGTCTGCGATGGAAGCCTGGGAACCACACGGTTCCGTTTATCGCCGTCTGTCCGATGTCTGGGCTCTCCCCCTACCCCAGGGACCCGGTTCTGGATCTGCGTGGTGAAAAGCTCTAACTGTGAGATCCATGTTTCGGTCTGTCAGTGATATATGAGGTATTAACAGATGCAGGATGCGCTGATGAGCTGCAGTCCCCTGTCTGGGCGCATGCTGCTTCGCTGAAGGCCGCGGTGACATCACTAGCTCAGATGTGGATGTTAGCGGCAGGAAAGCCGTGGCTCTGCTTTCGCTTTGGGTGGGGGGGGTCACCGTGTTTTGACAGCAGCTGGAACTATTTCTCAAAATGTCCTCCATTGGCTTTTTATGAACCCTGCGGGGAGGTGTCCTGGAGGGGGCGGTTGCACCCTGGCACCATTTGGAGCTCATTTAGAAGACGGAAGAGGCAGCTGTGCTTAAAATATCCCTCAAGACTCCTCTATATCATCATGCCACCCCCCCCCTCCCCTACTGCTCATGGCTGGATCCCATGTAATAGATGTGAATCCTGTGTAATGGGTCCCTCTGCCCTCTATGTGAATTAATAAATACTGTATATATAGGGTTAGTGTAGGTAACTGGAAGGAGATGGGACAGGTGTCTGTATAATAATACATATTATACATATATTTATATATATATGTATAATAACTACTTGAGTGTTATCTAGACATTTCACTTTATTTTGACGGTGCAGCAGTAACTGCAAGTAGACAAGTAAATGCAGTAGCTCTTGTAGTTCAGAGGGGATAATGCACTGCTCCCTGTGGATGTACAGCTGTCTGCACTGCATTTTACTTTCATAACCACCCATCTGAATCTTGCACTGCATCTCCACGGCAACTTGGGCCAGACGTGCGCAGCGGCAGCAGGGGGTGCGTCAGGCTGCCAGGCAGCTTCCACGCGAGCTGCGAGCATTTGAGATGATCGCAAGTAGTAAAATGCGCTTTGGGTGATAAATAAGAAACGCATTGCTCGCCCTTGCAGGTTTAATGATTCACCAGACATTCTTCCCTTATTGCCCGAGATATAAAAAGCTGCCATCATTAGCAGTGGCCTCAGGGCTAATGAGAGTAAGGGCGTTCACCATGTTGCCCCTGTGTGCAAATCACCGCGTGTCTAATTCTGCATGCATGTAATTAAATGCGCAAAAGTGCAATTAAAGCAGCCATTATATGAGAGGTTCCTCCCTCGAGCGATTTTTATCTTCTTTGTTACCTGAGTGCATGTTATTTGCTGTAAACGGATATTGGGGGATGGAGGGACGAGACTGGGAGACGTGGGATGTTAAAAGAGGGGCGAGACCCCACAGGAATTTACGCCGCCAGCCTCCCCGTGTCTGCAGGGCTGACCTAGTACCTGCTCCTGACAGAGAGACAAAGGTTCTTTGGCAGGGAACCATACTAAGGTCATATGAAGGTCAGTCAGTCAGCCAGCTGACCAGGCCTGACTCCTCAGAGGGGCCTCACTCACCAGACAGCCCCCCCTCCCCCACACCTCTTGAAGTTGCAGTTGGACCGGCAGTAATGAGCTTGCCCCCATTCCGCAGTGCCCCAATCTTTTGAAGCTCCCCTCCTCTTCTCTGGAGCTGGGAATGACATCACACCCAAGTTAACCGCGTTCCAGTACAGCAAGTCAGATGGCCATTAAGCAATACCAGGGACCTGTTTCAAACAACAGGATTTCTCGCTTAGCCAGACAACTTTAAGATTTAAGGTACCCTAGTTTAAATGGCCTTCGTCTTCATTCACTTACATCTAGCCTAGAGTGCCTTAAATCCAACAAGTTATCCAGCTAGGCAAGAAATCCTGCTTTGTGAAACAGACCCCAGTTCTAGTCAGGTTCATTGTTAGCCATTGTTAGCAATAGCTGTTGATAACTACACATTATGCAGTATTTTACACATAAAAACACCGTAGCAAAATGTCCATAGATAGCGGTTGGACACAACTGTGTGTACAACTGATTGAATGAGCCACAAATAAGATGTAAGTGCTAATACACAGTATATCACTACAGCTTTCACTTCTGTTGACAAAGGGAGCAGCCATCTTGAATTACGAAGTACAGGTTTTAGAGGTGCCTCCGACTTCATTGGGTTTTTCAGTTGGAGTATTGGACTACTGAGCTTAAATGGAGCGCAGCAAGAATGTAACTGTCCTCTAATTTAACTTCAAGGCTAATTTCCCCAGAGGTCATTTAGTAAACACTTGGATAACACTGCTTTGAAACAAAGACGCATGTGATGTCCTTCAAATACATTTACTGTAAGTACACCATATAAATAAAGACAGGAGCACAATGTATAAAGAAAAACTTTATTTGTACCAAAAATATTGAGGTTGTAGTGCATTATTTACATAGTAAATATGATAACTGGGTTTAAAAAATGTATAAGAAACCAGGATTGTTAACAAAAATACGTCTCCAGGTAAGATTACAGTAACTGGGTGTTGTACATGACGTCTTGTCTTTCACAAAGGATACAAGTCCAGAGTAAAAACTACCAGTATGGAACAAAAAAGACAAGCCCCCCCCCCCCCCCACACACACACACACACACACACTTACGTCATTTACACCAAAGGATCACAGTTATGACAGGGTAGCAACAGAATGTATGATGTCAGTGGCCAGCACTGACTCACAGCATCACCGATCAGTTACAGAGCTCTACTTTACGACCGGCCATTAATCCGAATAAATGAATTAGTACACACAATACTACTGGCTTTGTCCCAATTTATGAAAAATTGACAGTCACACTTCAGAAGCCTAATTCTTTCCAGCTATGCTACAGATGTAAAATCAATATCTCATCCAGCTGCCTTCCTGTAAGCCAGGCACTGACCTGCTTTGCTGACCTTTGTTAACACATCTGTCCGTTCTGGTTACTGCCTGTAGGAATTTGTCTGTGGACCACAGCTCCCAGTAGGGAGCAAAAATGTGGACTATCTGGCAGAGAGTTGGGAGGGAGCAAAAATGTGGACTGTTTGGGATCCCTGAGGACCAGGTTGGGAACCAGTGCTACGAATAATCTTTTGCTTTAGTTAAGAAGTTCAGTTGACACACGTAAGTTTAATTAGCTGAAAACTGTTGTTGCCGGGTGAAATCCCAGATTTATAATTAATGCTTCAACAAAAGTATATATCTTGATTTAAAAGGTGTTCTCATTAGTAACGTGATGCTGAAGTTTTAAAGAAATATTCTTTCAATGTCTATGGTACAGTTTTGTGACGTTTCAGGCTGCTACTTTGTGAGAAAAAAAAGTGTAGTTTAAAATAAATTTTACAGTAAATGAGAAGGGTCGTACAAGGTCAAAGATAAATTAGCAGTTAGCTGCCCTACCATTGTCACTGGAGTGTGTGTTTGAAACAGTTTAACTTTTTTTAACTGTCAAGCTGTTGTTCTGTACAATCAACAGTCAGAGCAAACAAGATACTGGTACTGCAAGGAAATGTGTTTCGAGATTCACACCTACCAAATGACTACATTAATTTGTCAAAATTAGAAGCGAGAAATGATTTATGCATTAACAGGCATGTTTGTTCCTGCTCTGATTTGGTAGTGGTCGGGGAGTGGCCGTGAAACAGCACACTGATACGTTGGCTTCATTTGAGGTATCCGAACCCAGATCCAAGTTCCCCTGAGGAGTTCAGAATGTAGTCATATTTAGTTGGTGCCTGAAAAAAAAAATCTGTTTCGACTAACTCTCCTGGGTCGTTTTATATACCTGGTATTGAAGCTTTGACCAGAAGCACTATGTTCACTCCTACAAAATATTTATAATGCTTGGCCCAAACGAGACCTGAAAGGTTTAAATATTTCAAAGATACAGCCCGAAGTTTGGCCAGTCACAAAACATACATTATTCATACACTTTCCATCATATATACAACATTCGTAAACACCCCCCCCCCCACGCAACCCTGTTCTGAAAATGTCATTTTCATGGCTTTGGTCACATTTACTGGGCACTCCAGCACCTCTGATGTGAGGTGGCACTGGTCTGCCTTAAATTTTCACCAGTTATAAATATGTTTCCCAGTAAGACGCAGAGTCTCTGTCCTGGCGTGAGTTGAAGGGGTTAGAGATCCCTCGTAGTGATTCTCTGAGTATAGCGACCAGGCTTTAAAGGCGAGGGGGTCTGTGCTGTGTTCGTGCTTCGTGGGTTCGGCCCCCACCATGCCGATGCCATCAGTAAGTGGATGAGGCACAGTCGAAGAAGTCCATGCCGATGCTGCGAGGGTACCCCTCCAGAACACCCCCCTCCTTTGGGTCCACCTTCCAGTACTGTTTTCCGCTGAGGAAGTGAGCGTACCCTGTCAGGAAATGGGGAAACGAAAACCAAGCTCAGGGCCGCCGTTTACACCTTGGGCTCCACAGTGGGACCGCGACATGACCAGTGATCGCACACTTTATCGCAGGAAGCCGGAGCCCTTGTTTGGCTCCCCCCTGTGGCAAGCGCTGGAATTATGGAACACATCCACACCTGGGGTGTTTCCAGATATCTAAAGTACACCAGTGAATTAGCAAATGACTGTCATGGAGAACCAGAGTATTGCCAAAGAATTTGGGAGATGAATGACTGCTTTGGCTGGTAACTACGTCTGATGACATGAAGGAAAAGCAAATTGGAAACAGCTCGACATTCCAGCCAAAAAAAAAAGAACTCAATGACTTAAATAAATTTGCAGAACACTCTGGATAGTGAATGACCTTTTGTGTGCAAAGACTATTGAATCCTATCATTTCAGGCCACTGTTATTGTATTTGTATTGTATATTATTGTAAGTATTTGAGAGTCAAGATTTACAATTTCGAGTGTGTGGCATTTAGGCTTCCATGACTGAGCCAGAAGCATGTTGGAGCGTTACCGAGCGCTTACCGTATCGATCCTGGAAGGCGGCGTCGATGTCCCTGGGCACGCCCCACCAGTCCTGCAGGCTGCATGGCTGAACATCCTCCACTCGGTTTCCCAGCGGGTCGAACTGCCAGTAGCTACCATCCTTGAAGAAGTAGGTCTGCTCCTTGCCCCGACCCCCCATGAGAGCAGCCTGGATGTTGGAGACGGGGAGGCCCAGGCTGTCTATCGGGTCAGGTCCCGTTATCCGCCGTTCGCCGTCATACACCCAATAGCTGTGACCTGTGTGGGGGGGGGGGGGTCCACAGATGCCAGTTAGTTCTCAGAGTATTAATTAACTGCTTTCTTTTAAAACACAAGGTGTCCACTAAGTGCAGGAAATAATCCTAATTTTCCTTTGTATTTGCTTACATTGACAAATATTTATTAAAAGAATATGGTACGTTAAATCAAATTTGATTTCTACATTGATTATATTTCCTTCCTCAAGGGGGGGCTGTAACTGAGTCATCTAATCAATTCAATTCCAGGCATTTAAATGGCGCTTGGATTAAAACATGAACAAAACTGACATAACTATTAACTAATTAGCCAAAATAGCTCCCAAGTAAACCTGTAAGCAACATATCTTAGTAGTGAGGAATCAAAGTAGCAAATCACAACTTCAAATAAAAACTTGAGCAAAAACCTTGAACTGGTAAATAATTGACTAAACTATAATAGATAAATATCTAATTGATATCCAAGATTAATCATTTATTGTCTGTAAAATAATAAATCACTGCATGGACAAGATGTTTGATATTGCTGTCTAAGGGTATCGTGGCACCTCGGAAGAACCAGATGTTCCCCGCCTTGTCTTCAAAGGCAGCGTCGATGCTTTCAGGGATGCCGTTCCAGTGGCGGGAGGCCAGTGCGGGGTACCCCGCCTGCAAGCGCCCATCACGTATGCGCCACACGTAGCGGGACCTGAAGAAGAACAGCTCACCGCGGATCATGGACACGGCGTCGAAGTCTGACCTGCAGGCATCTGGCTGCGAGGGGAAGTGAGGAAGACCCTTTAATTAAGGAACCTCAGTTTACACACTCCGCTCTTTTGTGCTGTTGTGTGTATAGCAATGAGCACCATAGTTAACCCCTCGCACTACTTGGGACTCACATTAATCAGGTCATGTGACTCGGTCTATGGTAAGAGCTGATGTGAAGTGTAGGGCAGCCTAATGGCTAAATAAACAGAAGTTGACGTGTGTGGCCAAGGGAGCGGGGCCATACTCACAATGTTAGAGATCTCATTGGTCTCTGGGATGACTGGCGGTGGGGTGGATGGTTTACGGGGGCCATACAGGTACTGGATGCCCCGTCTGTCATCGTCGCTTAGCTCCAGGGGGTAAGAGAAGCTGTAGAATGGTGACATGAGGGATCCGGGCTCCAGCGAGTGCTGCAGGCCCAGAACGTGGCCGAACTCGTGGGCGGCCACCTGGAGCAGGTCCGTCCCTGAGGGGAAGGGGTACATGAGATGCCACAGTTACGGGAGGTTCAGGGATATACAGGGTGTAAGGGAGGCACATAAGGGAGGTTCATAAGGGAGGCTCATAAGGGAGGCTCATAAGGGAGGTACATAAGGGAGGCACATAAAGGAGGTTCATAAGGGAGGCTCATAAGGGAGGTACATAAGGGAGGCTCATAAAGGAGGCTCATAAGAGAGGCTCATAAGAGAGGCACAAAAGGGAGGCACATAAGGGAGGCTCATAAAGGAGGCACATAAGGGAGGCTCATAAAGGAGGCACATAAGGGAGGCACATGAGGGAGGCTCATAAGGGAGGCTCATGGATCCTTACAGGTCACACAACCTCACTCTCCTTCTCACCCATGCTGTTGCCTACTGTCCAGGTCTCGTCATAGTCGAAGTGAATATCGCCCTCGCGGTGGGTCCTGGGAAAGAAGGCGTGGGCCAAGATGCCCCCCGGCCCGTCGAAGGGTAGGCTGTCTCCATGCCAGTACCTGTCAATCAATCACAAAGGGTAAAAAAAAATCATTTTCTTCCTCTGCTAGCTTCTGTTTTTCTCTCGCTTTGCGGAAGAAATGAAGTGCGTGTTGTCAGTAAGACAGAGTAATGGTATTAGGATGTGTGGTTCAGTACCCTGCACACAAACATGCATATGCACATATTGGACATTAGGGGACATAGTGGTGAAAGACACTGCCCTGAAAGTTAGTGTAAATCCTGGTACGGGGGAGGCCGGGGGGGGGGGGGGGCTGGTGGGGTACTAAAAAATTCTGCCCCCTCCAGCCCTCCATAGTTTATATACTTGCATAATTTTACATAATTAAGGGCCCCTGTAGAGTGCTGGTCCCCCTGAATCTGCCAGGGTATCTGTGCCCCTGCTGTACTCCCACTGCCATATCTATGGCAAGATGATGTCTATGATAAGATGCTTAATCTAAATGGCTCCAGTGACATATATGTACAGGTAAACATTCGGGGAAGCTCATTAATAGAAGACAGGCGAAGGTCCAGTGTGGCTGTGTCTGGCAGAGTGATTGTACCTCCACTGCACCCTTAACCCCAAAATCTGCTCCAAGGCCGCAGTAAAAATCACTGACCTTATGCACTTAGCCCAGTCTTTACTCATAGAAGAACAAGAAGGAATACATGAAAACCAAAGAATTCCTAAGTGCTTACACAAATAATCTTCATTATCATTACTGACTAGTATATATTTGTATAAAAGTGCAAAATTAGGCTGAAAATCATGAAAGTGTAGAGATGTGTGGCAATTAAGTGTAATTTTAATACTCTGTAGTAAAGATAGATGCTTGAATGGGCTTGGCGATGTGAGTCAGCTGGCCCGGATGAAGGAATCTGCCAGGCTCCCTGTGCGAAGCTGCTGTCCACCGGCACGGAACCGGCACAGAACCGGCACGGAACTGGTACTGCCGGTGCCGCAGCAGGAAACATGCCAATGACTGTGCAGTCCGATTAGTGGGGGGGGGGGACCCGGAACGAGAGAATAAGGCCTGGGGGGGCGGCGGTGATGGCATCTGAGGGGTTCGATAAGGGAGGTAATGAACTGTAAAGTGGTTCATTAAAAGTACAAAGCCCCCCTTTTCCCGCCCTTTCTGGGTTTGCCGGTTCACAACCCTGGTGGTCTGCTTGACTGGCGGAAAAATGAAAACAAAGGGGTAGCTGAGGTCCTTCAGTTAACACCTTCGTTTCATTGCTCTTTCCTGTCATTTTCAACCCTCTGAGGAGCGAAGTAATCAGAAACAGACAGAAATGCCTTCAGAAATGGGGGGGTGGGGTGGTGAGGGGATCAAGACTGTGCCCCTTTGCCTGCCTAGTAATCTTCTCTGCTGCATTTCTGACGGACAGCGATTTATAATTACAGAGAATCCCACAGTGTTACAGCGATGAGTCTGACTTGCTCTGTGGTCCTCAGGGCTGTTACTGTTCTTGCATTTTGCCATTTCGGAGTTGCAGTGGTATATTTGCTCCTCACCTATCCCTAAAGATAACAGTGTCCCTTCTGTGCAAAACCAGCAGCTAAAGCTCCCACCTCTCATGTTTTTTAATCCCTCTTAAATCCTTAAACAGCTCCTGTCGTTGCCTGTTTAAATTGAGGCTTTCCTTTCGCCTGAACGTACACTCTCTAGGTGCTGACTGATGCTGCCGCACTTGTAATTACACAGCATAGTATCGTAATCAGTCATATGCGATCTGCAAAAGAAATCCATTCGCATCAAACGAGGGGCATTCGAATGAGCTTCGAGACATCTGGCATCAGGCAAATTCCAATCTGCCAGAAATTATAGTCTTTGTGAGGGGAAAGTAAGTCTTTGTCATTTATGTTTCTGATGAACCTACAACCTCAACAGATGCTGTTCCTCCAGCCACCGCAGTTGAAATAAGTTTGCACGTTTCAATTTGTAAAAAAAAAATTGCATGTAAACAACGTAGGCTTGCTAAGGGTCATGTGATTGCTCTTCACAGTGATGTAAACAGACTTGTCTGTGAGTTGGGCTAGGGCCCAGTAAACAGCCTGTTTAATGGCACTAATGATAACTTGTGGTCACGGGATGGTTTACACGTTTGTAATCAGCACAAAGTCCCCTGTTTACTTTGCCCGCAATTGGCCATGTATGCGTGAAGCTCTGTCGGGTGGCCTCTGCGTAAATGGCTGTTTTGCAGTTGTGTCACTTGTTTACCCATAGATGCCTGATAGGTGCTTTCTGTTGTGTGTAATGCGCAGGTTCAGAGGTGTGTAATTGGCGACCCGCCGGGCCTCCCGCATGACACCGTTCCCTCTGACCTTGTGAAGTCGATATTGATGTCGGCCCGGCCCCCGTGGACCTCTCTGAAGTTGAGAGGGGTGACGTCGCTCCAGACGCGCAGCGCCTCCTGCAGGACACGTCGCACCTTGTCCTCACTCATCTGCCAGGGAAAGCGGACGATCCTGGGGGGTGATGCATATACATACAGTTGAAGTTGTGCTTCACCTGTGAATACTTTGGCACGAGAGGCAATTCATTCGGGGGGGGAGGGGGGGGGGCTGGGGGTTTGGCAGCACTGAAAGGTTGTTAAGACTGCATACAGGAAATCCCACGTTCCCAAAAGATCAGAGTCCCCATGGACACAGATACGCAAACGTCCACCAGACACCCAAACACCAAACGCAAGTCTGCCGGCCCATAATCCCTTTCTTTCATTCACCAACTTGCTTTCTCAGTATGAGACTCTGAGCGCCACATAATAATAATCCCAGCCGTCCCCCACCTAACCTGCAGAGGGGCAGCTAACTCTGCAGCACAGGCTGGGGGGTTGGCTGTTCAAAATGAGAGTCAGCTGTCTCTGATTAAGCCCTGTCAGGACTCCGCTAATACCTGCCGTCACAGGTGATTGAAATGGTGTAACGTGTGCTGAACTTGCAGCACGAGTGACTCAGGGGGTAAAACAATAAGGAGCTTTATTGCCAGGCCAGCATGTTAGCATTTAACAAGCCTGATGCCTTTACATTCTGCCGTATGGGGGTGTACAGGCAGGGTCTCTGTTTCAGATGCACATGCAACATGCAAGCTCTTCATACTAAACAGGCAAACCCATTAATTCCAAGGTAAATTCTTTGCTTGTTTTTTCTATCATTTTTGATTTGTTTATTTATACAGAAAAATGCATTAATATAATAATAATTATATGATTATTATTATTATTATTTATTATTATTAGTAGTAGTTGTCCCTTTTGTACCCCATGACCTGCAGTCATCCCACCCCCCCTGTCGTGGCTGGTCCTGAGACGTCTGAGCTCCATATTTCTGCCCTTTGTCCTTGTCCCAGGTCAGTGGCCCCTCCCCCCTGCGAGCCCGGGCAGGTAACCCTATCGCTGTCTGAGCCCCCACCCCCCCCCACCCCCCGGCATGGCGTGCCAGGACAGAGCCACCCGCCGACACTGGCGTGGTCTAATTAGAGACAGCGGGGGCCCAGAGAAGAGCCCTCATTACAAACCGGAGCAGAAAGGACACCAGGCCCCCCCCCAGGCCTTCCTCTCCAGCACAAAGCCGTAAAAGCAGGTTTAAGGGAGAGGTACCTCCCCCCCCCCGCCCCCCGGGGGTGTCTCCTTTGTTTGGCTTTCAGGGGCCCGTGTCAGATTTACCGTGGATGCATGACTTGGAAGACGTTATGACAGTCAGTGGATGGGGGCTCTGGGGCTCAAAGCAATTCAGATGGCAGACAAACCCCATGTGGGGGGTGAGGCTCGGAGTGTCATCTTAATGAAGACGGCCCCCCCCATAAAATTATGAGTGATGTAAAAGCTCATGGATGCTCCAAACCAAAGGAACACACTCACTTTGTTTATCGGCTCCCATTAACATGCCTACTCAGGATAACAATGACCGGACTTGAACTTGGAGCGCAGGCCTTACTTGTAGCTGAGGTCTGTCTTGTCCCAGCGTCCCCCGAACAGCACAAAGCGCCGCTGCCGTCGCCGCTGTCCCCTCCCGTGGGCCTCGAGGACCTCGCGCGCGGTGTAGTCTGGCACCCCACAGCGGGGCCGCCTCCACACCTCAGAGCCATTTCCGGGGGCGGCCCCCTTCACGTCGAAGGCCTCCTTCGCTGTGTCCTGAGCATGGACGGGCCACCCCCTCTTTTTGTCCGGGTACAGATGGGGCTTCTCCAGCCATCCCTGGGGAGCGGCGAGAAGCCAACAGCATCTTACGGGGTCTGACTGGACCAGGTGCCACAAGCCACGGCTGACGGGGGCCCGGTGCAGCTTTGGATTATGGGATATATTCTAAAAAAACTGGATGCCGTGTACAAAAAAAACTCTAAAAAGGCCAAGGGTGCAAAATACGTGCTCAGGAAAACTGAGTATGTATATAGTATAATAGTATAATAGTGTAATAGTGTAAATATTATGACTATAAAGTTACTACTGGGAAACATAATGAAAAACCATTGAGAACATTACAGATTGCGTCTATTGAGTGTACTGTTGAAAATACTCATCACTACAAAAAACACACTCAGGTAAATACACACTGTAGGCAGACGTATATTAACCTTCATCTTCTGCATTCATTTCCTGCCTCTTTAATGGCTGATAACCTGATAAACTCACACTCGCCATCATAGTCAGTTACCTTCATGAGCACTTGGGTTTGTATTGAATGGGGCAGAGTTGAGATATGGTGGGGGTGGGAGTCGTGGGACGTCTGTATTTTCACATGTTTTTGAAATTGAAGGCCAGCTGTACAATACAAAACACTGTTTTTTGTTGTGTTGCGTATCCATATTTTAAATCTCTTTAAGAAGCAACAAACAAACCCAACATAGCAGCATATTTTTGTACTTTGGTATGTAATATTTATGCAAACGCAGATGTTTTTGGGCACGTCTCCCCCTATCTGTCCTTTACAACAGAACAAACACAGTGTAAGAATCTGAGCAGAACGGGTCATTTAAACACTGGTCGAAAAAGTTTACTATAGTAAAATCTACCAATAACCACAGTCATGGAAAAACACTAATACCAGCTGAAGTTCAAAAGAGGTTTTGTTTGTATCCAGTATATTATGGGGTGTTTTTGTTTTCTCCCTCTAAACTACATTTATGTGACATTCGTGCTGGTATAGACCTTGCCTGAATGAACAGTGTAGTTTTCATAACCTCTCTACCTACTCTTTAATTAAGAAGTGACACTTCTGTGGGATGGACATAAACTCTGTGACATTCCTGTATGTGCCCCCCCCACCCCCCACAGATTCTGGTTGAGTTCTCCTGTGGTCTACAAGTCTGTGTTTGTAGAAAGACGCCGTCTGCCAAGATGTGACAACGTGTGATAAACAATAACCCATAAAAGCAGTTGTCTGGGTGTATGTGTGTAAATACAGACCCTGTGACCCTCTGTGTTGGTTCATCGAGAGACGAGCACTCTAAGAGCCCCCTGTCATCGGAGGAAGACGCCGGGGGCACCGTTCAGGCCGAGTGGCACTCCTCACATTTGTCGCGGTGGATGCTTTTCTGGGATATGGGGCCTCCGATTTTCACAAGGAGACCACAGACATACGGACCTTTTTTGAGCTAGTCCACTTTGCCTTCAAGATGAACATATAACATGCACAGTATCTAATCCAGCGCAACATAGAGGCAACTGTTAGGATGTACCCCCCTAGCACGAGAAGGATTGAAGCCTGGAAAATGCACACAGAAATTGCCATGTAAATCCTTTGGACCTCAAGCAAGATAACTTTGAGTTGTGCTGCTTAAATGCGTGTTTAAGTGTCCCCGCAGGGTGGATAATTTCACTTCATGGGGGTATATTATCAATCCAGACAATTTTGAGCTGGAGTGAGAGTTAATACTTCACACTCAAAATATCAGATCAGATTACTTCTGCCCCTAATAAGAACCATGAACTGACGGGGGTGAGGTTTGTGGGGGATAAACAAACCTGTAAGAATAACCAGAATTTAAGATCATGGGATTGACTGGCATGGACTCTTTAAGATCCACACAAAACACCAAGTGCTCCAGGTGTAGACTGATCATCGATTAAAAATGATTACAAAACCTCCAGGAATTCAGTCTCAACCACAGTGAAATCCCCATGTATAAACATTGACCTACATTCAGACCATAAGCCTTCTACTAACCTCAAATGTTACCTTACCTCACCCTTTGATGATCTAAATCACGTGCAGTAACACTGACACTCATCTAGGGGCTGCTATGGGGTCTCCAGAATGAAACAGTTAGTCGTCACTTTGAAACAACAGCTTCTTTGATTCTGGCTTGGAGTCAGAGCGATCTGGAGCATGACGGTTCTCAAACAACAAAGCAAATTAAGAACAGAAGGCAGGTCGTCACAGAATTTATAGCTGAGAGTTCAAATGCTCACAAATGCCAAACGCAGGGGATTAAACTTTGGCCCTGGTGCTGAATGTTCACCACTGTGTTGGGGGGGGGGGGGGCAATGAGAAATAGGACCCCAGGAAAAGGTGTTTGAAAAGCAAGAGGCCTTTTTCGCTCTTGTCAACAGTGAATTAGATCCGCTGGGACTCGTCTGGAGTTTGACAAGTGAAGCTGACAATGTGAGTGCAAGACAAAGGTGAACATTGCATTGCATTGCATTGCAACAATTTCCCCATGCGGGACCGTCTGACCGCAGCCCTTGGTCAGTGATGCAAGCAGTTACGACACCCACTTGTGCGTCCTTGAAACATCCTTTCCATTGTAACATAATTTCAATATTTCATTTACTTTTAAATTACTTGTATTCTCCACAGGCATATATTACATGCTGTAATACATAGATTTTAGGAATCTATAGTTCTGTAAATATATCAAGTAAACATTTTGAATAGTTGGAATTCCATTCTAGTTTGTAAAGGAGGATATACTGGAATGTTGGTGCTCTGGAGGGTGGGTCATAAGTCAAATCCAAAAGTACACAAACCTGCCCTCCACATGACCTTCTGAGGCCGAAAGTGACCTTGCCACAAATCCACAAATGAGGGATTAGGGGTGAAGTAAAAGCACATAGAAAAGAGAGCAGTTTTACCGCATCTGAATCGCAATTTTATTGTATCTGGGTTTAAAACCCCAAAAAAAATCTCTTGTAAAATGATGGGTGTAAATTATTTTAGTTGAGTATCTGTTTAATGGCAGATTTCACATCATAAGCAAAGTATGAAAATGTTCAATGACAACCCAACCCTGATGAAAGAGCATTCCTGCTCACAGACACACAAGGGAGCTGTGAATCACAGCTGAGAACTTGACTGAGATAAAAAAACACACAGGATAACCCGTTCGCCTTTGTTTGGATTAGTTAGAGCCAAGGATGCATCACCATGTGGATTTATCTCCTGCTAGCAGTACATTTCTACCAAAGGTTGCCCCAGTAAACCTGCGAGCACCATGACAGATAGTGGTGCTGATGAATAGCAAGATCTTGAGTGATCATATCACTGCCAACTTTGACGCACCCAGCAGTTAGTCCAGTATCTTGGGTCTCCACTCCAGTTGACCGGCGGAGGACTGGAAATTAACCAGTCGACTGATGTCCTTTCCAAGCTTTATTCCTGAAACTACAAATGCTCCAGCATTGTACAATGCCTTGGGGTCCGTGCCAGTGATAGACTTCCAGGAGATAACGCTGCCTATATGAGTCTAAACATCTCTGCACTGATAATATATCTGATGTAATTCCTGAGTCACATCCTTCTCACGTATGTTTGCAATTCCAAAGTAATTAAAAAAGTACATGTGCTGTGGATTTCCGGGTTAACTGAGAGATCTACTCTCACTCTGCACATCATTGTTCACTGTCACCATGGGGAATATTACGCACTAGAAATTGTCTGCACTGATGAATGCCTAATTGGACAGCCGAAAGGAGACACCCTGTTTTAGGCTACCAGCCTCCTCTAGGTACATATGTCATGTTATCAATCACACTGGATGTCTTCACCTATCAAGTATTTTACATTACTAATACCCACGTTATCTTGGTGACCAGCATAACTGCATGAGAGATTTTTAAAGTGGGGGGGGGGGGTTCAAAACAGTGAGCAAAAGCTATGCTTGATAAGGCATTTGGCACAATTTGGGCTAATGATTTAATATACTAAACATTTTGATTGACACTGGCCTATGTATATACACTGTTATTTTGTTGTCTGATATGGAGTTGCCAATCACCCACGAACAGCCTATTGGACAACAGCCTATACAACAGATAGCCTTCTCTACAGCGTGTTCAATGTGATTAAATTTACTGAGCCCCAGTATACTGTAATGCTACCTATTTTGTGAGGACACATTCATAGATTTATTGCTTTATTCTAACAGGCATAGTTTCACATTAGGCCAAACTCAGATGAAGTTTGTTGTGGTGACATAAATTGGTCTGTCTGAGAGAAGTGATGTTGATAAATGTATTCAATAAAGGCTTGGTATAGGTTATATAGAATTTTAAGGTGCTTTTACACTGCCAGAACTTGCTTCTGGAACCAGAACCTTTTGTCCAGAACCAGGGACTTTTGTAGCGTTCACATCGCAGGAACTCGGCCTGATTATAGTTCCTCGGAGGCAGTTCTGGAACTCTGTTTTTAGTACCTCCTCCAGACTAGGCACTTTTCGTTGGAACACGAGCTACTTGGGAGGAGCTTAGAGCCACAGCATGCTGATTGGTTGACTATAAGAACCGGTGCAAACCTGGAAGTTATGCGAAAAGAGATGTAGCAGAGTAAAAATTAAGCAAATGGGAAAATTTTTTGTATCCCAATTACATTTAATGCATCAGTTAACACATTTTTATGCTTTCTTTATATTTCTCCATCAGAAAATTTGATCGCTAACCAATATACTTATGTCTAATGTTGCCAGTGAAACTTGACAGGTTTTGGTGGGATAACATTACATAGTTTTTTATTCTGTGGAAAACTAAACAGCATTCTGTTCCAGAATCAGGAACATGTCACGTGTCATATAAGTAAAATATAAATAAAAGACTGTGTCCCATTTTAATTGTGATCGATCCCCCCAATAACTAACGACTAACTAACAAAACAGCTTATTTATCCTCCATTGTTTTGGCGTGGGGGTGTAGTTTTGTATGAAATTACTAGGAAAGTTTAACCTATGAACTTTTTGCGGCTTCCATGCTTATTTAACATAAAGGTCCCGGTTCCTGTTGTGTGGTGTGAAATTGACACACGAAAGGAGCTACAGAAGTTGCAGGTCGAGAGCCCAGGAACTTGTAAGCAGGGACTGGAACTTCTGTTCCGGAACTTTGGTGTGACAGTGCTTAAGTGTACTTATATTTTTTGCTATTTGAAAGAACACTGACAGGTGTTTGTTTTTTTTCCTGGACTCCATTTTTCTGTATTGCATATTTCTTGCATATATTACTCTTTATTAGTGGTATTGTACATCAAGATGTATTGATGCATTCCTTATAACTCGGAACTTGAAAACTCTACTCTGAGTCCCTCCCAAATGACCGAGCTCCTCACCCTATCTCTAAGGGAGAGCCCAGCCACCCTGCGGAGGAAACTCATCTCGGCTGCTTGTACTTGCGATCTCATTCTTTTGGTCACTACCCAAAGCTCGTGACCATAGGTGAGGGTAGGAACATAGATCAACTGGTAAATCGAGAGCTTTGCCTTTTGGCTCAGCTCCTT
>JAODJU010000119.1:24998964-25021273 GCA_026776725.1 Gnathonemus echidnorhynchus | reverse complement strand
TGCGGTAAACCCCAATGTACAGGAGCCCAGCCAGGGGGCAATAAGTATGCCCACCCCCGCTCGGCGCCTCTCCCCGCGGGCAACTCCAGAGTGGAAGAGGGTCCAACCCCCTTCGAGGAGACTGGTTCCAGAGCCCAAGCCGTGCGTTGAGGTGAGCCCGACTATGTCTAGCTGGAACTTCACAATCTCGCGCACCAGCTCAGGCTCCTTCCCCATCAGAGAGGTGACATTCCATGTACCTAGAGCTAGCTTCTGCAGCCGAGGATCAGACCGCCAAGGTCCCCGCCTTCAGCCACTGCCCAGCTCACATCACACCCGACCCCTATGGCCCCTCCTACAGGTGGTAAGCCCATTGGAGGGGGGACCCATGTGCCTTATTCTGGCTGTGCCCGACCAGGCCCCATGAGTACAGGCCTGGCCACCATGCGCTCGCCATCGAGCCCCACCCCCAGGCCTGGCTCCAGGGGGGGGCCCCGGTGACCCGCGTCCAGGCAAGGGAAATCGTGATTCCACTATTTTATTCATCATGAGGGGTCTTGTGAGCCGCATTTCGTCTGGTCAGAACAGATTCATAATGCGAATTTATGCAAGCGAATGCTACATGTTACACATCTTAAAGTAAATCATGATGTATACAGTAAAGCATCTCTAGAGTTTTACGTCACTGTCGGCCTCCAAACATGGTAATGCCTTGACTGAGCTGACCCTTCTGCAGTGGAAAACCAAAGTGAACTGGAACCGCACTGTAACTACTCTCCCTCAGTATAGCTCAGATACGGATCGATTCCTGTATGCCAATGGAAAAGTGCTATGAGACTACCTACAAAGGAAGTGAAAGGAAGAGAGTGGGAATGTGTATGTGTAAGCACGAGGATGCACAGGGATGCATGTGTGTGTGAGTACAGTCCTTCTGCAGCAATCACATGTTGTGAGTAGTTTGTGATTGTCAACATAGTTTGATCAGTTCAATAATGTAGATATCTAAGCATATATCAGTATGCTACTTGCTTATTATTTTTCCCTCAGAAGTGGGGGGAATAGTTCAGGGTCCCATATAACTTGTGGGGACGTGTCCTCCCTGTCCTCCCCACTGTCTGCCTTGTCTGCATTGGATCCATTCATGCTTTAAGGGACTTAAGTGCTATGTAACAAAGTGCTAATTTATCCAAAGAGCCCTTTCTCCACTGTGCAGAAGTTTCAATGACAGTAAATGGGGTCAAATTGTCCCACAGTATGAAGCCCTAATGTTTACTTTAGTGACCGGTGCAATTCTCAGATTCGACCCTTAGCTCCCCCCCTCCAATATTCAAACCAAAGTTCCACTCTTGACCACTTCCCCTGCACTAGTCCTCATGATTAGGCCTGAATTTGCTGGGGGGGGTTGGTTGCAGATCAGAAGGGGCTGACACCTGGGGCTGAAACCTTGATAAGGTTTTTTAGTCTAAATAAGCCTAAATAAAGTCTAGAACTGCCTATGACACTGACATACCTGAAAAAGAGGTAATTGACTCAAAAACTCCTAAGAACAAAAAAAATCAAAGAAAAAAACTGTACAAGAAAAACTGTACAAGAATGCTACATACTCCTGATTTGCCGCACGTTGCATTAAAGGGCTCGAAGCTAAGCTAAACTACAATTACGAGTGCAGGTACCTGCTTGTTTGGGAGTCCCTGATCACCTCGGGTTTTCTTCGGCAGTGTTTCTGAAAGGCTGTTCGTCTAAACAGTCCGCTGGCTGGATTCCTTCGTGTAGCCATACGGTCATTCATGAAACCTAAGCTTATAGTCATATCGATCCTTATCCAAAGAAACGCAGTGGTGTTCGGTGTAATTGCAGCATCATCGCCTTAGTCTCATTCCCAAACACATCCTTTCCTTTACTTCCACCCAAAACAATTTATATTGTCACATTCCATTGAGGGAGAGTCATAGTACTTTATATGTCCGTATTTAAAAAAAATCCTTGTTGCTCAAATACAGAATCACGTAACACAACTTCCAATAATTAGACCAATATTTCAGATCGCGTTCACGGTTACTTGCCTCTGCTCATCCTCGAAATTAATTACACTGGTTACCAAAGACTTTGATATATTTGGGCCACCACAGCCGCACTTGAGCGTTAAACCACAGAAATCGTTTTGATTTTTGAAACATATAAATCATGCAGTTGTACGTCTGCGTAACAGCAGGCAGAAACATGTCTGCAATGCGTTTGTGGGTCATTCTCAATTTCTCCTAACGCTATGTGGGGCAGAGTTCATAAAAAAGCCGAAGCCGGAGCTATTCTGCAATTGTTTTTTGGGGTTGTTGTACATGAGAAGAAAATGATATTCAGGGATTATCACTGGGAGTCTCTGTTATTCTGTGTCTACGGCTCCCGAAGTCCCCGCAATCCTGCCCCTTTCAAATATCCCTGCGTCAGCAAACAGTGAGGTTTGTTAACCATCAGCAGATGCCAGATAACTTGCCCCTGCCTGCATAATCTTTTTTCTTTCTCTTTTATCAACGGCGGGGAACAAATTGACTGCACCGCTCCATTGCCGGACTTTGGTCTTCTGCATACGGGCGAGGAAGAGGGGGGAAGTAAGAATTTTTGTGTTTATATGCCAGCAGTCGCTTCCCCTACGTGCCATTTGCCACCATTTATATATTTTTTGTCGGGACACCCTGCTGCTGTCTCACCACGGACAGGGGGCTTGCGGGACACGTGTTTGTCGTTTCCTTTTCACGGCAGATCAGAAGCAGATCCACATGCTCGCCTCCTTTTCTTTGTGCTTTGGGTCGAGTCGCGATCCCTATATGCTGAAACCGCTGGAAACTTGTACATCTGTCTCGTGCTGCTAACTCGATCTGCGCGGCGCGTGCTGTGTACTGCTGCCTGAGCCCCCGGCCCCCCCCCCAAAAAAATGATGTTAACATCTTTTGTGAGGCGATGAATAAGCTATAACAACTGAGAAAGAGCAAAGAGCAGAGTGGTATGACGATTTTATGGGATTATTTCAGGATAGGACACATTTAAATGAGGGGAAAAGTATAATAAATAATAAGTAGATGAAGTTCAACGCATATCGAAAAACATTTACTACGGATAGTTAACCTGCAAAACGTCTTAATGGCCCCCAATACCTCACACCGCAGGGCATTGTTCGAGACGGTGACTGCATACCGAACCGCCCACTCCAGCTTAAGCTTGTTACTGAACAACAGGCTACACATTATATGCAATCAAAGAAATGTTTTCCAGGGAGTATTCGAGAGCAAAACCGAAAAACAAAACACGCAAAAAAATAACATAACAAAGTAATAAAAATGGGAATGCCTCAGTCTGCTGTCTTTGATGGGTTATTTTTAAATGTAAGTCTAAGGTAAAGGACAGAAGAGGCGATTGCATTGATCGAGAAATGACGAAAATCCGAGCTGCAGGAATGACAAGCAACCGGTCGGCCGTCAAAACACGTCTGAGTCATTCGTCCTACTTTTTAATATTTGAAACCTACTTATAAAGATTTTCACTCATCAACAGGGGGATTTATTTTGAATGAATAGGCCCACAGCTCTTATTTCTTTTTAATATTTGAAAGGTTCGGTATTTCCAGGCATGTTCCTACCTTAAGTGACACTGCGCTGTGCTGTTTATGAAAATAAACGCATTTTTTTTTTTAGCACAGACACAACCTTACAGGATCAGTGATACAGCTGCAAGTAACTGGCAGTAGATAGTATAACCGCTACTCGCTGCGATCATTATAGGTGAACACTGTCCTATATACCGCATGGGACAGCATGGTGGTTAGGGGGGTACGTGTGTATATGCAGTGTATATGCAGTGTTTATTCTGGCTTAGCCAACGAAACGCTGAAATGAATAATGACGGAGTAACCAGCAGATGCCATATATAGTGAAATGATTCAATGCAAAATAAATGCAAAACGTGAAGTCTGGAGTCAGACTACACTCCAAATAGTCACAGAATTAGACCATCGCACCATCGCAATTTAAATAGCTACTTTAGATTTTAAAAAAATCATTGTAAGTCACTCACCGCTGCCGCTTTGTACCTGTTGGAAGCTTTCCCTTCGGGTACGGGAAGGGAATGAGCACAGAGGAAAAGCAGCAAGGCTATGGCGCTGGACAGCCCCCCAGGAGTCAGCATCATCCTTCGCTTAGAGTCGGACCTGCAGATTTCACCTCCCGGCGTGATGGGATGGAGACTGCGCTCAACTCGCCTCACAGTCAGGGAGTGTCTGAGAGATGTGTTGCAGCGTATTTATACTCCGTGATTTCTTTGTTCTCCAAAAAACACAACTTTTTTATAGGCAGGAGAGATATTTTCCCCTGGACCAACGTTATTTAACCCCTTACTGTTCGGCTGTACTATCCCTCCCGACCGGTACTACTGTACGTGTATTCCAGCATTTTAAAGGATTGTCTCATTACAGACCCAAAATAATTCTACAGGTACAAAAGGCGTGACTTAAAATATGTACTGTAGATTCCCAGTGTATCTGCAGTTATAAAATGAAATTATGTTTAGTGATCAAACAGTGATTTTAATTCCGATTGCATTCGCTTGTGCATGGTGTCATTGCCGATCATTGTGCCGGGACATGTGTGGCATTTCTTCTAGTCTCGCATTTTCCCCAGTTTTCTTCTTTTGGTGAGGAAAGTCGTCAAAATCACGACGAGTAAAATCGTACTTAGATTGGGGAAATGCCTAATTTCCAAAGTGGTATGCATTTGAAAGCAAGCCAGTTATTTTTATTCTGAGAGCTCGATCGTGACAAAATTAATATGAGTCAAGCTGCATGCTAGTTACAGCGAGTCGACACACGCGCGCCTGCACCGCTACATTAACCTAAAACTAGTGGCATCTTAAAATCCAGTAATACAGTTGGCGAATACGCTTTGAAGTAAGAACAGTGTGGCTTCTATATAGATAAATGGATTTACGCTTTGACATACAGATACCCGGTTAAACGTTTCAAATGTATTTTATAATTAAGATGAAAAATCCACATTTGAAATGGCCAAGTCGAAGAAAGTCTTCATTATTAGTAGCATAAGGATTACATAACAACATAGGAATATTATAATTATAATGTCATAATGCGTTTCTCATGTATGTAAAAGTTTCACCATGGTTTATTCTCACATGAGCCGGTGACAGTAATACTTTGTTTTGCGAATAGTTCGATGTTTATTTATAGTGCCGTGTTGGTGCCGTAGGCGTGGTACACGTTATGCTTTTACTGTAAAATATGGTTTAAAGGAAGATGCAAGGAAACGGAATAATCATTGCCAGTCATTTATGTCATTCCGAAAAGATTTCAGAAATATGTCATGCTGAAAATACCACACAATTTGATTTTAATTTAGATCAAGCCTTCGTTGTTTGCAATTTTTAAATCAATTTTTAAAATATTGTAATTATTTACCTCTTTATAGTAGCTATTCTAGGAAACAATTGAAGAGACCGTGAAGAAAAAAAAAACCCTCGTTAGCGCCATCGCGTGGCTGCAGAGATTTATCGTGGTATGCGGGTGACGCCAGACTGATTGTTAGCATAAACGGAGTGTTTAGCGGAAAAATCTCAGCGGCGTGCGCTGCGCCTATAAGACCACCCATAAGTCAGGTCAGAGGATGAGTACTAATAGCTTTTAATAATCGGTCACAAGACCAGTCTCTTAGCTCCAAATTACAAAAGACAACAATGTTTTCTGATGGACTGTCTGTCAAAGTTGCAAGGAAAGCAGCTTCATGTGTTAGCGGCTTGGGAAAGTCCCTTTTGTGAAGTCAGAGAAATTTTCCACATTTTGCCACAGTTGTAGAAGTAGAACTTCACCACCTTTCTGTGCCCCCCATCTGTGTGTCATATATGCTGACCGCCACCCCCACCCCAGTCATGTGAGATCCCTCACCAATCCATGCTTCTCTGAAGGCTGGTGCCCCAACAGTGCCACGTAGGCCCTGGACATGAGGGCTGTCATGCTTCAGGTGCTTGTTGGGACTGACCTCCTGGCCTGCCAGTATTGCTCCAGGGTCTGCTCCCCACATCCAAGAAAGACCTCAGGCCACAACAAAAACCACATCGCTAGCAGCTGCCAGCCGTCTCACAAGAACCACTTAAGATCAATTATGGGTCAAAAATAGACAGTAAAAAGCATGGGAGCATGTCGTCTGCCTTAAGCACTGGGGAGTTTTGAGAGGGTGGTAGTAGAAAGCCCCTTCCCATTGGGGCTGTTGATGGGCCACATTCAGCCTGTACTACCTCCACATGGTGTGTTGCTAGGGGAAAAAATACACACAGCGCCCCCTTCTGGCAACTCAAGAAGCCAGTTGCATCACAGAAATACATTCTTGGTGCATGTAACATGCATACATGGGCCGGCTCCCAAATGAACACAACGCGATTTGGCGTAAATCACACAAGTTCAAGTATAATGAAGCTGGGTGATGCAATAACTCCAAAGAGAACTCTGACCAGCATCTGGCAGTGAAGCAGACGCTTCCATTGAGCAGCTGGATGTTGTACCACAGTGATTCAGATTAAACACCTGGATAAAAACATACGAGTCTGATTAGGGACTCAAACCAGCAACCATTCACATCCAAGGGTGGGGATTTTACCACTACATTTCCACTTTCCAAATCACCTCATGAAGTATAATTAATGTAACATTGTTACCAGATGGTCAGCCATATCCTGTCATGTGGTTGATTCTGTGGTTTACAGAATAAATGTCCTTATGGAGGCATGACTACACGACATGGGGGAAAACTCCACATTTCTGCTCGTTTTGATCTTAAGAATACAAGGGGGGTGGCAGATGGTAGTTAATAACCTTCTCTGCTCCTGAGCCGGTGTGACTGGATGCGAGAACTTCAAATGGAACAATAGAGTATTAAAGCCCCAGGGGCTCAGATGTCCAGGTGCCCAGTGGAGACATAACAGGCAGATCCCTGACCTTGAAGGTGCATGCTGTGCGGGGGTGGAAGGTTGGGGGCACAAAACTCCAGGAAAGTCCCCAACAGAGAATGAAACTTAAACCCATGGTCAGTGACATAAAGCACTGGCTTCAGTCCACTTTTGTGTAGCTTTACTGTAGCCTCACTGGGTGGGGGTAGGGAGGGGGGGCTGGGGGAATAGATGTGAGGGCTGGTGTGGATTTAGAGATGAAGTGGGGGTGAGAAGGTGCTTGACGGCCAACTTCCCCAGCAGGAGAGCCTTTACTCTCTCTTCTCAGGCACACCTGCAGGGGTGGTGCCCTGGATGCAGGTGGGTGAGGGAGCCTTTTGGGACTTTCCCTTTGTGAGTGAGTCAAGCGTTGCCGGGGGAGATGATGGAGGGGGGGGGGGGCATCCATTGTTCACCCCTAGCCACAGCCGACAGCTGAAGCTGCTTCTTCCATACTTTGACTTTTATGATGTTATCAGATTCTCAGTATCAGGCTGTGGACAGAGAGACTCTGTGGTCTGCCAGGGCCTCCACCATCTTACCCCTTCTCATTCCAGATGCTACTTTGTCTGTCAACAGAGATCTGATCCTCCCAACTCCCCAGGGGCCTCACTGGAGACTTTTTCCTCACCCTCTCATCATAATCTCTTCAGGTTATCTGGATAGTCAATCAACACTCTTTGTGTCCAAGTATAAACCGGTTCAAGTCCATTTCTAAAACCAGGCCTGGAACTTTTTCCTCCCCCAAACCTATCCTACAGTGGTGATGCATGGACTACCTTGTTTGACCTGTTTACGCAGGAATTTGTGACCAAAACATTTCATGTTTCAGATCTCCAAGAGAGGAACAGTTCATTTGCTGCCAGGGTCTGATCTCTAAATGTTTAAGTGAATACACATCTGCAGAACCACATCCGAGTATATTCCTGTAAGCGAAGTATTCGCCACGCAAATAAATGTCACATCATAACGTAAAACCGAGAGTTTTTGGTTAGCATTGGCGTTACGTGACAGTGGATAGCATATTATAAGACATCTGTCTGACCGCAGATTTGTCCAGTTCAACAGTGTGGTTTTTGTTCCTTCAACTGGAAATGGTACACAGAGCAGGATATGGACACAACGAAAATAAAAAATCCCTGTTTGGAGAATTGCAGGCTTCAATCAGCAAAGAAACAGACAAAAGAAAATACGCAGGCTACCTCCATCTAGGGAAAAGGTTAGCGCTGCATCGCCCAAAAGTCAAAATTATCATGTCCTCGTTCCTAGTTGTTATTCCAGATCTTACCCTCCTGGGGGGCTGAGGGGGGCACCGCAGGGAAGGCTGTGTGTCACAGACTGATCTCTTCAAGTCCATATTGCGGAGGAGAGGACGTATCCTACAGTCATGGGGTTTAGCCGGAGTTGACAGTTTGCACAGTCAGCAGTGTGCTGTGGAGCTGAGGGTGAAGCAGGGACAGAGCCTGGTAAACATACCAACATTCATACAGATTTAATGGGAAGTGAAGCGATTCAGAGCAATGATCCCTAGTAATGCTTTATTATTCTATTTATTTTTTTGTTCGTTTTTTACTATTGTTTCAATCGCAGCATACTGTATATCCGAGAATGCGAATGAAGTAGGTTTAAACTGTATCTCTCAGATAAAAACTAGTTCTGTCTGTAATGTCCTGCCTGTCTCGTCCACGTGACCCTCCTGTCTCCTCCCTGATGTGGCCATGATGAGCCGCACCTGTTGCTTGTTACCTCTCATTAGTCTTTGTATTTACGTATTGTTTGTCTCGCCAGTCCCAGTTTTGTCATTGAAGTCAATCCTCTTGTTTCCTGCGCAAACTACTATCCTTGGGGGCTGCCTAAGTGGGCCATTTCATGTATTTTTAGAGCTGAAAGAGAAATGTGAGGGAAGTAAAAAACCAATGCAACATCAATAATATGCTAATCAAAGCATAGGGTAGGGCTTGAGTAGGGATGCCACCCATTCTGTATAATATGGGATCGTCCTGTATTGGAAAATAAACTTTATCAACATGCCTAGTTGGTGGATCAATTACGCTAAAGGACGGTCAATCGATTACGCTAAAATAATTATTTCAATTAAAATTAGTAAAAAAAGGTTTAAAGGAAGTAGTATGTTTTCGCAATCCTAAGTCGCAGTGCATGTACTTGCACTCTTGCAAGAGTGGGACAGACAGTCGTCCTTGACTTGAAGTACTTCAAGTGACTAACACTGAATGCGTCGCATGTTTCCGGGTGGATCATGAAATGCTCTGCTTCTTTTTCCTCACACATGCATTTACTTCATACCAGTGGCAGATGGTGATTTTTAAAATGGGAGATGCACACTGTAGACAGTTGGTAGGTCAGGTCAGGTTGGGGAGCATGCACTAGCACAGCAACAAAACACCTCGGAATCCTTGTTGGCGACCTCCCCCCCCCCCCAGGCCAACATGTGGTACAGTTGCACCCTCCAAAAATGGCAGTTTATCTGCCACAGCCAGGTGTTACGTGGGCATCCCCTTGGCCCCTTGTCGAGCCGGATCACCCTCAGGGAAACATGCCACGTAGCCATAGTACTGTAACTGATGCTACCTCACAATGCAGGTAATGTGCTGCATTCAGGACACAAAGTCAAACCAGCAGTACCCAAGGATTCTCCGAAGAGACACAGTACCAAAGGAGTCCAGCCTTTGTCTCAGGTCACTAGATATCATCCATGTCTCGCAGCCATACAGCAAGACAGGGAGCACCAGGACTCTAAAGACTTGGACCTTCGTTCTCTTGCAAAGATATTAGGAGTCCCACACATCCCTTTCCAGCGACCTTATGACCCTCCCATGCTCTCCCAGTCTGTCTGCTGACTTCACAGGCGTCAGGAATGTCGCTGTTGAGGTAAGTTAACCTTTTGACGCAGTCGATGTTCTCTCCGCAGATAGACACCCTTGCCTAAAACTTCATTAAAGGCCTGGATCTTGGTTTTTATCCAGGACACTCGCAAGCCCAAACAATCAGACTCCTCGCTCAGTCTCTTGAGAGCCCCAGTCAGAGCCTCCATTGACTCCGCAAAGATCACAGCATCATCAGCAAAGTCAAGATCGGTGAATCTTTCTTCACCAACGGATGCCTCACGGCCGCTGGACCCCACGACCCTGCCCAACACCCAGTCCATGCAAGCATTGAACAGTTGAGCAAGAATACAACTCTGACGAACCCCAGAATCAAATGGAAATAATGCAGAGATTCTGCTTCTACTCTGCACAGCAGTCACAATACTAGTGAAAAGGCCGACCATGACGTCCAGCAACTTGGGGGGGGATCCCATGAAGTCTCAGGAAATCCTACAAGGCAGCTCAATCAACTGAGTTGAAAATCAACAAGGGCTGCAAAGAAACTGTTAATATTTGTGTTTGCACTCCATGAGAACCGTCAGTACCAAGATGCAGTCGATGTTAGACTTCTTAGGTGTAAAACTAATAGGCAAGCAAGTGATCATGGATCCTGGTAAGGATGACCCTACCAAGAACCTTACCCAGCACTGTGAGCAGTCTTATCCCCCTGTTATTGTTGATGTCCAGGTGATCACCCTTCCCTTCCCAGAGGTTGAGATTGGGTTGGAGGCTAATCAGAGGATCAGCCTCAAGAACTGTGGATGTCCAAGACATGTCCAGAGATGTCCAACATCCTAGCTAGAAGATCAGCTTTAAACAACTGCTCAGAGTAGCTGGCCCAGCAGATCTGGGCACTTTTATAGACCCTTCAGTTCTGTAGGAGCCTCCAGTACCTGTCCATGAGGATGCGATTGATCTCCTTCACTGCACCATCAGTATTGGAGTACCTAGTCCAACAATGGGGTTTAGGGCAAAGTCGAGGAACATAGAGCCAACTTTCACCACAGTCACCTGACCTGTAGGGACCGACACAGTCCACATTGCCAGCTCTGTCAGTGCCAGTGGTTGCAGTGAAGTCACCCATAACCAGAGCAGTGTCACTTCATCGGTACCCATCAACCACCAAATGAAATTGTGAATAAAATGTGAATAAAATCACTCACTTCGGTTGGACCATACACTGAAACAACAGACAGGACACGCAGAGAGTGCCTTAGTCTGAGTCTCATAATACGCCTTTGAAGGGAGCAACATCGGACACCATCGGGTGGAGCCAATCTGCCTCAGTAACAGCTACTCCCCAAGTATGGTGGCCATCAGAGCGACCAGATCAGTAATAGATGTTCTCATCTAAAGAGACCTGACCACTCCCTAGTCTGCGTACCTCAGAGACTGCCACCAGTTTGCAAAGTTCCGAATTTATGAAGCTCCACTGACAGCAGGGAAAGATGAATGAATGAATTTTACATTTATACAGTGCTTCTTAAGACACCCAAAGTGCATGCATGTACACCATTGCATACATTTTGTGGTTCAGTGTATGTTCAAGCAATGTTATCAGACACTGTTCTGTGTTATGTAGACACAGTCCTTACAAAATTCTGAGTTTATGGGGTACGGGGGCTCTGCGTTTGTTTCGTTTTGTGGGCAGTGTCATTTTGTTGAGGTCACACTGGTGCACGAAAAAATAAACCACATATGTGTTCATGTAGTTGAATGTAGAAATTGTCTGTCTCTTCTTTCCTTCAATTTCCACACTGTTTGTCTGCTGGACGCATCCAGTGACAACTATCCACGAACTTGTCTGCTAATGCAGTTTCTCTCAAGCTGCTAGAGTTTTGGAAGTCGTCGATCTCGCTTGGTTCAATCAGATGGAATTGCAGTTTGCGTTAAGGAAGATCACCACAGATGCCACAAATACTATTACATGGTATTAGTCCAACAGTGACCAGTCCACCCACTGGATATCCCCAAAACAGCAGCGATCACCCCATTTGGCCTGTTTGAGGTTCCGTGCATGCCGTTCGGCCTTAAGAATGCCAGACAGACTTTCCAGTGCCTCATGGACTCGGTCTCACAGGACCTGCATTTAATTTTTGTCTATTTTGACAACCTCGTCGCCAGCACCTATAAAACCTAGCAGCTGTCCCACCTCCAAACTCTTTTTGAGAGGCTCAAGCCAGCACGCAGCCATATGCTAGTTTGGGCTGAATCCTACTGACTTCCTCGGCTACCGAGTCACCAAGAACAGTGTGGTTCCACTCCTGTCAAAGGTGGATGCCGTCACAACCTTCTCACTCCCGCTCACTGTCAGGTCCCTACAGGAGTTCCTCTGTGTGTAACTTTTACTACCGCTTTAACCTTTGGGCTGCTCCACTCATGTGCCCCCTGTATGAGGCCCTGAAAGGCAAGGCCCCCAAGCACACAGTGGACTGGTCCACGGAAAGGAACAAGGCATTTGTGAAAGGATTTCTGTGGATTTCAACTAGGTTCACAATATAAGTGAAACAGTTTTGTTTGTCACCAAAGTCATTGAGAGCATGACCCCGTCTTCTTGCTTGATGAGTTAATTTTATGTCTTGCACGGCCACGTCTCCTTTTTCAGCTTAAGTGCGTTGGGCATGTCTACGTTGATGAAGGGAGTATACAATTAACTTTTTAAATGCTTTTTTGACCTAAGTACTTGATGGGATAATCGACCCGTGTGAATTGTGTTACACACGTTATTACAGTTAGAGCCTATATCAATTAATGTGATTATAATACGAATAGACCAAATAATAAATAAATAATATAATATTGTCACAGCTGTCATACAGTGTTGGGCATTTCAGGTCCAGAAGCTACAAATCCAGACCAAGATTTTGTTTCTACCAACCAGTTGAGTACTCTCTGACTCGAGTACTCTTCATGCTCAACTGGTTGGTGGAAATAAAACCTTGGTCTGGATTTGTAGCTTCTGTACCTGAAATGCCCAACACTGCTGTCATATTTATGCATAATATTACCACGTTTGTGAGTTTTTGCAAACTTCACACTGTGAGACTCAACACATCTGGAAATATTGTAATTCAAACTACAGTAATTCAAAATAACATGGTTCAAACTACTGTACAATCGCATTACTGATTTATCCCCATATAAAATATGTTCCATATTCTTATATACTGCTTATGAGCTGCCCATGTATAGATGTTCATGTTTCTGTTTTGTCTGTATTACGCTATATGGCAACCACCTGTTACCAGAATTCGTATCCGCAGTAAACTTAATTTTTAACAGTTGTGAGTTTTACTAATTAAAGGAATACTGTTGATTTAAGCACCCATAGAGACTCTTTTAGTTATACTAATGATGATTATTCTTTGAATTCCATTAACTTTAGGCCTGTGTTCAGCTGTCGTAGATGAATAACTCAATGCTACTTCCAACAGCATTGGAAAATTTAAAAAAATATTTCATCTTTGTTTTCCCATTAAGTGTTTCATGGCTTTGAGTGAGGTAATTTTTCAAAAGTGAAACCATCAGGGCCATTTGGGGATACTGCCTGGGATCTGTGGTTTGGTTGGGGGGGAGTAATGGAGGGGCCATTTGGGAACCGTCATCAGTGTTTGGGGGAATTAACAGTCCTGCCTGGATCTCGGCAGAGCGTTAGAAGGCAATTAAAATCTAATAAGTTTTTGCTTCACATTTTACAAGGATAAGTAATGCTTGAAGATTTGCATCTTCAACGAGGCTCAAAATTACTGTCTTTTTAGCCAAACTTCAAACAAAGTTTAATCCTTGGAACCCTTTCTTCACCTTTTCCAGATTATCATGATTGAAAGAAAATGTCTAAGTAAGTAATACAACCTTTAATAATTCATAAGCACATACTTTAAACATAATAAGAGGTGATCTTCAAAACATTCATCCTTGCCTGGAAATGTTTTATTCTCAGTTACTATTACCCTAAACCAGTGTTTCCCAATCCTGTCCTCAAGGACCCACAGACAGTCCATGTTTTCGCTCCCTTGGGAACTTGGGGGAAGCGAAAATGTGGACTGTCCGGCAGGGAGTTCGGAGGGAGCAAAAACATGGACCAACTATGGGTCCCTGAGGACCGGAGTGGGAAACACTGCCCTAAATTATCCATCCGTTAATGTTCCATAACCGCTTATCCTGCACAGGGTCACAGTGAGCAATTCATAAATACAGGTTCCACTAACTGTAGGAAGAAACCTGCACGAACTTAGCCAGGACATACAAACTCCACACGCACATACAGACCGGGTGTGAACTCCTGTCCCTGGAGGTGTGGGAGCTGCCCACTGAGGCAGGATGCTACACTTACACAATTTTTTTTAACATTCCAGATGGAGACACCTTCACCATGGGGGGGTGCTTTGAGTGAAACTTGCAATGGTGGGAAGTTTTGTGCCTAAGTCAGCTCCTTTTTAATAAAAGGGAATAAAACAACCCCCCCAAAACGCAAACCAGACCCTGGTTGTGCCACAACCAAAGCCTTAAAGCTTTGTGAATTAGGGTTACGGCTCTGTGTGTTTGGGGGGGTGGGACATAAAAAGAGTGCCCTGCAGGAAGCAATTATCCTACAGTGTGTCCCCCAGGGCCACGCCGCATGCAGCGACCACAAGAAAAAGCCGGGGGGGGGGCGGGGCTGGGCCTCAGGCCAATGGTTCAGCTGTTGGTGGCTCCCAGCTGGAGAAGGTCCACGGCACTGGAAACATGAGAGCGGCTGGGTGGGGGGGCGGCATATGTTGCAGGGCAGACTCAACCTCCACGCGTAGGGATCACATGAGCCAGACACGTCGATGACATCACCATGCAGATTAGAGGTCTGAGCTGGGCAGTGCACCCTTTAGCTCAGCTGACCTCTTGCCTGGTGGGTTTTTGCAAGAATTTGTGGAGACTTGGGTTCAATATCTGATCAGTCAGCCAGCTTGGGAAAGGTCACATTTTATTTTACATGCTGAATGTGCTTTTTTATTTAGCACCAGCAGGTCAGAGGGAACATGACAACCATTTTGGGCTGATGGTCACCCACCCTTCTTCCTCCTTTGAGCGAATGGTCTAGTGTCCCATTACAGGGAAACAAGTGACCATATCAGACAGCACGGGTCACACACTATGTCGATGGTGGCAGAGGCCGGCTCCGATCTTGTGCCCTGGGCCTGGTGGCAGATGAGTAAGATTGAGTTGTTCCCTCCTCTGAGTAGGCTTGTGCACCAGGCAAAACATACACTGGCAGACCATCCTTACTATGTCGTCTGCAATTCTAGGTCACCAGACAGAATTCCTTGTCCTTTCGTGACACCAGGTCAACTCCTGGTGACCTTTGTGTGTGTCACTGAAGATATCCTGTCTGTGCCCAGGTGGAATGTATATCCTGTCCCCAAAGAGAAGCAACTGACAGTAACCCCCTTGCAGCACAGTACGCCTGTAGGTTTCGAGGGATGTGTTTTGGCCGCCCTTGCCTGATGCCCACCCTTCCCTGTTCCCTTCTGCAGCAACCTGTCATTGCTCGTTGATTCTTTGAGGAGATTCTTTTTCATTTGTGTCACAGCAGCAGTCGAGATTACAGAGTCAACATAAGCCGGAACCTCTTCCTGTCGGCACTTTCGTCCCGTTGCTTCGGAGACAAAGTGTCAGCTATAATGAGTTCCTTGCCTGGGGCATGAACAGCTTCGGGGTTGAACCGCATCAAAAGCCTCTGGCACCGCAGCAGCGGCTGGTCTAGGTCGTACAAATTAATAAGAAGGACAAGGGGTTTTGTGGTCAGTTTGTAAGCTAAACTGACTTAGACCTTGGAGGTAATGGGAAAATCGCTGACATACCCATACCGCAGCAAGACATTCGTTTTTGATTTGTGAACACCTCCATTCCATCTCGGAGAGCATCGTGGAACAGGCGGCCATGGGACGGGGTCTTCGTCCTCATGCATCCAGAGAAGAGCTGCTCCCAGGCTGAAGCTGCTACCATCCTGTGTAACTATGGTTGGTTTATGGGTGTCATAGAAGGCCAGGGGAGGTGTGTTTACTTTGCTGAAGGCTGCCTGTTGAGACCCTCCCCATTGCGTCGTGTTTCAGTAGTTCCATCACTGAGTGGAGTTCTAAAGACAAGCTAGGTAAGAATCTACCTAGATAATTAATCCCCAAAAGAAGAACCTGCCCATTGGAGTGATAAATGTTGTGAGTTTTGTGCTGCTGGAATCCAGCACTATTTGCCAAAACCCAGACAGTGCATTGAGTATAGAAAACAATGTCACGCCAACCAATGCAGGGGCAATGTCTTCCAATGTGGGGAGAATGAACCTCTCGCTCTGCATTGCTTGATTGAGGCACTTTCCCTCAACCACGTATATCCAGAATTTGTACTTCGTTTGTGCTTTTCTGTCAATAGAGCCCATTAATTTTCCAGCTCAGTTTACTGCTCTTCCTGGACTTCTGAGGTCAATTCCAGCCTGGATCAGCAGAGGGCACTGTGGGAATGTCTGATACACTATATTGCCAAAAGTATTGGGACACCTGCTTTTACATACACATGAAATTTAATGACATCCCATTCTTAATACATAGGCTTTAATATGGAGTTGGCCCACACTTTACAGCTTTAATAGCTTCAACTCTTCTGGGAAGGCTGTCCACAACGTTTAGAAGCGTGTTTGTGAGACCATTCCTCCAGGAGAGCATTTGTGAGGTCCACCAAACTTTGCACTTTGCACAATGCAGTCAGGCAAGTACCGTTCTCCTGGCAACCACCAAACCTAGACTCGTCACTCCAAAGAACACGTCTCCACTGCTCTAGAGTCCAGTGGCAGTCTGCTTTACAACACTGCATCCACTGCTTTGCATTGCACTTGGTGATGTAAGACTTGAATGCAGCTGCTCAGTCATGGAAACCCATTTCAAGAAGTTCTCTGTGCACTGTACTTGAGCTAATCTGAAGGCCACACGTAGTTTGGAGGCATTGACTCTGCAGACAGTTGGCAACTTCTGCACACTGTGCACCTCAGCATGTGTTGTCTCCGCTCTGTGACTTTTTCCTGGCCTACCACTTCATGGCTGAGTTGCTGTTGTTCCCAATTGCTTCCACTTTGTTATAATACCACTAACAGTTGACCATGGAATATTTAGTAGTGAAGAAATTTCACGAATGGACTTACTGCACAGGTTGCATCCTATCACGGTACCACGCTTGAATTCACTGAGCTCCTGACAGTGACCCATTCTTTCACAAATGTTAGTAGAAACAGTCTGCATGCCTAGGTGCTTGATTTTATACACCTGTGGTTATGGAAGTGATTGGAACACCTGAATTCAATGATTTGGAGGGGTATCAATATTTTTGGCAATATAGTGTACGTGTACCACGATATAATGGGTATATCGCCTCCAGTATCTATTTTAAATCACACTTCCTTACCACACACAATCAGCCTTAAGCGCCCCTCTATGGATCCCAGAAAAAGCGGTTCATTATCGAGGTCTGATTCCTTGCACATTAAGACGTCTTTCACGTTCCTAATTCTGCAGATGATTGCAAAGTGTCGTAACTTATTGCATTTCCTGCAGCCCTTCCCACAAGCAGGAGACTCATGCTCTTGAATCTGAGCCCGATTGCCACGTGTGCATACACCACAGGGACGGTGATCCTTAGTTCGCTGCTTATGTATGTCGTGTTCCTGTTTGCATTGATAGATTTCTTCAGTGAAACCTCAGGTTCTTTTAGTTGAATGATGAGGCAGCTTCCTTAAGCATAAGCAGTTTATTAAGACAGAATGAAGATGTTACAGAAAGATGTTTCACACATCTGATTCAGTGTCTGTCTGTGTCTGTCTCTGCCCCCGCTGAGGGAAGCAGGCCCTTTATCTATGGTCTTCGTACAGACTCCTGGAGCCAGGGGATCAGACGGCCTTGGTGAGAGTAAGTTGTATGAGAGGCAAAGAACATGATGAGCAAGTAGCAAGGACAGAAAGAAATATAAAAATAAGAAATATGAAAACTAGAAATGAATGAACTAAATGAACATAATTAAACAACTATAAATTAACTACGGAAATCCCTCAGTATGTTCTTTTACCAGTGTGCTTTACATGCTGATTTTGCTGCGTGTGTGAAAGCTCCTTGACCTCCACCAATCTCATAGTTTGGTCTTGCAGCTTCCTTCCTTCAGACTAATGAGTGATCTGCACTGCTTTCTTGAGAGGGAGACTTAGCTGGGGCTCCATTTGTAATTTCTGTGAAACATGCCAGTCCACTATACCTAGGACCACTCGATCACGCATCTGTTCTGCTTTGCCTCAAACTCACAGAATTCAGTCAGTTCATATAAGTTACGTACGAACTGTCTCTCCAACTCCTTGAGAACGCAGGTGGAATCACACCCTCTCATGTATTATATTATGTAGCGATACAAAATATTTATTAAATTTGAGCTATACCTTATTGTTGTCAAGAACGTCTTCCTCAAATGTGAAGGAAGTGTGGAAAACTTCTGACACCATGTCATCGACTCATGCCGACTACTAACGGGCTTTTCATAAATGCACTTTGTTAATGACTAGCAGACAGATTTTTGTCACTCGCTCCTGTTCTAGCTCCAGAATTATCCACAATACACCACGTACAGCAGTCCATGTATGGTAATTGTAGTCCACCAACTTAATATCATCACAGCCCCCTAGTGATCAAATGATATATATTTATGGGCCTCCTCGAGTATGGTTTTTACATATCAAAGTGTTGGTGAGATGACCTCACTTCCTGTTTGGTGACGTTGCCATGAAATTCAATGGACAACAGTGGCCACATCGTTTGCCCTAGTAAAATCCTTTAAATGACTCTGTAAATGATACATACCAGATTTGGTGGTGATACAATCAATACCCTAGGACTAGTATACAGAAGTAGGTTTTTCGAAAAAATTTTGCGAAAAATCCAGTATGACAGACTTTAACAACAATAGGTGCATTTGAAGGATTCATAGGAACACAGTAGGACAAACGGTTCAAACATTATAAGCAAAAATATTGGTGGCACTACAGAGATAGATGGATTGACTCCAGATTTGACACCTGGATATTTTGCACTGTCTTGTATAAACGTGTCAAATTTCACCAAGACCCACTAAGGGGTTTTATGGGCTGCCAGTGGAAGAAAGTATAATATTAGTGAAAAATCTAACAATTACAATAGATGCCTAACATCATCGGTGCTTGGCCCCTAATTATACCGTAATAATAAAAGTAATGACATATGGTACTATCCTGTGCCTCCGGGTGACGAACCACTTAAGCCACTGAGTGTCACAAAGTAGTGTGTGTATTTGTCATTACAAACAGACCCCTTCATAAATACAAGTTATCCGTGAGGTAGATGTTCTTAACCCAGGGACTGCCTGTACACTGGTATTCCTCACCACCTCTGGGACTCTATAATTGTTTAGATTTTCGGCAAACAGTTATAAGCTTGGAACACTTGGGCTTGTGGGTTTGAAAACTGAGATCTCATCATTTTATGTTTAATAGAGGCATTTAGGAAGTAATTTTCTCCCTGAATAGAATCTGCCTAACCTTCCGTAGCTTGCTTTGTGATAACAGAATCAAATATCTAGTTAAATACCCTGTTTAAGAAGGTTTGAAGTTGTACACGGCATCATGAAGCTGTTTTGAACTTTGGAGTACTTATCTGATATTGTGGCCTTGAGCGTCACCTGGAACAGCAAAAATTGCTAGTTTCAGTAAAATTGGTGCCATATAATCTCCTCATTTTAAAACCATGTTTCTCAAACTCAGAGACCTGCAGACGGTTCACGTTTTTGATCCCTCCGAACTCCCCGTCTGGAGGCGCCCAAGAGCCGGCTTTAGAAACACTGGTTTAAGACAGACAGAGTTAGTCTGTCCAAGGGCCACATTGGCCAATATCCATCCATCCATTATCTATACCGCTTCATCCATCTGGGTTGCGGGGAAGCTGGAGCCAATCCCAGCATCATCGGGCGAGAGGCGGGGTACTGGGGCAGGCCGCCAGTCCAACACAGGGCCAACACAGACAAACAACATTGGCTGATATTTAACACAGGAATGTAATAGTCATGAACAAATATTTACGATGTAAATTGAGAGAATTAATATGACTACAATGAATGTGTGTCATTTATATGGGGTTAACTCGTTTGTAAGGTAAAAATGCAGTAACAAGTGAAAACTACAGAATTGATAGCTTTGATTAGACTAAGAAAAACGTAAATGTTTACATACACATATGCATAACCTTTATTATAGTTCAGTTCAGTAATTCTGGATCATTCTGTGTGTCGGGGAAAAAATAGGAGTATGTATGCAGAAGACATATCTTTCCAGGGACAAGGTTGTTCACAAGCACCACCAAGTGGTATATATTTGTGTTTACATTGCAAGTACTGTACATCAATGTACATTACTGTATAACATAAAAATCAGCTATAAAAATAGGCATCAGACTATGAAAATGTCTAATAAAATAATCCTATCAATTGTCCATTTGTAGAATGACGTGCATTTAATGGGAAAACGAAATATATAATGATTAACTGTAAATAAGTTTATTAATAAATTTGAATATTATTTTTATGAATAAGTTTCAAAGAGCGCCACACGAACTGTTATTTTAATAGCTCTTAGGAAAAAATAATCGTATTACACTAGCCCGGTGAAATATTCCAGGCATAGAAAAGTTTTTTACGTATTCAAAAATACATTCAAAGACCGCCGAAAAACATTAACAACTTTCCAAGTTAAAAATATTTATTATTCGACTGTGCAGGAAGATCGTGTTTTAAAACTGTAATTTGCAAAACTAACATTTTGATAAACGGATTTATTCTTACGACAGCAGATGTAATTTGTCGCACATGCGCGGTAGGCGCGTCGTGCGCGCAAGGTCATTCACGCGCTGAACTGCGATCTGCTTCTCCTGCGTCTGACAGCGTGGACGCGCTGCTTGCCAAAGCAATTCACCGGTAACACATTTTCCCGACAGATAAACAGCAGAAAACGCAGCAATGGCCAGAGGAAGTCGTAGTCGTCCATCAACACCAGCTAGGTAAAATAGTAATGTGAACTAGCGTCCTTGTTAATGTTTTTTTTTGTGTGTCCTTTGGTTACGTAAAACCAGTTGCGTCATAAAAAATTTAAAAAGATGGGGAAAGTTTCTCAATTGGATTCATGATTAGTTTTTTCTTCACACATGAAGGTCCGTAAGTTTTACAGAAAGTAGGTAAAAGGTCAGGGCTGGTAAAAGTACACTGTGTGGAGTGACTACTCTGAGAGCGATAAATTTGTATCTCAGTCTGACACAAGTGCGCAATGTTTCACTTCTCAATGTCACAAATGTTCTGGACGGACGCGTGCATTCTCTGTCCTATTCTTTAAATAACGATGTATCTGGCTGTTTTTATACTGTGCCACATTCTTAGAAATTGCTCCTCTCGTTCTCGATTAATGTGATATTAGGAGAAAACCTCCGCTGGGTGCATTGTAATTTGCTTGTGGTCGTTTTGTTCCTATTTGTGATACAGCCACACAGCAGCCTCTCACGCCCCTGCCCATCCGCCCCCAGCCACCCTCGCCCCAGCCCCTGCCCAGCCCAAGCAGCCTGGTCTGATGGCACAGATGGCCACCACGGCGGCGGGGGTGGCCGTGGGCTCGGCCGTGGGCCATGTGGTAGGCAGTGCCCTCACGGGAGCCTTCAGCGGGGGCAGCAGCCCCCCGGAGCCCGCCAAGCCGTCCAGCACGGCGCAGGTGAGCCCAGCGTGAGCACTGGACTGACACACAGCCCATCTACACCTACAGTCTGACTGGTCCGCAGTCAGAAACCGAAACCAATCCAGATCTTAGAATTTTCTAGAACCTGTGGAACTGTGGTGTATGTGCAAAAACATTACAGATTTCAGCAGTCTGGAAAGGCTTCTGATTACTGCAGTGATTCTCAAACACAGTTTGCCTCAAAGCAGCGCAGTTTAACCCGAATAACCTCCTTTGAGGCACTATGAAATGCACATTTACACTTATTTTGCACTATAAAGGTAAATCTCAGTTGTAAGGTTTTCTTTTAATCTAGTACAATAGTTTTTACATATTTGTACACACACACACACATATATATATATATAGTGTTTTGCAATTCTGTGTTATGTCTACCTTTATGCCTACCTTGTGTCTGTGTTTCTGTCATGTATGTAAATTTCCTCACAATTCCTTCTGTATAATATTACTGATATTAGTTTAAAAAGCATGAAAAATACTCAAACCATGCTCTCTTGTAATTTAATTACAAAACTATGCGAAACATTAGTAACGGATGAGACCTTGGGCCCTGAAACATAAGCTGATCATTCCCCGTATTGCTGCCTCATAAGCTGATCATTCCCCGTATTGCTGCCTCATAAGCTGATCATTCCCCGTATTGCTGCCTCATAAGCTGATCATT
>JAODJU010000119.1:24976501-24987471 GCA_026776725.1 Gnathonemus echidnorhynchus | reverse complement strand
CAGGTGTGAATGTGTTCGAGGTCAGGCCGAAACTGAGTGCCTGGAAGGACCGAGTTCGGGCAGAGATCGGGCCGGCTCTGTTTGACGAAGCCCACCAGATGATCTTTAACGTAGAGGAGATGTCAAAGACCATTGACCCCAGTGCGAAGGAAATATTCAAGCCCAAGATCAAAAAGATGTTCCTTTGAGTCCATTGCAAGGTTCTCGTACAGTCTGCTGTACTGCTCTATCTTTCACAACCAAATACCGTTTGTGTTTACGCATTAACCTACAATGGTGCCAAAATGTGTATCACAATTTGATTTGATTACCCCTATACTGTCTTATATATTATTTACTCCATAAATACTTGTTTCTGTATTTGCCATTATAAGAGATCAGACGGACATAAAACTCCTATTTTTTGGTCACAAGACTTTGTAGGGATAGCAAGGTTAGCCATTTTGGGTGGTAATTTCAAGGGTATGCAGTATAACTGCAGTTTTGTCTTTCATCCTAAAAATCTATATTTCATCTTGCGTTTGTTTAAAATGATCAACTATCAGGTAGTCTGTGTTTGCATGTAGTCCTTTGGCATTTAGTTACATGGGAGTTTGTCATTTTAAAAGAATAGCTCATCTTTGATGGGGAAATACATGTACTGTAAATCACAGCATTCACACCAAGATTTCATGGAATTTCTCTGGCCAAAAGAAGGGGTCGGGGCAGATTAAATTTCATCCAGATATTTCCTGTGTTCACAATGCTTCAAGAACTGTGATATGTGCAACTTTTCCACTTAATGAAGGAGAAAGAATTTGCAGCTGTTGAATAATAGTAACATAATTGCTTTTATGAAGCCATTTTGTATTTTTTTCTGATACTACGTAATTTCTAATAAACAAGTGGTATTTCTTAACAGGTATTAAAGCATGTTTCAATACTTACTTAAATGTATCTAAATGTATGGATATTACGGAATTTATAAGGTGGTGGGTAAAATGCATCTAAAACCATATATACATATATACACTCTGTTCTGTTACACCAGGGGTCTTCAACTCTGGTCCTGGAGAGCTACTATCCAGTAGGTTTTCTGTCCCACTTGGCTTCTGATGAGCCACACCTGTTCCTGGTATTTACCTGAGAACAGGTGTGGCTCATCAGAAGCCAGGTAGGATAGAAAACCTACTGGACGGTAGCTCTCCAGGACCGGAGTTGGAGACCCCTGTGTTACACATTAATGGATCTCAATTTTATGAAACTCATTTTAAATGAAGTGAACTTTGACTTGAGATAATACTGCGCAGTGTCCTATTGTTGACTCAAGCGTAAAACGTAAACTGTTTATTAACCTTGAATTCATAGTGCTTTAGAAGATTTTTTATGGCAGTTTTTTGTCCAGCAAACTAAAAACTCCTGTTTACCTAAACGGCTTCTTTGGCTATGTTTTGTATAACTCCTATTTTATAAAGTAATGTTAATGGACAAATTCACGTGAGACAAACTTTACTCCCAAAAAGTGATACATTTCTCAGTAATTCAATGAAGGACTTATCCCAATTTCATGATATACCATTTAGTGTCAAACAACTTGCAGGCTATTAAACAACTGAATAATTTCAAGTACATTGCTTGGGATGAAAATCCACCAGTGTACCAAGGCTTCTGACTGAATTTAGCATCAGTGGTTTATATTATATTATGCAAAATATTATTGTGCAGATCTTAGCCCTGGTGTTATCAGGTACATGTTCAGGCTACTCAGACATTACCTCATTTTACTAAAAGGTGGATGAATTGAACAAATTTGTACTCTGTATGTGTCTGAGGTTAGAGAGAGCTGGAAACCCGATAGACTGAGTTTGGGAGCTACTGCACTCAAATACAACGCCTTATATCAGTAAAGGTGCCTTAGCACACAGTTTTTCTTTATCTTTCTGCAATTAAACTGCAGATAAGCAGTATCTATTAAACGCAAAATGTGACACTGTCCCAGCTAACATAACGTTCCCAGAACTCTAACCAACGTTAAGTGAAGCTCTTGTCAAAGTTGGCAGAGAACATTACTGTAATGCAACGGTATTTTCACGTTTCACATTTAAACAACAGTGCTATCCATGTCATCCTTTTAACATCCCTGTAACGCAATTAATATTGAAAAATATTGTGTGTGTGTGTGTGTATATATATATATATATATATATTTATTTTTTTTTTTTTCTTAGTTGTAGCAGTACTTGTAGTAGTGAGATAGCGTTCTGGGGACATCAGGAAAACCGGACACTGAGCGTTTCCGTACCATTATCGTTATGTTCGGCAAACGTTCCGAGAACAAACAACAAAGAATAATATTAACTGGGGTATGCTGTGCTGAGAGCGCGTTGCAAATTAAATATTAAAGTCATTTGGATGCGAAATTCATCTGCTGTCTAAGTAATGCTCGGGCATATTATTTTCACCGATTTCCGAAGCAGTCATCAGAGTCGGACCAGCTATGAGGAAACTGTGATTCGGATACGCTATGCCTCAGGCTAAAACTATACGGTTTGTAGCCTATACTTCCCATTCTTGGACGGGACACACTCTCCCCTCATAATGCTTTTGAGTATTCGGTGTCATTACCTTAAAACCACACCCGATTCACGCGCGTGGTTCTGTTTCCTGATCAGTTTTGTAAAACGCGGAAATCGACTGACTTCCATGGCCAATTCGCAAGGGGAAAAGGGGGAAGTTCAATCAGATGTGTTAATTACCTCCGAGACTGAACAATACGCACATAATAGCGACTGGAAAATAGTGGGCAGACATGTCCCAAGATGGGGGGTGTTGCACTTGGATATGGACGTGTTTTTTTGAGTACTCGACACCAAAAATACTGCTGATCCGAAGCAGGAAAGTAGGAGCGATCAACCGATTTATTCAGGCTGTAATCATTGGATACGTGATCGGGTAGGTTTGTACTTTAAAATAGTGCCGGGGAAAGAAAACACCGCCTATATGTAAATTCAGCCATATTTTTTACAATAAAACAATCGAATCTAAATTTAAATTCACATTCAGGTGGCACAATGGAAGCAAAATCCTAGCTGTAAATACGTAACGTTTACTTTTAAGCGTTTGATTGAAATTAGATCGGAGAACCAAACGTCGCTGGTTAATTTCTTTTTTAGCACTTAGTTTCTCCCAGTCATTCACTTAATAACCCGACTTTTCTGTTGTGTATTGAGGAACGATTCTTACACGTTGCTATTCAGTAGAGTGTTTAATGCTGACACTTTTAAATCTGTTGGATAAATTTCGAGAATACATACAGGGTTGTCAACTTTGGTCGGCTGGCACTCGCATTTACACGTAGGTAAGAGTTTTATTACCTTCTAAGTAGACCGTAGGACTTGCAAACTACCCCAACGCTTTAGATGTGGCTCATTTTAGGTTTATAATGGAATAATATAGATTTCTTAGTTGTGCGTGAGAGTCTGAACGCGTGATTGTCACGCCAGATGCGTGTGAGCTGGCAGCCGTGTAATTGGTGATCGAGGGGAACCTAGACTGCGAGCGCGGGAAATTTGGTATCTGACGAGTCCCGCCTGCTTGCAAACCAGCCGCCTCCTTTTTAGAAGTGTAGGGTGGATGTTTTCAGACTGTAACTTTACCCCTATCCCCCATTGTCTCATTTGCACAGGTATGTATGTGTGCTGAAGAAAGGCTACCAGGAGACTGACACTGTTTTGAGCTCTGTCACCACCAAGGTCAAGGGCATTGCACTGACAAACACTACAGCAATGGGTCTGCGTGTGTGGGACGTGGCTGACTACGTCATCCCCCCTCAGGTACCACCTAAACCCGAGAAAAAGGTAGAATATCCGCCATCTTGTACCCCCAGCCCAAGCCCAGCACCTACTCCTGGTGTCTAGACTTTGCCATCTGAGGTGGGGGTCACTGGCGGTGAAAATCTGTGCGATTAACAGCTGTAAGTTAACTACTTTCAGGCCACTAGCTCAATACACAAGTCTGCAGAAAATGATTCAGCACTCTCCGGTCTGAAGCTTTAGACTATAGTGTCATAACGTCTAGTAATATTGATAATTTAAATGAAAAATGTTGCCATTGCTTGAATTGAAACTTGGAATGAAGGTCGAGCCAAAGCTCACTGGCTCAAAATATGCTCTAGAGGTGTTCCAGCGGAAGTGGATTGCCTCGAGAGGCTGGAAGGCTCAGACCAGCTGTGTCTGAATCATTGCATCCTTCACCATGTTCAGCCATGTCACCCTGTTTATGATTTACTTTCATACTTTGTCTTAATATGCTGCTTTTTAACCTGGTCCTCGGGGATTCCCAGATGGTCCACACTTTTGCTCTGTGCCAGTTCCCTGCCAGGCAGTCCACATTTTTGCTCCCTGTTACCTCCATACTGGGGGCTGGGAGAGAGTGAAAACCTGGTCTCCTGGAGGGGGGTTCCCTAAGACCAGTTTGAGAAACACTTTCTGGTCACTTCTAGGTGCATAAGAATTGGTTGGTGCCCTTTAACTATACATTAATGGACCCTCTTAATGGGTTACTTTGAAGGGTTATTGACCCCTTTTCTGTTATTCATAACTGGCTGGAATATGATACAGAAGATTTAATCTATTATTATTATTATTATTATTATTATTTTTGCAAAACTTGAGAAAATAACTTTGCTCCTCCCCATACCCCCACACACTTGTTTTTATAGGAAGAGAGTTCCTTCTTCGTCATGACCAACATGATCATCACCCCAGGTCAAAATCAGAGTCACTGTCCTGAGGTAAGCAGCTTGGATAGATAGCCCTGCTCCACCTGTGCCCCGCCTCCACCCAATAAGCGGTGAACAGGTTGCAGGTGCATCTGCAGTATATATTTTTTTAACTTTATCCATTCTCTAAGTCTTTCCAGAGGCAGAAAACATGGCTTTAAAAAAACAACCAAAAAACACATTCTTAGAATCTCGTTTATGGTGAGCGTGAAGTTTGCCAGTATTGTCTGTTATTCAGATCCCCAGTGCAACAGCTAATTGCTCATCAGATGGCGACTGTACGGCGGGGTTCAGCGACACACGCGGGAATGGTGAGCCTTCTCTGAGGATCCTGCCGGCTGTTTTCAGTTCAGAAGCATGGCATCATTGGGATACATTTATCAATCTTATGTTTGCCTGTTACGAACATGAGAAAGCATTTAGATACAAAGAGACTTAATTCATCCTGTGAGGGGAATTTTAGATGCTACAGCAACAAGACACATTCCATGGAGAACTGAACAATAAGATAAATGAAAATGCATTTAACATATAAACTACATTTTCAGTCAGAAGTTGTGGTTTCTTGTGTTTTAGTAGTTATAAGCACTTATCAGTGCCACAAACGAAATGAAAAGGTAATGGCAATTAAGGAAAAATATGACATCAAATGACAAACACCACCTATGGAGTGAAGAACAGGCTGATCAAAATATCCACCTTTTATAGTGACTACAATAGGACAGACTAGGCTTTCTGTTGACTACACTAAAGGTATTTTTCTGAAAGTTCAGTCCAGCACTGCTAGAGAAGTCTGCGCTAGCTGGCTGTGTAGCCTTGATCTTCCTATTTATTCCTCCCCCCCCCCCCAAATCTGCTGAATAAGCAGAATAAGGGTCTGGCTGCAGATTCACTGTGAGTCAGATCCACATACAGACCGGAAGGCTACAGTCATGCCGCTAGTTTTATTGCTTATTCGAATGTGGCAGATTTTTTTGGTGGCTGCTACATTTTAATTGATAATGTGCACGATTTAAAAAGTTATTTTTACAGTTATTGTTAATTGTGTTGAATATGTGGGAAAACTACATCCTCTGTCAACCAATGTTTGAGTTTTAAATAACGTTGTACCATTAAGGAATGGTTGTCTAAAGGAAGGTATGTCTTTCTATGTAGATTGTGCTTCTGCTATGTAATATCTAACTTAAATTTCTCTGAGATGATGCTAAATGTTATTGGAAAGGGTTAAGATAGACAGGCTCTACTCCAAAATGCTAAAATGTGGGGTGTACTTCTGATGGGCACTGAATATAAGCACAGGTCAAAAATGTATAAGGGCAAGAAATGAAATTCAGACACAGCAAGTAATTATTGTATGTGCATGGTGTATACAGTCCATGGCAAATGAGGAGTGTGAGGGACATTAAGAAGAGGAGACCTGTGTCTATTGGTGATGACCATTCACTGAGAAACGATCTCTGCAGGTGTGCAGACGGGGAGGTGTGTGAACTACTCAGCCTCAGCCAAGACCTGTGAGGTTTTGGCCTGGTGTCCATTGGAAGAAGATGTAGACCCACCAGAGTGAGTAATAACCATTGTAGGTGTACCATTCCCAGCCCTTGCATTGTGGCACACGGTGGCATTGTCAGGTTATTGTAGCATCCTTATTGTAGCATCCTTATTGTAGCAGCTTATTGTAGCAGCTTATTGTAGCAGCTTATTGTAGCATTCTTATTGTAGCAGCTTATTGTAGCATTCTTATTGAAGCAGCTTATTGTAGCATTCTTTGCATCAATCCAGATCACGAGGGGAATGTTATGGAGCGAGTGTACTGGCTTAGTGAGGCTTCTTGAAGCTTACTTCCAACTTTTGCATACTACGAATTGTAGTACACTATTAAGCAAGGTATATTACCATGGAAATTTACATTGCATACCTAACCTGCTCCGAGCAGGTTCAACAGCAGGCTTTTGGATTGTGTTGGGGGTGTGTCCCGCCATTTAGCATTTAGCTTATACATATAGCCTAAGTGCCACCCTTTAGCTTATATACGTAGCCTATATACGTAGGCTATGTAAGTGCCAGACTTTGACTAAGCAGTAGGGATGGGTGATATCGCTAATTTTGCATAGCAAATGTTTTTATCCTGATACTGATATTCGGTGTTGGTCCCTTTGCAGCCCCTCGCCAGCTGCAGATTGGTGGCTCTTAGCCTGCATCCCTAGTTTGCAATGCCGACTCCACCCCTTTAATGGGAACCTGCACAGACAAACTAGATAAATGAATCGACTTACTGAGTTGATATCCACCATTGTTGTATATGTGATTGCAAAAACCAGGTTTAAGCTGTTAAACTAGTTAACCCAGTGCTATTGAATAGACTCTGGGTATGTAAAACTTCATATCATAGTACATCACACAGGTTGTTTGGTTTTAAACTAAGAGGTTTAACTTGTGTCCCCCCTGCCCCCCCACTCCCGGCCCAATTCCCACAGACCGCCAATCTTGGCAGCGGCCGAAAACTTCACTGTTCTGATTAAAAATCACATCCGATATCCCAAATTCAACTTTAGCAGGTGAGTTTGCAGGTGATGATATGATGTGGCTCTTTAGTAATACAGATACTCCCCTGGTTACGATGGTCCACGTTACGATATTTCGACTTTATGATGGGTCGATGTTTTTCACTTTCAGTACATTATTCAATACGTTACATAGGATATCGAACACTTTACTATAAAATGGGCAAAAAAAAATCATTATCACAAAGCCTAACTGCAGGCTAGTGTAAGTGTTCTAAGCATGTTTAAGCTAGGCTAGGGTATGATGTTTGTTAAGTTAGGTTTACTGTATTAAAATGAACTTTCGCCTTACGATAGGTTTATCGGAACGTAACCCCGTCGTAACCTGGGGAGAGGCTGGATATAGTATTTGCCTTTGGTAGTAAGGAATCAGATTTTTTTGAGAATTTTAGGGTCTGTATTCTAGTTCAGGAGTTCATGGGGGTACTAGTTAATGTAACTAGTTAATGATGACCTGGAGTTGTATGCCAACTAATAGTAATAAGACTACTACTAGTAGTAGTAATTAATAATAATAACTTAGTCTGGTTTTTCTAAGCATCTACTTTGTTTCCATGTACTTCTGTGTGTTTCCATGTTCTGTGTGTGGGTTTACTCCGGGTTCCCCTCCTGCAGTCCACAGACGTGTCTTTCACATGAACCTCCTGTATCCGTCGTGTTTTTTTCCGTCATTTTGTTGCCGTGCAGGAGGAACATCCTGCCCCATATCAACAGCACCTACCTGACAAACTGTGTATTCAGTCGCACCACCGACCCAGACTGCCCCATCTTCAGGCTCAGGGACATCGTCTCCGAGGCCCAGGAAGATTTTCAGGACATGGCTGTAAATGTCAGTTTAGACAGTTTGTTTTTCTTTGGTTATCTGTGGTTGTAGCGCCGGACCAGTGTAGTGTCGCTTGGGATTAGACAAGATTCCTTGTAGCATGTCTTTGGTCTCTTCACACAGGGTGGGGTGATGGGGATCCAGATTAGGTGGGACTGCGACCTGGACATGCCAGAGAGCTGGTGCGTTCCTAAGTACACCTTCCGACGCCTGGACAACAAGGACCCAGAGAACACTGTGGCACCTGGGTACAGTTTCCGGTGCGTAGGATGCATGGGTGACTTATACCCGTGTCGTCAATATATACATAGGGTCACCTGGAGTGTTGAATGATGGGAAAACTTACACTGGTAATTTATTCATTTGGTAGTGCAAGGTACTTGATGATAACGTTCAAGTTCTTTATATACTTGTGAAATATGGATTCGTTTCTCCATGCTTTGAACTGTTTGACATTGCTGACGCTAAGAAGCGAAGTACTATCCATACATTAACCCCTTCATGCATGAATAAAGAGAAAAATTATCCAGATGTTTAAAAAACTTTATTATTCAAAATTGTGCTTAAATTGAAATACATGTTTTTTTTTTTTTTTTTGCAAAATTCTGCTTTATTCAAAGGCTAATTCCCTGCCCACACGTGGACACCATGCAACAAAGGAGTAAAAAGGGGATATAAAGACACAGCTGATAATAATATCATGTCTGTTTTAGTTCACAATATTTTACATATATGACATAATTATAAGCACAATTATTGAAAAACATCCATACAGATATTTTAAAGACAGTTGGTTTTTGCTCTAAGATTGTGTTTACAAAACTCGGACATGTTCGTCAGTTTTATGTGTGCATACTAATATCTTTTTTTTCTTTTTACCTTACTTGACCCCTTTGAATAGAAGTTTGTGCATGGATACCACTATTGGACATCTTGGATTTAGGGTGTCAGCAATCGAAGAAAATTTGTTATACAAGATAGTAACTGTCCACAATGGTTTTGGAGAAGTATATCATGAGAAAGTAACCCAAAATGGAGTTAAATTAACTGTCCACAAATGTGGACACCATGCATGAAAGGGTTAATATTGACTAGGCCCCAGAAGACATACTGTAGACACATCACTGACCTACTACGTTTCCATGACTACTGAAATATAAAATGAGCTTTGGAGTTTGCATCATAACTTTTGATGTAAAATTAGCTTTTCATCATACAAGAGGAATCATGCCCGTTTCTAAGTAAGCCAAATATATAGCCTCTTGTTTCAGTAGTTTTAGTCTTCCCTATATAAAAGGAACTGAAAGTGATTTCCCTACATAGTGTCTGAAATGCGATGCTGAGTATGTAACATGAAAGTAGAGGCATTTTTGATCTGAGGATATGACAGTAACCATTCTCACTGGCTTGACAGATTTGCAAAGTATTACAGTGACGGCGAAGTTGAAACCAGGACACTAATCAAAGCATTTGGCATTCGGTTCGACGTCATGGTATTTGGCAAGGTGGGTCCGCTCTCCGGTGCGGGTAAAATGGGCTGACTGAGGGTGTAGATGTACCTGTAAAAAACCAACGAGGAGTTAATTTCACATCATTTGCTGGTGACTGGTGTTTCCTTGCTGCAGGCAGGCAAATTCAACATTGTACCGATGCTGCTAAATGTTGGTGCGGGGCTTGCCCTCCTGGGTCTGGTAGGTGCCTTTTTAAACAGCATGTGATGCCATGACCTTAATATCGGGGGTGGTGTAGCGCTCAGCGGTTTGGTACCTGTGCCGGAAGGTTGTCAGTTTAAATCTCTAGCTCAGCAGAAAAGTCACGTTACCCCCCCCTGAAAAGTGCCCCAGGGGGTGCTGAATAAAGCGCTGACTGGGGGCTCTCAACCCAAGCTTCACGCTCACCTATGTCTGTATACCTTTACTTGTACAAATGGCAAATAAATATAATTTCATTTCATTGTGATGAAACGTTTAACCAAACAATGCAGTTTCTACCAAAGCAGTGTCTGTTAGAGCTAGATTTTGATTAGGGGCAAGAATTAAACTTACCTTCTGCCATGAGATGGTAAATATGTCAGTATTCAGTCACCACATGATTCTAGCATGAAGCTAATAACCGTTTATTTAAAGGTTACAGTTGTATGTGATTGGATAGTATTGACCTTCATGAAGAAGAAGAACATATACAAGGAACAGAAATACTCATACGTGGATGACTTTGAGTTGGTGAGTGGCCCTTACCTTTTGAAAGCACAATGCCTGCATATGATTTTTGTAAATTGAGTGCTATCACCACGACAGGGCGTAAACGTTAGTATGCTGACATTTAGATTCCGGATGTTTCTTTCATTGAAAGTGTCCTGATCAGAAACTCCCAAATCTTTCATCAGCTCTCTGAAGAAATTCCCTAAGGAACGTCATGGTATTTGGCAAGGTGCTGTACTGCTGGAGATGGTCGTGACAGATGGACCATAAGAGAAAATGAAGGTGCTGACTCAGCATTCTGGGAAAATAAGTGCAGTAACTGTAACTCAGATTCAATAGCCCATTAACTGTATTTTGTTTTATATAATACTGTTTAAATCAGATTAACTTGTATAAATATTATCTGTGTATGTTAATGAAACAATTAATCAGGTGATTAAATGCAGCAAATGACGTAGTCAAATGACAGTATGCTATAGTGATAAATGTTTATATTTTGATACCAGTGTTGATAACATATTATATATGTATGTGTGTGTAAGGCTGATCTCACCATTGTTTAATTTATGCATTTAATGAAATGTATAGAAGGAGCAGGATTTAGTATTACATGAGTTCTTAATCCA
>JAODJU010000119.1:24953906-24966587 GCA_026776725.1 Gnathonemus echidnorhynchus | reverse complement strand
CCCCGACTCCACCCAACTACATTCTGTACACCATCTAATCCAATGAAATGGGGGTCACTGGGAAACGGGTGCGGTCAGTGCTCGGGGTTTGAGGAGAATGACGCAGAGACCCTGACCTCGAAACTGCTCTAGAGCATCTTTGGAATGAACTGGAACGCAAAACTGGGGCAGAGCGGAGGTGGCCCAGTTCGGCACTGGAGCTTCATCGGACGAGGTATGGAGCGAGAAGGACCAGCTTTATAACCACAAAATAACAGCAGTTGTGCTTTTCACGTTCTCTCGTAGTCTGACATGGTGGATCACACCCAACAGAGATCAATACCCCAGTGACATGGGTATTACCTCACTCTGTCAATCTGTACCTGCTCTAATCCAGCGGGAAACAAGTAACCAATAGAATGAGTGTTGAACTGGGCGGAGATTAACAGTGGGAGGTAACCCTACCCCCACTGGCTCTAGAAGCCCGGGCTTGACCGTAATCTCATCTCGTACCTCCACCAGCTTCACCACGTTGGGGTGGTCTAGCTTCTTTAAGATGGCGATCTCCTGGTAGACCCGTTCAAGGGGCCCCTTGACTTGGGCTGAGGTCTCTGGGGCCCCTTTCGCTCCTCTGGGCGGCGGCCGCCCTGCGGGGGAGGGGGCAGGAGTCAGGATTCAAAAGAAGAGGCCATACATATCACCCAACAGTCCAACCGATTCACATCCTGCCTTTGGCGAAATATGACCCGTCAAAATTGAGGCCCACAAAGCTCAACTCTACCCACCGTAATTCAACAGGGGATCTTTATTATTTCAAACTGGCCCCCCTACAGCCTTAAGGGGGCCCATAATCATGACCCAGAGACCAAACAGTTAAAATGTCAGACTCCAGAGATGAACGGAATCCGGTGGCTCCCAGATGGCTGGTGGGGGGGGCACGAGCGCAGACTGGTCCCCGTGTGTGATGGCCCCGTCCCTGGGCCGAGGCGCGGGGGCCTCTTGGCCCAGGCTGAATGGAGCGCGGCCCCCCCGCTGGGCCGCCCATCTGGCCCGAGAAGCACGCTTACGTGGGAAGCCGGCTTGTCTCATCAGCCGTTTCTTGGACAGCACTTTCATCGCCTGCGGGAGAGAAGAGAGGGAGAGATAAACCGAGAAAGACAAATAAAACAACTTTTTTTGGTCCACACTATAAATATTAAGAGCAACTAAAACCTCAATAACATATAAATCGCCAGTGTCGCACCTCATCAGTCTCCACACCACAAACAGGAATCACTCACATAAACTGATCGTTCCATTATTACACTCAAGCTCATAAACCATTGAAGTGATGCTTCGCCATTAATTTATTCCTCTCGCAAGTGTGAGTCGTCTGCCAGAGATGCAGGTTTATATTACCGTTATATTTTTCTTGCCTTAAAGATTGTCAAAATGGTCATATGAAGCTACACTTTCCATCCCCGCACTGCAGATATTCCTGCCCGTTCAGGACACCCACGCAGGACCCTCAAGCGGTACCCCATCTTGATTCTTACTGTAGCCAGGATCGGGGAGGGGGGGGGGAGCATCTAGAATGGTGAAACTCACGTAATAGGTGTTGTCGTCTTCATTGTATGCAAGCTTGACAACACCATAAGAGCCCTTCGGAGAACAGGAGACAGCAGGGAGGTCAAAGGTGAGCTGCTGAATAACCCCCCCCCGCACACAAACACGTGCATGCACACAGTTGTATTCAGGCCCTGAGACCCTGAGATGGGCCTGCTTGAGGTACTGTACTCCGCAAGCGGGATCAAGGTCCTGCTAACCGGACACACACACGCCAACATCTATGAACCAGAGGTGGACAGTTCAGGTCCAGGATGTACAAATCCAGACCAAGATTTTGTTTCACCCAACTAGCTGAGTATAAAGAGTCACAGTGACAGAATCCTCAACTGCTTGGTTGGGACAAAATCTTGGTCTGGATTTTTACTTTCTGGAGCTGAACTATCCACCTCTGCCACGAATACACTCTTTCCCTGTCACATACAGGACCCTCCCCAGTCAGGATGAGCAGAGGTGCCATCGGGGGGGTGCATGTGTCAGGTGGTGGCAGCATGCGGTGATGTCATCATGTCACGTGGGCGTACGGGAGGCTGCGGCGCCGGCGAAGCACCGAGCCAACGATGGACTCGCGTTACCTTTCCGATCTCGTCTTTCAGCTTGTATTGATTCAGCTGCACGCAGTCCTGTCAAAACAAACAGAGGCGTCAGTTTTGGTCCTGAAGGCATTAACCCATGCAGCACACGGCGAGGACAGCAAGGTCCTCACGCACGCTGACAGCCAGGGGGAGGGCAGGAAAAGCCCAGGATTCACAGCCAAAACATCCACTAACCTGCAAGACTGTCTCTGCCACCTAGCAGGCTGTTTGAGTACTGCGAGTACTCCGGCAGTTTATTCCCCTCAAATTACAGGGCATGAAGACACACTTCGTCGGATGGTTTGAGTCCCCTCTCACAGTCAATTTGCTCCACATCAGAATGATGAATGAACAATCAAATCTGTGACTGGCGCCGACAGGCAGGGAAAATCGATTACTCTACTAATTTGTATTTATTAGACATGTGACTGGTGGATCTGAAGTGTGCCCTTTTCATCGCTAAGCAAGTAACTGCAACAAACACTGGTCGGTCTCTCAAGAGGTGGAAAGTTTACCCAGAAACAGCCAACAGAACAGCCACTAAAGACTACATACAAACACTGGTGCGTATTTCTTGTTGTGCATAGATCTAAAGAATAGCATCTAAAAGAGGGTTTATGCTACGGTTTGAGAGGTTTGGGGCAGGTGGCTCTGCATCTACATCCAGCTAGAGTGGACGGCGCCCTGATCCACCTCCTTACCTCTCAGTCCTGGCACACAGGATCTACATTAAGGGTTTCAATATAGTCAAGTGTCAGCTTTTCGAGGTGGAAGTTCAAAATAAACTCACTAGGACCAGATACATAAAAGGTCTGTGAAAATGAATACTCATCTTACCCACATGAAACAGAAGAGCACAAATTAATCCCAGCAAGACATTAACATATCCCAACATCAGCACATTCTAATAGCAATGAGAGGATTTCCATGGTAACTTTTGTGTTTCTAGGCAACAGATTCGGAATGATATTACTGGTTGAAGCAACATGCGCCAATAGTTTGTTGTGCTTTAATGAAAGGCGGGGCTTCTAAATGGCTCAGCCAATGGCACTCCAAAGTCTATGCGGACCCCTATAGGTGAGACAGTACTTTGACTCCGAGGTCCTGGGTTCTGATGGATAGCCAGGCGTATGCATAACTCATACCTCCTGACTGACAGTGACCACGGTGTTTCGTACCTGGAGGTTGGTGATGGAGACCCGGTGGGACTCCACGGTGGGCCTGCGGGGGAGGCGCGGCGAGGAGTGCGGGGACGTTATGGGGGAGTAGGGCAGGGAGGGGTAGATGTAGCGGCCGTTGGTGGGCCCGGGCGAGCTGCAGGGCGAGGAGGCCGCATGAGGGCGCTCCTGCAGGGACAGCTTGCGGTTGGACAGGCTGAGCCTGGAGCGGGTCTCCTGGGCTCCCGGCAGGGGCGGCGCCACCGGCTCCGGGGACACGCTGCTGTCCATGTCCTCCACCTCATCCCCCGGAGCGACGGGCGAGGGGCAGCCGCTGGGATCGTACTCCGTCACCACGATGAGCGACTCCATGAGCGGCGGCGGCGGCGAGATCGGCGGGAGCGCGGGTGGGCGTGGCTCTTCGGGGGCGTGGTCATGGGGGAGTGGTCATGGGGGCACTTAGCACGGGGCCAGGAGCACACGCAGGGAAACATGGTGCCCCTCCCCGCGCCCTCCCAGCTGCTCCTCCATCGGGACCCGGTGACACACGCTGCTCTGTTGCTTCTCTCCCACACCGAAGACGACAGGCTCCACCCCTCGACAGCTGGGACTTCTGCAAAGCAATTGGACAACTCGCTGATGGGCGTGGCCTCCGGGAAGCCCGCCTACATTTCACCAAGACGTTGACAATCAGCTGCCCCACCCACCTCACGGCTTAACACTCAAGTCCACGCACCTGCTGTAAAGCCCCCCCCCATCCCACACAGACTCGCTGTGTAGTGGCCTCTGTAGGGATCTCCAATGGCCCAGCAATCGAAGCCCGAGGAAGAGCGACTAAGAATGACTCATGCCTATATTCCTCTAAATTCCTGGCCCAAATCTCTGCACGCACTTTGCCAAATTCCACACCGTCGCCGCGGCGACTGCAAACCTGGCACCACCCCCGCACCCATTACACCCTGCAAGCCGTCGCCCTTGTGCTTCCCAGCTTGTCTTTGGGTTCCTCGTTACTCTTCTTCTAATTGTTCCCGTGATGCTCTGCGGCAGAGCCCCCAACACCTACACACCATAATGTACATCAGTCTCCTAGCAACAGGTGTACACTTCTCCTGGAACTATATTACAAATATAATTAGAAACACAAGCATATATACAAAAAGTCAGTCAAAAGAGGCTGTGCACATCTTAACACATCAACAAGCCTTTCTAAGTACTTAAAATGAAATCAGGTATCTTATCTCACACCAGATGGGATTAACATGCACCGGATCACCAACTGGTTTAATGAGCGATGACCAACTGGTTTAGTGCCCTTTCCATTGGTTACCCCATCAGGCAAACCTGGCGCTCCTGATCAGCATGCAGTGGCCTCATATAAACCCCACGTTTCCCACAGTGACTTTAGCAAGGTGACTGTGTCTAGCCCGCGGGACGGGGGGGGTTCCGACAACCTCTCACAGGTTTAGTGTGCGAGGTTACTTCCTGTGCGGGGGTTACTGTACCGCGTCCGACCGCCTCGCCATGGTGACGACCATTTGCCCATTTCCCCATACATTCGGGGGGACCGCGTGTCTAGGATGGGGCCTCGGGTCTGATGGTACAGTAGGTTTGATGAACCAACCTTCTGGGGTGTGAATTTCAGAAGGTCGGGGTCTTTCCTGCCAAAACACAGCAGTGACCATGCGGATGAGAAGGGCCTCGGCAAGACCTCCTCTGCTCGCCAGACGCATCAGGCCGGCTATAAGCCCTCCACTGAAACGGGGGGGGGGGGGGGGGGGGGGGCAGTGTCCGACGGCATCTCTGCCCCCCCTCCACTAGGTACATGTGGCCAGCATCCCTGCAGAAAGTCAGAAAGTCTCTCTCTCTCTCGCCTCCCACTCTCCTTGTGTAACATTCAGTGTGGGGGATCAGTGCCTTCAGGAAGAGCTCCAGGGAGCAGTGGGGGCAAGATGCCCTCCCTCCAAATCAACACAAACACACACACACACGCTGGCATACCTATCTAAATGGGGATCTTCCATTCATTTCTATGGGAAAACCCCAATTCCCAATAACGCCCTTAACCCCCACCCATCCCTAACCTTAACCATAAGTAACCAAACAAAATACAAGACTGTTGGAATTTTTACTTTTTTGATTGCAGTCACAGATTTTAATAAAATTGAGGTTATCCGAATGGGGACCTGCAAAATGTCCCCAAAAGTAAGAAAGTTTCAGGTTTTACCACACTTTGGGGACATTCTGGTCGCCAAACATAACCTATGCAAACCCACACACACACACACACAATCACTATGCAGACACACACAGACATATAGCCACTTGCACAGATACGAAAACAGCCACACTGAATACCAGCACGTGTACGGTCTAACATATTTATGTACAGGCACACATAGATAGACCCCGACACATATAGTCACACAACACTCAGAGAAGCATACTAATGCAAATATGTATATAAAATATAGCAGACAGGCTGATACATACATGAAAACACACAGCTAGAAGAACACAGGCAGTTCCAAATACCCACAGACACACATACAGAGACACACATGAAAATGGCAACACATAACCAGCCACACACACACACACTCTCACAGAGATAGCAGACACAGAAAGACACTCATACACAGCTACACAAACTCACACACAGATTATACACACACACACAGTCACACATAACATATATAACCACCTTATCCAGTAAATTGGCAAAAATAAAACCTCTTTTCTGTACCATAAGGTGCTGAATAATGTAGTGAGATGCAGCTACTGGCTCGGGTTGGCTAACAAATAGCTACAGCTTCAGGCTGCACATCTCTGCATTCAGGACACAGAGGGGTCTCTGTGACCACCCCCCCCCCCCAGGTATTTAGAGAGGGGGCTGAAGGGGGGTGGCAAACATAAGCCAGGCATCCAAGAGCAGGTGGGAAGCACGCTGGTTAGCAGGGATGACAGCAGAGACGTCGGAGGTTTAACGCACTGGAGCAAGATGAACTGAACGCAGCAAGACCTACTTTGTGTTTCCACGAGGCAGTATAGCGGGGAGGAAGAGCGCAGGCCGATCTCATCGCGCGGCAACGGCGGCCAGACGCAGCGTGTAACACAGCCTGCCAGCCCCAGGCCGAGGTCCCGCCGTAAACCTCACCTACATAATCTGCGATGGCCCCCTCACCGGCAGAAGGAGGACGGTTCTGAGAGGCGAAAGAGTCCTGCAGCCAACCGGTGTGGCTATTTTAATCACGGTGCTGTTAGTGCCGAGTGACCTACTTTGATCGTTTATGGGAAGCTTTAGCGTTCATTAGCGGGTAAATACACCGTGCTGGAAACGGGGGCCGCCAGAGGCCCAGGTACGGCAGGCCGGGTGGGGGCCCATTTGCTGTAAACACTGACACACACGGGGCAGGGGTAGTCGTCCCGGAGCAGGGGGTGGGGGGGGGGGGGCTCAAGCCTCAGATGGGTCACAAGAGGAGCGCGATCCTGCTGCACATGCCAGCTCTTTCGTGAAAATGCCGCATAATCATGAGAGTCTGGGGGGGTCAGAGGGGTCTCTGAGCTACAGAACACACACAACAGCGAGCAGACCATCTGGAGACCTCCGCGCTCAGAGGAGGCGAGAGGAACAGCGAAATGTGACCTTATCGGGACGCCAGAGCCCCCGAAAGCAGCCTGGCTGAGCGGAGGGCCGCGTTGGGAGCGCGGCGTTCACACAGCATTCCAGAGAGCTGCGCGCTGCCTTTTTAGGAGACGGCGGCACTCGCCTCCGATCGCCATACGACCAAATAGGGAGTACCAGGCCAAAACATCCGTCAGCTGCAAGATCTCACACCGCTCCAAAAACTCCTACAGCAAAAGTAACAGGATGACCGTGAAATTAATAAGAGATTAACCACTTTATTTTTTATATAACTGTGCACCTTAATCAATGACAACTTGGTGTAAGGAGGCCTGATGCATAGAGGAGGGCCGCTAACCAAGATGGAGTACTTTATTTTCGTATAACCGCATACCTCAAAGTGGTTTATCCCAAATATACTACAACTAACAAAACAAAAAGAAAACAACAGAATAAACTAGTCGCGGTTAATTTTTTCAAAAGAAAATTGCTTCAATTAATTTAATAATGCTCTAATGCATTATGCTGATATTATGACTGCTTATTTATGAGTAAAAAGTCACAAATATACATTTTTTAACGTTTAATAAAATGAAACTAACTGTGCCGTTACACAAAAATAATCAACACCAATTTTACATTTCCAGACCAATAAGAAAGTAGGATTTACCAAAGGCAATTAATGGTAAATGCCAAGAATAACGGCTAAGTAAGACAACTCCTCTGCATTGTCATTTCCTGCCCCTCACTGTTTGCCTTGTTATTCATCTGGGAAGGGTCCCGTCGCGTTCTGGAGAAACGTATACTCACACGTCGGCATCAGGGTTACAGCCTGTTCCTGAAACAGTTTCCAATTTTCCCAGAAGTGAGCAAAACACACGCAGCAGTGGAAGGTCCGTCAGCGGGCGACAGTACAAGTATCCAAATCAGTCTTATAAACAACCTCTTCTGTGATTACCACCCTCCCCCCTTCATTTTTTTTCACTGCCACACAGCTTCCAAATCATTTAAAAATGTATTTAATAACTTAACATGTCCACTCATTAGATGCCAAACTTGCCAGCTATGTGCCATTAGGACGTAAAGAGTTGGACAGAAATGTGGGACAGGTTGATTTAAAAGTGGCATAATCTGAAATAAGAGAAAGACCCATTGGGCAGAAACTTATGAGCACTTGGGGGGGGGATGGCCAGTATAACAACTTTGATATGAATCTATCCATCACTGCCTATGTAGGACTGTGTCACCGTGAGCTTGAAGCCAGACCCGGGAGAGGGGGGCCCAGGACTGACCCCTGGCAGAGGGGCCAGTTCAGGGGGGGTCCAGGACGGGACGCCAGTCCATCACAGGGCTCACACAGCCACACACGGTGGGAAACTCAGAGCCAACAATCCGTTTAACCGCATGCGTTCAGACTGCAGGAGAGAAAAAGGCGTGTCGTCGCAGAACGTCTACAAAAGCCTGACAAAGAGCCGGGGGTCGAGACCCCATCGCTGGAGGTGTGCTGCCACACCAATGCAGACTTTATTTTTAAACAATTTCTGATTTACAAAGAAAAATGAAGATGAGTCGTGACTAATGTTGGGCGTTTTTCTTGCATTCCTAAAAACTTAAAAGAATCACACCTTAAAATTTCAAGCTTCACACATTTACAGATGGATTTTTTAGTGAAGCAATTTAAACACTATTTCAGAAGGGACAACGGCAAGAGCACTTGCATGGAGTCTGCAGCAGCAAAATTTCAAACGAAAATCCACCATTAGGCTCTGACAGCAGCTGCCTTCCTGTGCAGTCGCTTGTTAAATTCCCTCATTCTTCCACACAGAGCGTATTCCTAACCTGGGTGACTTTGACCCCATTTTCTCAAACGTGTTTGGAGTGCTGCTCTTAGCGATTATTTTTTTCTCCAGATCTCTTACATTTCTCATGGTCACGCCACTGTTATCCTTTTCTCGTATGTCTGATACTTTATATGTGTTATTTTGTTATGTGTTCATCCAGAGGAGTCTCTGTGATACAGACTGAGATTTGGTCGATTCAGGAAAAAAGGTGCCCCTTCAGATGCCAGTCCAGCTCTTGCCATCTTGACGTGTTCCATAGCTAATTTCATCGATAATGTGCCAGACAGTGAATTATTTAAAAATAAGTGTTAGATAACATTAAGAACAATCATGTGATTCATATGTACCGATTACCAATAATCTGAGCTCACAGAGTATCACTTCACTTATTTACAGTTAAACATACAAAAAAAATCAATCCCGTTCATTTTCGAATAAAACTGATAACAAACGATGACCCGCGACCCCCGAAAAGCGCTTTCGGATCAGTGACCTGGTTCCGGCAGCCCGGGGGAACCCGACGTACCGTAGGACCCGGCGGACACCTGCACTGCCGTAGTACAGTTTGCGCACAAAAAAAAGCAATCGGTGGGATGCCTATTGACCGCGTTCGCTGGTTTATGTTTGTGCCCTCCCATAAAACCCATACAGTGGTCAAGCGGGCGCCCCATAAAGCAGGCCGTGCAGTATGAATAAGACAAAAGGCTGTAACGTAGCACCAAGGGGCCTGACATACGCTGCCGGTCTAAATTAAGTGTTCGGGAAGCATCACTTTTTTATCACTGGTTTAACGCCGCAGTTAAACGAGGGCTGCGATAGTCACAGTCAGAGTGAAAATGACTGTACGATCACGGCGCTCGAACTGGGGATCTGGCAGGGCACTGTCCGAAATACGTGCTAACGCGATGACGGATCGCCGTTAAGGCATGCGTTTGCCACCCCCGAAAGATAAACACGGCCAAAAAAAAATCATATAATTCCCCTTAAACTGATTCGTCTTAATATAAATAAAGCTAGCTACCAGGCATCCTACAAAAACAAGTACCGTGTAGAGCAGGGGGAAAAAAGAACCGAACCCCCACGTTAGATAACAACAACTTTCACACGTGACACAACAAACAAACGCACATGATTTCTGCCCCCTTCGGCGTGCAGATAAACACCAGCGCCGCCGCTCGCCTTACCTCCCCGCTCCCGGGCGACAGGACGCTCCGGATCTCCGCTGATATCTGGGCAGCGCGTCCTCCCACGGCGTTATTCCCCCGCATATTCGGCTGGCCTTGCGCGCAGGATGGAGGGTGCGCGCCTCTGATAGGCGGCCGAGACCCTCGGACGGACCAATGGAACTTGCCGAACGGCAGCCCCCTGCGAGAGGGGTTCGAGCGGAGCGGCGGGGGCGGCAAGGCTGCCAGATCCGGCCTCGCCTCAATTTCCACTGATTATCCTTTTAATATAATAACTATTGTAATGCTAATTGTAATAGAGGTTGTTTGTTTGCTTTACATATATTTCTGTAATTATGGCTAATTACTTGCGGGAATGGTTGGAACACCGTAAAGGTTCCCATCAAAAGACGATGCCGTTCCCCATCCCGAAATCCGATCGTGTTCGGACACCGTTATAGCTGTAAATTAGTCCATGTAGCTGTAAATAAGTCCAGTACACGCGATTATAAACTTGCGCACGTCCTACACATTTTAAAAGATTATTGAATATACGAATTATCTTTGTTATACTGATCATATATCAGATGAAGATGTCACTGTTAGCAGAAATCCCGTCGCGAATCATTTATATTAAAATATCAAGGAAAATATAAATAGGTCCCAGTCTTGCCAATGCCACTCCCCACTCCCCCGCAACCCTGAGCAAGATAACCGTTTAACAGATGGATGGATGGAAAATATAAATGGTTTTCCCTTGAATGTAAGGGGAAATGCGTGCCCGTGGCCCCACCGTGTGGCGCAGGGACGGATAAATATTTCAGGAGAAAACAAATGGCTGTTGCTGTTCCACTATAAAAATGACCGAGTGTCACTATCGCACAGATAACACGAAAGGCCGTCTCATGGCAGTCCACCCAGAAGTGTCAAGTATTTTTTTCCTTTTTGTAAATGTTGCGACCAAAAACATTTGATTTTTTCAGCGGCTTTGGTCAAATTTTATGATTCAAGTGGCAGTTTTATATGCATAAATTTCCTATTTTTGAAAAACTTAAGTGAAGAATCTCTCTTTACATCACACGTCACCTGACAAATTAAAAAATAAAAAAAGCACAATACCAGCAAATAAAAAGTTGAATTGCATGTATGGTTTTATTTCAAAAGTGCCAATTGTTTGCTTTATGTAGACTGTTCTCTCAAAACATTCAGTAATTGCTTTGCACGGTTTTAGCAGTAATTTTCATTGGCAAATGAAACGTGTTTACCGTGCTGATCATCGCTGTGGTGGAGCTTAGCAAAATCTGACATGTATGTGCACTGCGATGGCGCCCCAGGTCGTGCCGTTTTCCAAATGCAAGCGGGCTGTTGATTTAGCCATTTCTTGATAAAAGAAACGGTGCCAAATTGGAAAAATTGCACGCTCATGTAAATGCTGACAGGTTTTGTTAGTTCCTGTGATTGCAGAATCGTGAAGGGACTCCCAGCTGGCTTAGAAATGCATGGAACAAACCTTTGTTACAGGACAATTTTAATAGTTTGCATGTACAGAACCTGGGATTCTCCAGAGTTAAGAACTTCTAATCTTTAGTTTTTGTTCCTGGATTCTTTCCAGGCATATTGTAGCAATCAGCAACAATGAAGAACAAAGTCATCAGGACACCACTGCAGCTCAGAAATAATGGAAGCCAAGGCTCCCACAAAGAGCTAATATCAGATAGTCAAATAATCATCTGGCATCTTTTATTTTGCAGTTTAAGGAACAAAACCTTCTTTTTAAATTACGCCCCATATAGGAGAACCTTAGATTGATAATCTGATGGGACAGGTATCAGTCAGTGGATAAAGAAAACAATTATAAAACAAATCAGTTTATTGAGGCTTCAAAATATTAAAAAAGTACTTCTCACCCATAATGAAACTGGAAGCCTATTCTCCACAGATAAAGAGAGAAAAACTGTACATTCAAAAAAAAAAAAAAAAGGGGGGGGTCCTATCGTCTTTTCTGGAAAATATTTCCACGGCCAATCCCTCCACGACCACGTCCTCTTGCAGCCACTGAATGACAAAACAGAACAATCAATGCAGACATTCAGCATCATCTTTGCAATCATTCATAAGTAATATTTACTAGTAATACTAATACTCTGCTAAAAGGGTTAAAAGCGAGTCGGGGGTGTTGTAAATGCTTCATGCAGCTTTACTAATACTAAAACCAAGCAGTTCCACCCCCCCAACCAGAATGACCCATTGTGCAGAAGAATGATGTGCCTGCAGTTTTACACAAACTACTAAAGAGCACCTGGGGAAACTGGAAGGCCCCCCCCCCCCCGGGTAAAGCCAAACACCCCACCTTGAGCTTTGAGGATGGCTGCCTTTCCTCGGCCCGCCCCCGAGCCCTGGTTCTTATTCTTCATGCTCTTCAGCATCGGTGCGTTCTTCAGCATGTCTGGTAGTATCAGGAAGCGGATCTTGCTCCCTCTGATGTAGACCTGCTCGAGCTGGGCCACCCGACCATCCCTGTACGTGACTGTGATGTTAGACATCTGAGGGGGAGGAAAATGGATTAAGTTTCATAATACACTGAAGTAGACCTTAAGGTTGCATAAATGAACCAAAAATATAGCCAAGTTGCTGTTGGAAACTAAAAAGATCCAGGGGGGTGCCTAACAGTTCAGAGCATCAAGTTAATCAAAGCATAGAACAAATAAGGTGTAGTAGTGGATAATCACACTACAACCA
>JAODJU010000119.1:24912055-24953806 GCA_026776725.1 Gnathonemus echidnorhynchus | reverse complement strand
CCCCCCCCCCCCCCCCCCAAAAAAAAAAGAAAAGACAAGAAATGCCTTAAGAACCACATAACCTCCTTTAACCAAAAAGCCCGAACCAGAAACATTAACACAGGGTCTTATACCATTACCTGGCAGTTCATGTTGTCTTCAGCCTCTATCAGTTTGCCGCGGTACACCTCACCGGTATTGGTCTCACAGGTGACTATGTGTCCCTCGGCTTCGTGCAACACTTTAATGGGAACTCCGATAGACATCTTGGCTGTATAACTGTATGAATAATTGCAAGAAATCAGAACCGCTGTACAGTATGACTCGAAACATTATCTCAGCATCGCAAAACACGCAGTTGTCCATCGGAAACACGGGGTTACGGATTTTGGCGACCATCTACAAAGCCGTGCAACGCATACAGTAATAGTTTACGAAAAATAAGGTATTATTTCAACATGATACTGTATTTACATGTAGACTGAGGACATCTCCAAACATAATTAAATTTAACACCTAATGGTAGGTAATGTGCTAGCGGGAAAAGACGAGTGCAATATACGTCAAAATAACGTCAGTAAATCGACCCAAACAAAAAGTAGCTAACATCTATCCAGTTCTAAATTTCCACATTCTACAATATCTCAAGAACAACATTCATCTACCTTTAAAACAACGTTTTCCCGAAAACACTCGCCTTCCCGGTTTCTAACACAACGTGAATCACAGAAGAGACACTTTCTTGTTTTCCGCCACCCACAATGCACTTAAAAAACCGGAAAAGGTAAAGTACTTCCGCCGACCATTGCGTGGCATGCTGGGAAATGCTGGAAAATACAATGCCACGTATGGGATGCTGTGCTGCATTCAGCATATGCAAGACATGCAGCGCGAGGGGCGTCGGAGGGGCATGTCAAATCTGACAGGTTCAGGGTATATATTGTACGTAAAATCGGGCGGGGGCAAGGTGACATTTTGTCAGGAGGCCCAGAGTTTTTAGGTATGCCCATGTGCAGCATGATTAAAGATTAAATTTATTTCAGAGACTTAACTGAATAAGGATTATGATGATCGAAGCCAGTGCTAGCTATTATTAATATTGACATTGGTAAAACAAAATTGTGTAGTAAACCTGGTTTGCTGACAACACCAACACACAATTGACCAAATATAGCCAATATTATTTACAGTTAAACATCCACGCAAATATTTCCTACTGAACTGCTTTATTGTTCTAAATTAACTTTTACATGACATAACTCTCCCCAACTCCTGCCTTAACACGGTGGGTCAGAAAGTAATTTCTTTCTAGTAGCATTTGGGTCAACTTCAATAAAATAAAAATAAGAAAAAGCAACGCTGGGTCGCCCTATAAAGCATTAGTAATACGTACGTGACAAACATCAAAATGATGTCATACTAAGTTTTTCTCCAAAAAACGACCGTTGAGATGAAGGAATTTTGATTTTTCTTGGTTGCATAGCCAAACAGAACCCAGATGGCAAGTATAAGATGTCTTATAAAATGATTAGAGTGGGTGTTATACCATCTGGGTACATGTACGGCGGGTAGAGTCCATTCTGTTAGCCAACTTTCGACTGTCTTCAAACTTTGTTTACAAGAGAAGCTCTATCAATGCAGACCAGAGTCGCAAGTAGTACAGGGAATAAGCGTAACTGCTTAATATGCAACAACACAGTAGTACTGCTAATTATATCCAATAAATGCTGAATACTTATAATAAATACTAATAAATAATAAATACTTTCCTGATTCAATAATAAACCAGGATCTAAGATGTTAGACCTAGGAAGCCGATGCCGGTAACAAGGTGAGGAGTCACTGTTTCGTACAGTTAAACCATCTGTGGAAGTATTAATTCGGGGTTCAGGGAATCCGCTGGCCAAAGAGGAAGTTGCGTACATTTCGCGCAGATTAGATAGTAGCGTGAACTTCGCCGCCGTGTAGTTTTAATGGCCAAGATGGCTTCGGTGCTGGATCGGTGAAGCTGGAACCGCGGATCCGGTCTGGAGTCGGGAAGATTAAATGCTAAAAGATTTCATGAGACTTTCGAGTCAAGCTGACTGGCACCAGCGAACTGATCAAGATTAAGCTGGGGGCGGAGACACACAAAACCATTACAGAATGACCGGTAAGGTGCTATTGACTGCACTTCGATCGCTTATATGTTGGGCAGTTTACATATTTTTAACGCATCCTTGTGGCGAAACCCTTCGAAATGAGTCCTATATTAGCGATGCCATCATCATGTGCAAAAGTAATATATTACAAGTGTGTCGGTCTAGCATTGAGAGGCATTGGGCGAGACTTCCTCCGATAGATTTAATTGAAGTCCTGCTTATTTAATTACCTGTTTGCCGCATTAATACACCAGCGATGCTCCACAACTTAAACGATCTTAACAGTCGTAAGCAGTGCCGACAGACCCAGATTCACCGTGTAATGGGTCCGTAACTGCAGACGCATTTTGCTTGTGTGTGATCTTGACAGATGACGCCGTGCTGTTGAACGTCCCTGTCATTCGGCAGCTGTACCATTGGGACTGCGGTCTGGCCTGTTCCAGGATGGTGCTCAAGTGAGTCGTTTAAACCTGCGGTTATATTTGCATGGGCAAGTTTTATCTGAATGCTCTGCGTGCTCTTGTGACTGGGCATTCATGGGAAGCAAAGCCTAGCCGCGCTAATGCATAGTCGATTCCTCGACAGCACCTTTGGTTCTCATAAGGGGTTTGCTAAATGAGAATAACTCTAAACATTTGTCCTATGGGGGCGTCGCGGAGGTCCGGGGACTTCAGAAAATGAATGGATGGATGGATGGAAATATGTGAAATTAGCCGGCTGCCATTCAATGTTATCCTGCATTGGAATGAGCATCCCCAATTTCATGAGTTTATCTTAAGAACAATGATCTCAAAAATCCAAATAAAGTTTAGGCTTGCATTCGAAAGATGGCATTTTATTAAAAATTGAAGGCGATGTACAGTACCTAATCACGTCTGCTTTATCCCAGGTACCTACACCCTGTGACGGATGAGCAGTTCCAGAGTGCGTGCTGGGAACTGAAGCTCACCGAGAGCGTGTGGACTATCGACCTGGCCTACCTGATGTGCCAGCTGGGAGTCAGGCATCGCCTCTGCACCCAGACCCTGGGCGTGGATAAAGGGTTCAGAAACCAGGCATGCACTGTTTTCATAACAGGATTTCAGGATGGTCAGAGCTGCATGTTGCTATTTTATCTACAAGGGCCAAGTCAGCACTGATCTGGGGGAGGAGTGGTTTATCAGTAGAGTGAGTCCCTAATGCATCAATATTATTCATTGATTTATTCAATATTTTTAAAAATATTATAAATGATTCCTGTCTCAGCATCTCTTAATGAAACTCTAGATTAGGCCAAAGTATATCAATGATGACGGGAGCTCTGCAGACGGGCCCTGACCTGAAAGGGGGATGCAGGTGGGGGCATAATGCCCGGTCCTGATGTTGCCACCTCCTGTCCCTGTCACCCGTCTCCAAGACGACACCCGGAAGGGAGGAGATAGACGTGACCGACTCTTTGATTCTGTTTGCAGTCCTTCTACAGGAAGCATTTCGACACTGAGGAGGACCGAGTGAACGAGCTCTTTGTCAAGGCGGAGAGCAAAGGCGTTGTGGTGAATAAATGGTACAGTATTAGTGCCCCCCGCCCTGAACCTGGGGTTCTTTCAGCTGCTTTGATTAATTTGGGTTTTCCATATTTTTTACTGACATTTGTTAATTTCCTTTAATGACCCCCCCCCCCACCACAGCTCGGTGACCATCCAGGAGATCCAGGCCCACCTGGTACAGGGCCACGTGGCCATTGTGCTGGTGAATGCAGTGCTGCTCTCCTGTGAGCTCTGCTCTGCGCCCGTTAAGTACTGCTGCTTCCTGCCCGCTGGCCAGCCGTGCTTCTGCCGGCGGCCTGAGTACCAGGGCCACTTCGTCGTGGTGTGTGGCTTCAACCGCTCCACCGGCTGCATCTTCTACAACAACCCGGCGTACTCCGACCGTGAGTCAACCTCCGCCGGTTACTTAAGGCACCGCCAAGCCACATAAACCGTCTAAAGTGTGACAGAGCGTGCTTAACAGCGCGTGGCGCGTGAGTCATTCTGGTGCCTCTCTCCACAACTGGTTAAACTCTAGTTATGGTATCTATAACATCACAATCTGCTAAGCGAAACCTAACTTAACTCTGTTACGATAGACAGACAGACAGACAGACTTTATAGATCTCAGAGTGAAATTTGTTTCAGTCCAGATCAGCTGAAAAGTTTTGGTTTCATTCTTGGCATGATAGCAGGGAAAAAGGCAGTTTATTTTATTTACTACTTGGGAAGCAGTTTTTACAAAACAGCTTTAATATTAGGCCCCTCAGAGTCTAATGCGCTATCCCTTTCACCACACTGTACACTGTACACTTTAATGCTAATATGTTAACCTTTGGGCCACATTTAAGTGGGTAGCTGCTCAGCCTGTTTCTAAGGCAGGTTCCTCAGTCTCCCCCACATTCCTGGTCTGTTTCGCCAGTGTGGTTTAGCACAGTGTTTCCTCTCCACAGGTGTGTGCTGCACCAGCTTCAGTAGTTTCGAGCAGGCGCGGAGGAGCTACGGAACAGACGAAGATATTTTGTTTGTCTACAAGGAGAGCTGACAGCCCCGGAAGGAGCTCTGTCCTGAGCCTCCAAGCCTTCGGTTATGACTGTGACGTCAGCACAGCGGCTCCCATCAGCCACCTTGAGGTCTGGTGTTGTGGTCTACCTTTGGCTGTAAGCCTTCACCTCAGGCTGCGAGGCCCATTTCCACGCACCTGGTGTCTACAGAATCTTTGTACCTCAACAAAAAAACAATGACACCCAACCCAAACCATCACCAGGTTGACAACAAGGGTCTGCTGCTTTTAAATACTTAAATTAGACAGTCGTCAAGCATCCTGGAAATAGGTGGTGCCGTGAATCAGGGCTTAGCTGTGTGAAGTCAAAAGCCAAAAGGGACGTGGATCCCCCCCCGCCCCCCCAAAACCATTAACAGCCTGTGTTCCCACATGATGGTGCCTCATTTCCACCTGCTGCTTGGTAACCGGTTTGATTGCCACATCTGAGGGGGCGGCTCGTGATCCCTGCCCAGATGGAGTCTTCAGAGGCTGCGGCCTCTGTTTTTAAATGGCAGTCTGACCAAAGAGCTTTAACACAATGAGGAGAGGCCCGCCTGTATTTCAGTTTTGTATTTTTCTCTGTCTTTGTTTCTCTCCATGCGGGCAGATTCGAGTTTTAGCTTGATGGTGTGAAGGTATGATTGGGTACAGCTATGGCTTTCAGAATTTACTGCTTCAATCCCCATTTCCTGGTGCTTATGTGGCTTTCTTGAGGGAGAGGGACTTGATTTATTAACCCGTTCTGTTGATGACCAGCCTGCTCTGGTTTGCGTGACAGCTCAGGTACTGGCCTTGACACACACGCACACACACACACACACCTCATGTAATGAATAACTGCAGAAGGAGTGTTTCTGTTCCAGTAATACTTTTTTTAAAGAAACAGATGAGAAATTTGACCGGTGTCAAATATAAAGTAGGAGAAGCTCCAAAAACCCTACTAGAGATCCCCCCCCCGCCCCCAGCCATATTTGACGGTGGCATCGGGGCTTCCAGGTGTGTCGAGTGTCATGGTTGCACAGCAGCTGCGCAATTTCGCTAATTGCTGTTGCCCAATGTTCCGCTGCCCCCTTCCCCCTCAGCCAGTCAACATTTTTGTTTTTGTCCACCAGTTCCAGGCCTGAACCAGGTAATTGTGAGCTTTAGAATGAGGTGAGGGGGACTGGCTTTACAACCACTGCTGCAATTATCAGACACATGCGGGAGGGGCAATTTTAAGAGCCATATTCTTCTACCTTGTGGTTGTGCTAAGCGTTTGTTCTATTTCCTGCTGCCATTTGTGATATACAGATAAAAGATTGCTGCTTTAACACACAACATAATATTTCTGCTGCCACTTAATTTATTTTTTGTTTTATTAATCAAGTATTCACCCTGGTGAAGAGGAATAGGTAACTGACACAATTGCTGTGTGGACATATGGCAAGCAATTATTAAAAGGTGCCTTTACTCGCCTAGCACTTAAGTATTGCCATAATCGCAAGCTCATTGCCATGGAAACAGGCACGAAGCGTGGTCAGGTTTTTCACCAGCAATTTGGTGGTTTCTGTCTGCTTTTGAATAGGCGTTAAATGCACTGTCCTGTCTCAGAGCTTGGCTGTCCTTGCCAGTGAACATAAAGTTTCTGTGTATTGGGCCAACATGAGCTTTAGCTATGTGAGAATGTTTTCTTTTTATGACTTGGGGGGTACCGACGATGCACAAAAATCCTGATTTACCTCTGCATAATGACCTATTACTCAGATGGTGACCTTGCTCACTCCACTGTTATATTCATGCAGAAAACTTGAAAATGTCACATTTGGTACTGCTATGTTTTACAAAAAAGAGCCATAATTAAATACAGGGTGTTACACCTGGACATTGTTTAAAAAAAGAAGATATTTTCCTTGATGTTACTACATTCTCATGATGCTCATGAACTAACTGTTCTGTATTTACACAACTGGAAATGATTGATTTCTGTTTGAGCTGACTGGCTTTTCTTGTTAACCCCTATAGCAGGCTAATAAGGGGCTCCGATAGGCTGCTTTGTCTGTCAGTCATCTGAGCATCCAGCTCATGCAAGGGGCAGCAATGACAGAGCCAGAGTAGAACCACGTTCCAGCCAATGAGGGAGTACAGCAGTATGGTAAACAAAAACTTGCACAGTTTTGAGCAGCCATTTTAAAACCTCACAGTTTGCACTTGAAGATTTGCTTGATGTGCAAAAAATATACTGATATTAACCCTTGCAATGGAACACGGCATTTGTGAGACTTTAACAGCAAACAGCATTACATTTTCGAGAATAACTGGTTTTCTTTTAGTTCACAATTAACTATTGTTTGGTGTGGCAATGATTTTTGCTGATGGTATTGCACTGTGGGTATTTTAGCCATAATTATGTTTATGATGTTTATTTGTATTCTCTGCAAGTGTTCTGGATTTCCTTCCGCACTCATGGGATGGAGTTTTTAACTACTATATTTTATGACACTATGAACTTTATTTTTATGATATGTCATGTAGTAAATAAAAATATAGTACTGTACTTACATTGCTCGGTCTTTTTTGAAGGAAGGTGGTGTGTTATAGGCTAATTAAGACCTATTTTAATGGGGGGGGGGGGGGCTCTGGTTGTGAGAATAGCTGTGCTTAGTGTTTCCACTTTTATGGATATATCAGGTACATATTTTACAGCAAACTGCATTTAAAATGATAGTATGTGTAGTTTATGTAATACCATTAAATGGACTGCATTTGAAACTGTGACCAACATGGCACACAGGGAATGTAGGAAGGAGCTGATTAGATTTCACGCCAGGAAGTCCCTCCCCCTGTGAGTGATGGGCATGTCAATACAAGGAATCGGCTCCTGCAAAAGAAAGCCTGTCCTGAGGCATCATGGGAACTGAAGAGGGTCAGGGTTAGGGTTAGGTACTGCATCCATTCCAGATGCAGTGGGAATCTCCCATTATAGAAAATACAAGGTTCACCCATCAGGAAAGACAGAGGGAGACTGATGGAGAGCTTTATCACACACACACACCGCCTCTGGAACTAGTGTCACCAGAATGCCTAGTAATCAATGGTGAGTGCAGCCAATTTCCCTCGTTTTACACCTCTCATATTTTCCATGTTTTTTTCCTTTCCAATTATATCACATGATTGCAAAGCTGATTATCCAATTTAGAATCTGTGGCTGCAGAACAGAACATTGACATTCCGCCCACTCCCTAAAGAAACGAGGATCACAGGGTGAGTCCTCTGACAACGCTGGAAAACAATAGGTCCAGTAACAGGCAGAGAGAATCCAGCAGAGGGCAGCATTGAGCAGCCCCCCCTATAAATGGCTTGGCCTCTTTCTTCACAAGAGCAGGGATAATGTTTTCTCATCCATTTCCTCGTATTTATAAACACAATTTATTATTGCCTATAGTTTGTCTCGTCCCATGTAATTATTTGTGTCTGACAAAAAATGGAAGTTTGATAGGAGCATTGATACAAAGCGAGTTCAAATTTGCATGTCGTGTATAGTGCTGAAAGGTTTTTCTGGAATTGGCAAGGCGGCTCGGTGGGCAGTGCTGTTTCCTCACACCTCCACGGCTGAGGGTGTGAATCCTGTCCCTGCTATGCACGTGGCTTTTGCCCTCTATCCTTGATCCTCACGCTATGTAATTGGACAGGATAATACGATGACCCATGTTTGGAAGTGAAAGAATATGCCAGAAACTCCTGCTCGTCGGCCCATCATATATTGAAGAGTACGACCTCAGAAAATGGCTCCAGCAGATGAGAAATTAAATTTAAGGCTACAGGTCAGTGTATAGATGGCAGTCAATTTCCACACAGCAAGATTGTGTGCTTTTGTGTGTGCGTGTGTGTACCAGTGGGGAGGGGGGTGTCTCTCTTAAGGTTAACTGTATAGTCAGCACTGAAACAATTTTTACCCATTCATCTAAAAGAGATTTGTGAGTTCAGGCACTGATGTTGGACATGAAGGCCTGGCTCACAAACTCCATTTTAGTTCATCCCAAAGGTGTTTGATGAAGTTGAAGTCAGGGCTCTCCCTTTTGTTCAAATATTGTACAAATGATAAGTAGCACTTTGAATTCAATTTTATATCTAATTTAAAGCCAGTGCAAGGACCTGTGAACTGGAGTAATGTGCTCTCTATTCTTAGTTTTGGTGAAAATTCTAGCAGCAGCAGTCTGAATTTGCTGTAGCTGTCTAATAGTCTTTTTGGGAAGGGCAGTGAGAAGAGCACTGCAATAGTGAACCCTGCAGTATATGAAGGCATAAATAAGTTTCTTTAAATCCTGCTTAGACACAAAATCACTGACCTTAGTTATGTTTATGAGATGTCAAAATGCTGATTTAGCTATAACTTGTCGTCAATGAAACTTTGTCATATGACATGCTAATGGTGATGTGGTCACTGAAGCTAAGATCCCCATACACGAGTACACCAAGCTTTTTGCCATGGGTTGTACCTTCCCTCTTTGCTCCGGAATAGAATCTCAGTCTTGTCTTAATTTAATTGAAGGAAATTTTGCTACATCCAGCCATCCGATTTCCAAGGCATAGACACAATGAGTCAATGAGACCGAAGTCTTTTGCTGAGAGAGTGGGTGTCTTCTCGGAAGATCTGACCAACAGGGAGCATGTACAGGTTGAACAGGAGGGGCCCAAGAATGGATCCCTGTGGGACTCCATAATGCAATGGCAGTTTTCTCTGATTTGTAAGTGGTGACAGAGACAAAATAACCCCTTCTTTCTAAGCAGGTCCTGAACCATCTGAGGACTGTTGCTGAGAGTCCAACCTAATTTTCTAATCTAGCAGTATTTTATGATCAACAGTATCAATGACTGCACTAAGATTTAACAATACCAGGACCCTTATTTCACCTGAATCTATAATCACGTGAATGTTATTTAATACCTTCACTACAACAGTTTCAGTACTATGATGTTTTCGGAAGCCTGACTGAAAGTAGCCATTCATGTTAAATAGTTATTGATTTGATTAATAACTACTTTCTCAATATCCTTGTCTATGAACGGGAGGTTTGAAATGGCCCCATAATTGTTAAGTGCAGAAGCATCCAGGTTTCTCTCTTTCAGGTGGGGTTTGATAACGGCAGTCTTCAGTGAAGCTGGGGAAATGCCCACGAGGAGGGAGCCAGTCACAATTCACAAAAGCTCAAATTCTGAAGATAACAGCTGAATATACTTTTAAAGAAGCTCGTGGCAGCAAGTACATAGTTTAAGATGTAGCAATATTTCTTCAAGAGTTCTGTCATCAATAGCAATAAATTCAGACACGACCATATTTTTGTTATGTCACTGCATTAGTAGGTGGACCTAATGCTTACTCTTTTTTTTCAAATTTCTGATAGAAGAGCCAAACTCATAACACTTTTTAGGTGATACAAATTCTTGAGGTAACTGTGTTGAGGGATTTTTCCTATCCACAGTGGCAAATAGAGCACAAGTGTTGTTAATATTCCCATTAATGATATTAGAGAAATGAGGTAATTTGCTGGGGTGGCATGGTGGTGCAGTGGTTAGTACTGTCACCTGAGACCCACCAGGGTTCCATGTGTGTGGTGTTTGCATGCTCCCCCTGTGTTGTGGTGGGATTTCTTCAAGGTACAGCCCAAAAACATTCTAAGTAGGTCCTGAACCAAATAGCCCATAGGTGTGTGTGTGAATGAATGGTGCATTAGTGTGTCCTGTGATGGATTGGCACCCCATCCTAGATTGCATTGCACCCATAGGCTCCAGACCCCCCACATCCCTGAATAGGACAAGTGAATGAAGATGGATGGTAGGTAATCTATCCCTGGTTCTAAATAGTCTTTTAAGATGTGATGGTCAATCTGAAGCTTAGCTTTTCTTCACTGACACTCAGCCTTCCTGCATTCTCTTTCCTGATTTGCTGCTGCTGATATTACTCCATGCTGCTTTACATCCACTAAAAATCATTTTCACCTTCACAGGTGCTATAGCATCACGGACTCTGAGAATTTTGGAGTTAAAATGTTTTAAGAAGGTATTCTACAGACTATGTTGTAATACTTGGTGTCATAGCTATGGCTTCCATAAAGAGAGTGCTGGTGTTCAAATGAATGTACCTCTTATTGACAGTTTTAAATCTAGTTTGGGTGATTGGAGTTGCCCATCAAAGAAAACACAGAAATGATCAGGCAAAGCTAAGTGCCAACCATAGCCTGAAGGTCTTGTTAATCTTAACAGAGGTACACAGAACTGTACTTCAACGTCCTGGAAGCGCAATGAAAAACTAAAAGACTGTCCGTCTGGAGTTCTTCCCAGTGGATTTATGAACTTCACGTAGCTTAAAACTAGGCCAAAATTCCTATATGAAGCATAAGCAGGATTAGTAATAGGGCATTTTCCCATAATTTTCCAGATGCTTAGCCCCTGACCTTGGAGAAGCGTTCACTCTGCTCGGTGGACATCTGCAGTCATCGGCTGGTTCTCTACTCCAGCGGTGACAGTGGGAGACCATTCCTTTTCCAATCCCAGGAACACGGAGTTCGCTGCGCTCCCAAAGCGACTGCAGTTATATAACTTTATCGTAAGGGCAGGACTTCTCTGTGGCCACGGGAGATCCACTGATGTTGCTGGAATGTTGGAATGATGGAATTCAGTGGAACGCTGAATCTGTGTAGGCCAGTGGCCCAGGTAGTTGTGAGGATGTTTGTGTGTGTATCTTTATAGCAGTACCTGAAAAAATACAAAACACTGACCCCGTTGAGACTTACCAACAAATTGAACAGATTTTCATGCCCCATGACTCATTCATCTGCTTCGTCTGCCCGTTGTCAAGGTTCATCTGCGTTGTTGTGCTGGTTGGAGTTGTTAATTGGATTTAACTGTGTTATGATTCATATTAATCACAGAGGAGGGGTTGGGGTTTGTTGCTGGGTTTTAGAGAAGGGACAAAGAATCAGGTCCTCAGATAACATCCTGCCAAAGATTTATGATCCCTTCAAAAACACCAAGGATGACAATGGCTTCACCTCCCTCGCATTCCCTTGGTTTAATTTCACATGGAGCTTTGGCTAACCTTGGCAGTATAGTTTATTTCTGTATCTAATCCTGCCTTAGCCACGTTCACAAGTTGTTGACCTATCAATCTCCCACTTCAGTCCAAAAAGCCACCCAACGAAGTTCTCTGCAGATGGTAATGTCCATGTTACACGCAACTCTGGCACCTTCACAGCTGCCCTTGCACATCTCATGTCCGTGTATATCTGTACTGATCATCCAACATTAAACCCAGGCCTGAGAAGCCCAGAGACTCGGGTGCTGTCTAGTTGGACATTTCCCATTTAGGCGCCATGTTTACAGATTTCCCCAAGACTCCAGTGGGAAGACAGCAAACCCGGAATAAATTCCTAAGAAAAGACAACTGGCAAAAGGGTGCATTTAGACTGCATTTCTTATTCCAGGACTTCCTGTTTATGCCCCGAACTCTTGAACCAAATCTGGGATCATTTTCTTTCTGGGCTCCTGTTTTTTCTGGAGAAGTATTTAACTTAGGTTTCTTTTTTTATCCTAAAAGTGTGTTTTTTTTTATTCTGAAGTTGCAGCTACATCCAGTGGGAGACAGGAAGACGACAGACTTGAGACTGGAATGGACTAGGAGACTGGAAACTGCTGGAAGTCAGGTTACAGAATGTTCTGGTTGGAGGCCCGCGGGCCTTAATTTATAGCAGGTTATCACTGCCTTCTTTGGACAAATATGATGAAGGAAACAATTGTACCATCACGGGGTGTTTCATGTCACAGGCTCAGTATGGCCCCCTCCCTCCCTTCAGTATGCAATAGCTAAGCACAGCGCAACGCCTATGGTGCTCATTTTAAGACGTTGGGTATTAGGGTTGAGAACTTGCTGGAACTGCGAATGTGGCTAAGAAGTGAACATCCAGTAGGAGGCTGCCAGCTATAGGAGATGTCCCAGACGCTCCGTGATCAGAGCAGAGTGGGAGATACGGAATCCACCACATGTACCCAAACTCAGCTCAAACACTCACTTTCACTGGTTTGCAGATGTAAGGGACAGGTGTCACTACACATCCCACAGATAACACCACGCCAGTCATCCAAAACAGCCCACATCCAAGTACGGAGACGTGAGTCCATTTTGGCATCTTGCTGTGTTTGGGTCAAGTTGAGTGGCCATATAAAGCTTTGAGGGAAAAGGAGGAGCTGCAGGAACAGGGAGGTGAAGAGGTGCCCTGCGTCATGCACTTTGGGGTTTCCTCAGAGACGGAGCTGCCCCAGCAACGAGGGGTGATGTCATCCCTCTGGGACACAAATTTAGGGGGGGTGGGGCTCTTGGTAATCACAGCATTACTGCTCATGTGTCCTTAAAGTACATCACGTCCAAAAAACAAACAGGAGCTCAAAACATCCTTGAAAAGTGGACGAACAGTCCTTTTTAGTGCGGTTGGGAAAATAACCTGCCTTCATGGTACTTTGGCAAGATTTACTGTATCTGTATGTCAGTAAATCAGATAATATTGTTATGGGGCTCCGTGATGAAGCTCATTCATTTTCAGATAATTCCGTCATTGACTGCTGATCTACAGCTAAAGTCAAACGTACAGCCTTTAGATGTAGATCTAAGCAGTGTGGAGAGATCATGACATCTCTGATTACTTTATAACATAGGTCAGCTGCAATTGTTCTCTTTTTCTCTCATTTTCTAGAGGGCACATTTGACATTTTCCCCCAAAGCACCAAGATATAAATACAAGGACCTGCAGAGAATCTGCCAAACAAACAAAAGCAGCCTGAACTTCAGTATGTATATGAATCTGTACTTATGTCTTATGTCGATTCCTGATAGACTCTACCTACTCCTACTAAGCAGCCTGGACACTAGGGTTATCCACAAACCAATGCATTGAGTTGATGTCTGTAGAAGGCCTATTTTTGTCCATTATGGATAGCTTGCTTACCTGTGAAATTTATGCTTGATTGGGAAGCTTTTAGATTTTGTTGTAAATTAGCAAACATTTATTGAAACTGGGAACATTCTAGTACTAAGGTAGAGTACTAAGTGGAGAGATGATCCAATCTTCAACAAATTTTGTGAACTGTGGGCACACGTGACACAGCTGAAAGAGGAACAAGTCTCACTGACACACTGACTCAACATGAGGAACAGAAACAGTTTTTTATTCTTCCACTGATTGCAAACTACCCAGATAGCATGCAGATGAGGGCCACTTCTGGCAAGTGTGTGGCACTGCTGGCCCAGTTCCGGCGCCGGCAAACGGATGTATGCTAAAAGCTGCCCACTTGTGATTAGACAAATGTGGCTCAAATGTTACAAAACAGATATGGGCCACGTGTTAAATATTTTATAAAAAAATAGTTATATGACTTGTGGCTCTGGTCCACTTTTGGCAAAGGTATGGCAAATGTTCACTTGTGCTTATGGAAAAAGAAATGTTTTCTAGATGTAATGAGTGTGTTGTTTGGACAGAGACAGAGCACATTACATTATTTAAATGCATTATTAAACACTTATGCAACATTATAATGAACTAATGAGTTTCATTATATAGTACTAGCTGCATTATTTTAGGGCCGACAGGCAGTTAACATTGTTTTTCTGTAGTTGCTCACTGCATCAAATAAATTGTAATAGGACCAATAAAATGACTGTAATGGAATCTATAAGGAAGGTTGGTTTATTGTTTTAATTCAATTGGTCTGTCAACAATTGAACTGCACATCAATGATTTTTGATGCATCTCAATACTGGTATTTACCTTTTTTGCAACTGGGAATGGGACTACTTCCAACAAAATACATTCCCAGTGGTAGGTGCATAAAAAAAGAGGATGTGTTGGTGGTCTAGAGGTTAGGATGCTTGCCTCTAAACCAGGAGGTTGTGGGTTTGAGTCTCACCTATACTACCATTGGCTCCCTGAGCAAGACCCTTAACCTGAATTTGAAAATGGAAGTTGCTCTGGATATGAGTGTCTGCTAAATGCTGTAAACGTAAAGGGTGTATCTGCCTCAATAAGACAGTACCCAGCCAGCCCCAGATGTTGTTGTTTTTTTTTTTTCCTCAAATTCAAAATCCTTGAAGACATTGGACTTTTGTTGTTTTTAAACACATTTGAAGCCTGATCAGGGACTGTATGCAGTTCCTGTTGAAAAGTAGCTCTTATGAGGTTAACATCTGTGAGGTTCAGAAACTGGTAATGGGCCACAATAGGGCCAGATCTCAAACAGAGCCTGGCCACTTGTGGCTAACATAAGGCCCTGCTCTGTCCCACATGTGTCAACCTGACGCAGCAACCGAGAGCGGTCCGCTCAATCACCGTCATTCCATGCGGTATGTGGGCCAGATGAAAATGCGTGATGTGGGCCACATCTGGGCCAGAAAGATTTTGCTATCTGGGTATCGCAATAATTTTCCAACTCCATCAAAGACAGCACTAATGTTGCAGGCCTCCCAGTGCGAAACAGTGGCCTGCTGTTTCAGTTTAAAACTGCCAAGCAGAGTGACCTGTAAATGATTATTTTCATAATAATTTTGTTTGTATTAATATGATAAAGAATAAAACTAGCTTTGTGGATAACAAATAGCCTGTCTTTTAAGACCACCTTACTAAACATGTACAGAGATGGATTAAATGGCGGACAGTGACTGAGGACCTTAGCGTGTGGACGTTAGCGTGTGGACGTTAGCGTGTGGCAGCCATGCAGCCCCTCTAGGCTTCCTTCACATTCCCGCTCCCACTGATGGCTTGCAGTCATAGCTACATGGATATCAGCTGATGTCTCCCAGCTACTTCTGTCCAGCAGACAACTCAGACCCCCGCCAACACCAACCTCCTGCTTCAAAGGCGGCTTCTTCCCGATCACCACCAGGACGCTGAATAATTAAGATGTTACTACACCTTCAACTTCATCTCTACATGCCCACTCACCCATTCGTCTGTTTGCTTGTCAGTACCCCCATGCATATTCAGTTATTTTTATCTACTGACATTCATTGATTACCTAAATACCCAGATTTATTTATTCCTAGGTGTCGCGAGGCTTTTGATTGACACTGTACTGTGCTGGTAACTTTCTTTTCTCAACATGTTACACTTTTTTCTCTTTATATGCCATTGTCCTCTGTAACACATAGCAGAAGTGTGCCAAACACTGTTTGGCTCTATGGCAATAAAAGCTTCTATTCTATTCTATTCTATTGTAAATGAAGAGCAGATATAATAAGTACAAAATAAGAAGCCTGACAGACTCCAAATTCCTTTGATGTCATCCTGACATTCTGCTTCACTCCTTTCTCTCCTTCTGTCTCTCCCCACATCTGTGACTCGTCCATCAGGGAGGAAATCATGCCTCGCGGCTCCAGAGGGCTGCTGCTGTGTCCAGATCAGCTGGACATCTTCCCAAATTCTGTTAATGTTATAAATCCTTTTCAAATAAGATATAAAGAATAATTAATTCTGACAAGGAAAGATAATATGTGGCAACTTAAGCACTGATACTTTCAGCAAGGATGAAGTTATATAAAATCAAAAGCGATATAGCTGAATAATGGTAATAGTGATTCATTTTTATTCTGTGATTATTATTACTCTATTGTGTAGCACCTTCGGATTTCAATACAAGCAGGATGGGTTGATAACAACACAAAGAAAGAAGCTAAGCCCATCCAGGCAACATACACTCTGCAAGTGGCAGCTAAAGAGCTCCAAAGAAACCCCTCTGGGTCTGTTACATGTTACAATGTAACAATCAGCTGAGGTAACCCTTTTCCTGGGGGGTCGGCTGCTGTAATTAGAGTTAGATTTTCCTTTCCTTGCTTCTGACACAGGAGGCCGTGATAAAAACCGAATCAATTTGATCAGACTTCAGAACCAGGATATTTGTCTCTATATCTCCCTCTATATCACTTCACTCCTTCTACATCTCCCTCTATATCACTCCACTCCTTCTATATCTCCCTCTATATCACTTCACTCCTTCTACATCTCCCTCTATATCACTCCACTCCTTCTATATCTCTCTCTATATCACTTCACTCCTTCTATATGATGATGATGATGATGATGATGAAAACCCTTTATTGCTGTTGCAATTCACCATGTCTCCCTCTATATCACTTCACTCCATCTGTATCTCCCCCTATATCATTTAACTCCCTCTATATCACTTCACTCCTTCTATATCTCCCCCTATATCACTTCACTCCCTCTATATCTCCCATCTCCCTCTATATCAATTCTTTTGCTGTACGTCTGTGGGAACCATCTAAAAATACTCATTATTCTAAAAAAAAAAAAAAAAAGACCCACAGAGTCTAGCGGCAGCTGTAATTCTACTTAAGGCAGTGCTTTCAGCAGTATGGGACAGCCCCCCCCCACCCAGGTACACTATACTGTTTTTTTCTAGAATGACGACAGGGTAAGTTTCAACAGGGTCATACAGGGAATCTTTTCAAGTTTTTAATTATTCTGGAGCTCTAACCTAAAAGTATTTTACATAAGTAATCTGAAGCAGTGCTTCCCAGTCTGGTCCTTGGGGGCCCAAAGACAGTCCACGTTTTTGATAATATGGATAATAAATAAATAGATCAGATGATAATAATACTAATAATAATGTGGACTGTCTGGCAGGGAGCTCAGAGGGAGCAAAAACATGGACCAACTATGGGCCCCCAAGAACCGGATTGTCATAAACTGCTAAAAGAAAAATAAATCACACGAAATCTTTAATTTCTTTCTAGTGAGTACATGCTAGCAGTAGATCTCTTAAAACAGTTACTATTCACCGGACACCACAAATCAAGTAATGGTCAGAATTCAATCAACAGCAATCAAGCTTAGTTAAGGCTTTAGCTTAGAACAAACTGCGATGCAGCCAGCAGCCAGTGATCTACGTAGCCTTTCTTTCTATGGCACAGATGGTATAAGTATCATTGTTATCTCTTCAGTGGGTTTAATTAGTCATTTTTAAATTGCATTTGGATAGGGCGTTTTTTTGCACAGACCATGACAGGAGGTGTAAGGCATCCTTCTGCACAGAAAGCCACAGGCTTTTGGAGTGCAGATCAACAGACCTGCATCAACAGGGGAACTCTGACCCTCAAAAAAGGGAAAAGCCAACAGGTTGCCCAATTCTGAGCACCATAGCTGCTCCTCCCAGTAGAGAGAGTAGGCGCGTGATGTCACAGCAGGCGGAAGTCAAGCCACTTACACCGACTGAGAGGCTAAAAGCCTGAAGCACTCAGCCTGGATGCCACAAAAACACATCTGAAATAGGGAAGAGCTGTTATGCGATTGATTGTACACAGTGATTCGGAGCTGCTGAAAACCAAAGAAAAGAGAAGCGAATGGATCGCTGCAAAATGCAGAAATCACTGGAATACAGGCTCTGAAATACGGATTTGCGGTTGTCGATTTGTGTCAATTTTGTTGGGTAAAATCATACCTTATGTTGTGTGCTGTATTAACTACTCACAATATACAATTCAATATTTACCATCATTTGTTTATATTCTGTGTGACTGTAAAGTGTTTGTCAGCATTTATTAAAAACCATCTATGATGATGAGACTTGTGTTGCACAAAGAAAGTAGTTATAATAAGGGGTGGTTGGATAGCGTTAGCTAGCAAGCTAAACCCGGTTTTCCTTATAAGGTGCCACCCCACAAAACAGGCTTAGATAGTTAGCCAGATAACTTAAAATGTTTTTTTCTTTAAAAGTTTTTACAATGTTGTCAGGAAACCTGATTTGTGGTCACATATCCATGGCGAGCTGGTTCTTTGGTAAGTTGTACAGGTCCCTTATTTGGCAGTTTCCCCAGACTGAAATCAGCCATGCTGCAGCATATTTTGCTACTCAGTCCATCTGAGGAAGCATGTTCAGGTGGGAAAGTGACATCAGTGCATAGCCTCCAGTGAAGGATGGGGAGACGTTGATGTGGGATAGATAGGCAGACAGGGAAGCCGACTGTGCACCATTAGGGCAGAGTGCCACTGCATGTGACAACTGGAAAGTGGCACCAACCACCATCCACTAAAGTTGAAAGATACGCCTTCGATTTCTCAGCTTCTCTTGGGATTATCTGAAGGCTTCTGGAAGGACGGAATGACGGCGCCTTAAATTTCTCTGATCAGTTCTTCTCGACTGTAAATCGTTGTGGATAAAGGAAATTTGTGTTCGTGTGGGCTGACCAACAAGCTCTCCTGCTGATCATGAGGAGCATTACCCTTGAAGTAACCTTGTCATCCAGAAAAGAACGCAGTAACAGATGTTGAGGAATACATTGTATTCAGAGGCCATACAGAGGAAGACTCCTGTGGGTTGTAAATACTGCGAATAAATATCAGGAAACTCCATCTATTAATCCGTCTTTTATGGGTAACAGTAAAATAGAGAGAGGCCAGTATAAGTAAGAAGTTGAACTAGTTCAGTGAAGGAGCCAAAAGAACAAATGATTCAAGTCTAAAAACAAAAAAAACAGAGATATGCACTTAGAAGCATTTATTTAGGACCCCTTGGTGACAAAGTCAACCAGACTGAAGAGATTTCCTCTTAAATGTAGGTCAGTTGCGACATGAGCAAAACAGAGCAGGGCAAAATAAATATTACTGCAAATATGAAGTAAATCTTTATGCTGCACATAAGATCCCAGAGGACACCGAAAGGTTTATGGCAACCATGGTGACCTTAGTGACACAGGATCGGGGATCTTCTGAATGGTCCTTCACATTGTTTATTTTCAACGTTGGTAACTGAGGCACATTGTGTCTGCTGATTTTTTTTCCAGCTGACCCCTTAATTGAATAATTAAGCAATTAATATTGTTGACGGAGCTCTTAATTGAAGACAATGTTGACCCGCAGTGAATTCTTTATTATTTTGAACAAACTAATATTCAATGAAATATTACTTTATGAATAGTATCTATTACATCCTAAAACAATCTTTCAACTCAAAGTTTAAAGTTAAATACCCCACTTCTGTTTCCATTGTTCCATACAAAGAATCTATTTAAAATAATCTGTTCAGAATTCATGAAATTAGTCCACACTTTATGCCACCAGCAAATGTCTGTTTTAGACTCCAGTTAATATTTGCACACTTATATCAAGGTTATGCCAAGTATTTCGATATTTAAACTGGTAACCAGAGTTGGGTAATTCAGGTTCAGAGAGTGAAAGTCCAGATCGGGATTCTGTTTCAACCAACCAGTGGAGTCTCTGTGACTGTGACTCTTTATGCTCAAGTGGTTGGTTGAAACAAAATCTTGGTCTGGACTTTCACTTTCTGGACCTGAATTACCCAACTCTGCCGGCAACGGACATATAGCCTTTCCTAAAAGGAGATCTTTTGAGAGAAAAATGGCAACAGATAAGGAAATGAGGTGCAGAGCTCTGCGTTTATGTGGGGTCTGGCCTGTTCAAGGTAACACAGACAGATGGGATGTGGTCAACAACAGCCAAACTGGGGAAACAAAACAGGTCATTTGGTGAGAACTATAAAGATACTTGTGTTTTTGTGGGAGTAATAAGAGGAAAAGCAGAGTATGGGTGGTGGGGCCTAATCACAGTTACTGGGACAGGAGATTAACTTTACAGAGGACAGTGAATCAAAGAACGGCTGGAATGAATCAACATAACAGCCACTTGACTCCTTCCCATGGGTTTCTATTCAACTGGAGCAAACCATCTTCAGAATTTGAGTCATCCTCATAAGACTCAAAATGGTTTGATTTCCTTTGTTTGGGTGTTGATTTCTGTGATACTTGGGACATTCTCCCCCAATGCACTTCTCCATGAAAGCTGCCATAAACCTGATTACTACTGCCTCCACAGGACCCCAGATGGATCCCAACGTACCCTGATAGACAAAGTTGTAGCACTCACTCTCAACTGATGATGAGCGCCAACCCATCGTACGTACACCTGGAACCAAACGGCACAGAGTACAACTGGGGCTTTATGGTTTTTTTGGTTTCCATTTTCAAATAATTTGCATCTTCAAAGCCAATAAATACAGTCAGCTATGTACAGCTCATCTTCCGAATGTGGGTTTGATGGGAGAGCTAAAAGTCCCCTCAATGTCTGTCACACAAGAGGTGTGCTGGTCCCCTCTCCAGGGGGGCTGTTTTGCCTCGCCAGGTAGCTGCCTCAGCTGGCTGCCCTGTGGAGCCTCCACCAGGCAGCTGCTTGGGAAGAGTCCCGGGGGTTTCCAGCAGCCGAGATCTAGGAAGCTCCCCCCAAGGTCTGTGCTGCCACAGTTAGATCCTGAGTTCAGGAGGAAGCCATTAGCCTCTGTCGTTGCGCCGCCACTTCCGTCCCCACTGCTGGCACCGCCCCCTTCTGTCATGCTGGCTTTGGCAGAGGTGCGCCAGCTGGCCCTGTTGCTGCTGGTCATTCGGGCCGAGCGACGGCCCAATAGGTGTCGCCGTATGATCCTACGGAAGGTGTGCCGGAATTCCCGGATTCGGTAGGCGTAGATCAGGGGATTGACCACCGAGTTGGCATGCGAGAGCACGATGGCCAGGTACATGATACTCGGGTGGGGTCTTGCACATTCGGGGCAAAAGAGAGTGAAGCAGTTGATGACATGTAGAGGCAGCCAGCAGATTGCAAACAGCCCCACGATGATGGCCAGAGACTTGGCAGCATGAACCTCCTTTAGTAAGGTGGAGTACGGCTTCTCCCCCAGTGGATTGGGCCGCTTGAGCTCCATCCATCTGAGCTGTCGTCGAGCAGCCATGAAGATGCAAAGGTAGATGGCTAGCATGAGCAGGAGGGGCACCAGCACAAAGGCGAAGAAGTTGAAGTAGACCATGTAGTCCATGGTGACCACCCCCTCGAACAGGCATGCCACGGTGCCCGTGGGGCAGCTGCTGTTGGTGGCACTGGAGCACTTGTGCCAGCCCAGCATGGGTGTCAAGCCGATGACTACGGACAGCACCCAACACACAGCGATGATCTCCTTAGCCCGCTTGCATGTCACCAGAGTGCTGTATCTGAACCAGAAAAACATCAAATTTATATTAGTCCTCTCACTCCAATACACACTCATGTTGATTACAATGCTTCTATTTGTAGTTAGGGGTCCTTGTGAAATTCAGCATTTCCTGTGCCTGAGTCAACTTCAGCTTCCTGAAATTCTTGCCACAATTTGCCAGATGTGTAAAAGCAATCAGATAAACGTCGGACGGGATTGGAGGTAAAATGGGCCAAGAAATACATCGGGTTTGGCCTCATACTGCACCCCTGGCTAATGCATTGCTAAATTACCCAGTAATTTACACAAGCCTTTTGTGACGCTAATTTCAAGTGTGGAATTCATGGCCAGATAGACTTCCTGCAACAAACCTCTGACAAAAACATCAGAATTCACATTAAAGCAGTCCTTGGAGTTCTGCCCCACTAATGTCCACCCACAACCACCTTTGTTAAAGTACGGAAGACTTGATCCTTCTAACCTGTCAATGACTGGTTACCCTTCCAGAACTTGTGTAAATTGGAGGGGAAGACATCTGGCTTGTAGCCGAGTCGTCCAACGGTCCAGCAGCAACTGCAGAAGATGCATCCCTTCCAGGCATAAATAACCTTCAGCTAGTCTGAAGCTTCCATTCCTTCTCTCAGTGTGGTGTGGTCCTGGAACCAGGTCAGCACCCATACCACATCCGCCCATGTGGCCATTCTAGAGTTACACCTATGACAGCTTTACCACCACACAACATCCAGCAGACCTCTCGGAAACGTATTCCCACATTTCAATCCATCCTTCCATCTTCCAACCACTTATCCAGGTCAGAGTCAGGTAACCTGAATGGGACACTAATCTATCAGTGGGCACATGCATACACATACACTCAAACACACTATCACAACACAGAGACATGGGTTAGGGCTGGTTTAAACTTGACATTCTCAATGCGTATGCCTATGCATCCTGTTACTATGCAAGTGGTGTTGCTAGTCACCCTAATGCACAGTTTACATCAATCGGGAGCATTAGGAGTTATGTCCACCAGGGGGCAGTGTGAGAAAACCATCTGGGTCGGCTCTTTCATTTCCCGTCTTGTTCGTATGAGGTTGTGGCATGACATATTTTACACTCGCTGCCTCCACAGTGAGTTGCTAATTCTGCAAATACTGCTGCAATATTCTCAATATTCTACCCACTGTGCCACTTCAAATTGGGATCTTGCTCTGCCACATAGCACTTTACTGCCTCTAGCAGTTCATGTTAAATGCTGTATTATATGTTGTTAGATATCTTGCAGTACTTAGTATTTAGCATTACGGCTGCATGATGTATGTCCCTGGGTTAAGAAAATTCAACTTACAGAGAACTCGTGTTTATTAGTATGAATCTGGAATAAATACAATGGTTTGTAATAATGAACACATGCATTACTTTGTGATGCTTGTGAAAACGCTACGCAGCTTAAGAGGGAGATACAGTACCATATGTAGTTACTTTTATTATTACTGTATAATTATTATTATTATGTACTCTATTAGTTTTCCAACTGACCTACAAATTCGACTTAAAATAGACTTAGGGAACAGATCTAGTTTGTAACCTGGGAACTATTTGTATTGGTAAAACTTCAAATATTGTGATATGATATTTTTTTTGAGATAAATACTGCAATACTTGGAGTTCAAAATATATTTCTCACAAACCCGTTTATGAGTGATTTAAAGAGCAAGTATGAAAATGCTTATGATTGTCTCAGAGAGTGTATGCAAAGCTCATGCAAAACTAGCGGCGGTAAATTTTCTGCAAATTTTTCAGCATATACTAGATAATCTTGAAAAGGAACGATTATTAATGTTGCAAAGCCTGCTAAGCTTTGTTTCCTATGAACAGAATATAAATGTGTTAGCGAAACGTAATCCATCGCCCCTTCTCGGCAAATTTCATCACCAAGATTTCTAAATACCAGCACTCTATTGAAAAATAACATTGTTTATAAAAATTTGCGGTATAATGTCTGTACAGTATGAAGGTATGCAAAAGCCTGATCTCAACCCAGCTGATTACTGCAGTCCTTACGATGTGAGAATTGCATGTACATAACTTGCGATATCGATATTAATGTCTCATATTGCACAGCCCTATTTAGTGTTCTTTGTCTTGTAACGTTGCTCTGTCTTGTTAAATGTCTGTAGTCTGTGGAGAAGGGATTCAAGCAAGAATTGCATTGTACTTTGTACATATCACTCTGTTTTCTTAGCTCAGATTGAATTCAGAAACAGAAGATGCTTAAACTGCCATCCAATTTTGAAGACGCTGAACACAGAGATACACAATAGTGTTCGGAATATTTTCTCTCTTGCCTCTGGAAATATTCCATTTTGAATATCTTCAGGCCACTCATTCTAAAAAAAAAAAAATTAATAGAAGATGCTACTTTAATACCGACACATATAAACCAAAGACAAACGTTGACCATAATCTCCGCAAGATTGTTGGTGGTACTACACCTTACACACGTGAAGCTACTGATTCCACGTGTAGCTGCACAAATGATGTGTGGAGTGAAGGCAGACGACATGTGGCAGACATGATGCGTGAAATTCCTCTACTTGTTTACCTTTCGATTATAAAGAAGGGACATGCACAAATTATTTTTGTGACATCTCCACACAGTTGCCACACAACCTTCAACCTTCGACGATCAAGACGGTCAAGGTTTAAAAAACTGTATGATCTGTATCACATAAGCTGGTCTACAGTCAGATTTTCTGAGAGGGGTGTTGTCACGTTCAGTCAGGGTGCAAGGAGGGAAGTCGTCTACAATCAGGAGGTCTGGGAAAGACATGATCTGCTTTTTGTTTCATTACCTAGGTCCTAGGAGCAGTTTTTTTCACAAAAATTCCCATAATCCCTATCTCCTTCAAGCTGCTCACATGGTCAGGGTTGACAACTTGGATTGGCTGGCGTGAGATTTTCAATTCAAGACTACTCTGCACACATATTTACGTGTACAGTATGTAAGAATTATATTACCTTGTGAATAGTCTGCAGGGTTTGAAAACTGTCCAAATGCTTTTGATTTAGCTAATTTTAGGTTTATAATGGATTAATATAGATTTGCCGTAAGATTTCTTGCATGAGAGTCTGAAAGCGTGAGAGTCCTGCCAGACGCATGAGAGTTGGCAGCCCTGTATGGTAACAGCAACAGAGCTCCTAATGGGTTTTAGATTATTATTATGATTACTTTTGTTATGCATAACAAAGAATAACTTAAGTAGTGGAAAACGAGCTGGGACCGGCTGTAAATAACGTTAACTTGTGCTTGTTGTGAACATGCGGAGGGCTGCATAGGACACAGTGAGCCGTGATGACACATGCCCAACCCCCCCATCCCATTTTATTCTGTGAATGTGGCGTTAGCTGACGGACACTCACCGCAGCGGCATCTTGATGGCGATGTAGCGGTCGATGGCGATGGCCAGCAGGCTGAAGATGGAGCTCTGCGTGAGGACGAGCACGAAGCAGGCGATGAAGAGGCAGCCGTAGAAGTGGGCACAGAAGCCGGTGCTGATGGCGATGGCGAAGGGCACGGCCAGCACGCCCACGGCGATGTCGGCCGCCGCCAGCGACACCACGAAGAAGTTGGTGACGCTCTGCAAGTTGCTGTTGATGCGCACGGCCCAGCAGACCAGCGCGTTGCCCAGCACGGCCAGCGCGGCGATGGTCACCTCCAGCACGAAGTAGGAGAGGGTCGAGGCATCGCTCAGCATGGTGGAGACAGTGGGGCAGTCAGCAGAGAGCAGAGGTTCAGCCTCGCCTCCACGTCCATAGCTACCTTTCACACTTCTGTCGAGACGGGTGAGGCTTCCTTCCTGTGGGCAACACCCAGGGCTGAGTGATGAAACTGAAGCACGTGTCTGATGGTTGGGTGGGTGGCCTGGCAGGAGACCCACCGCTGCAAGGTGCCCCCACACTGCCCAGTCCAAATCAGACCCAAAAAATGATCACATGGAGATCATACGACTGCACAGAGAAAGAGAGAGATTAATTATTTCAACATAACACCAGAAGCAAACAGAAGACTTACGTCTGTACAAGTCTCAGCAGACAATGCAACACATTTTTTTTTTCTTCAAATAAAAGAATAAATCTTCATTTCAAATTTTGAATCCCATCCTGGAAATCATATTGTATACGTGTATAGCCATGTATAAAAACATAAACAAGCTGTGTATAAAACAATCAGCTATAACTTTGTGAACAGAGGTGGAAAGGTTCAGAAATTACAAATCCAGACCAAGATTTTGTTTCAACTGACCGCTTGAGTATAAAGCAGCGGAGGGCAGTCTTATGCAGAAAAGGCCATTGTGGTTGGGTTTTCACTGCAGCTCCCTAATTAGATTACTAATCAGAGGACTGATTAGCTGAGGAGTCCTCACACCTGGGTTTGAACAGCTGACCTAAAGGTTATCCCAAAAACCTGCATACACACCGGCCCTTTGCGAATAAGATTGCCCACCCCTGGTATAAAGTTACAGTCTCAGAGTACTCAACTGTTTGGTTGAAACAAAATCTTGGTCTGGATTTGTATTTTCTGAGTCTGGACTTTCCACCTCTGCTTGTGAATACAAAACCTATGATATGCTCAAGGAAGGAGACTTTGGGTCTGTCGGTTGTAAAAATACAGGAGGATTATTGCAGAGTTCCAGTAACATGGATTAAGGTGGTGCAGATCAGTATAAGATGTGTGTATTAATGTGCTGTGCCAAACTGTAAGCTAGCTGGTGGCCTCTGCTTCAGGGTATTGTAGAGAATTTGTGAGATCCACCGCGTACACTATCTGTTGACTTTGTCCCAGTTCCAGATGTTCTTGGGACCTTCTAGAAGGTCTGCATCCTCCTGAGGCCTCAATTTTGTGATGGGAATCAAGAGAATTTCAATCTTTTTACGGAAAGAGTTGCTCATGTGTGAGTCACAAAACTGATCTTATAAATTAATTAATTATGAATTTTCTGCATCCAGCAAAACAGAAGCATCTCCAATTTGCCCCAAAACCAAGAGAAAATGCATTTAGTATGAAAGCAATATATGTTTTATATGTACTTATATTTCTGGATTTTGTATGGTGTATTTCAGTCTGAGGCAGGGCTATGCAGAGACCGTTTGAGAGGCAGATGCTCAAAGGTTAAAAAGGGGGCACTTAGTACTTTTAAAGCTTACACTCATGTTGACGTTTAATAGTTTGGGCGAAACGGGCAGCTGCTTAGGCCTCCCAGATCCACTTGTGCGAAGGCCTGCTGTAAGGACCTTTAGCTGTTAGCAGTTGGGTTGTGAGTCGATATCCTTACATGCTGTGCAAACCAATAGACACAGCCGTACTGATCATGCATCCTCATTTTATCCTCCAGCTAAAAACATCTGCCTATCCATCCATTTTCCGTAACCATGAGGAGCCTGAATATTATCCCTCTAAATGGGATGCCACACTATTACGAAAAAAGGTGATATAGGTTTACAAAACAACAGAACACAAATCTAAACTTCTTTATTAATGTCTGCAAGAGATCTAGCTGCCTATTTAAATTATCCATCCAGTTTCTGTATCCACTTCTCCTATTCAGGACATGGGGGCCCAGAGCTTATCCCAGAAGCTACGGGTGCAAGGCAAAGAATAACCCAAACCGAAAAACCCAGAGAAATCCCCACAACAACTCCCAACGTGGAGCAGAGACTCGAACCCGGTCCTAGAGGTGTCAGGTAACAGTGCTAACCACTGCATCACAGACATAGTCAAATTACACTATGTATATAAAAAAAAAAACATTTTCTATGGACAATATTTAACCTATATGAACGTGTAAAATTTTGTGAAAACGTGCAGGGCAAACAGGCAACACCTTGCCATGCAACGCAGATAAGTGGGTCTTAGGAATTTAGTTTTATCTAAGCGTAACTCAGGCTCGGTGTAAGTGCCATTTCCTACAGTCACGCAAGAATATAACTTTTCGGTCTGTCTGTAGCCAGGCCCGCAGGCAGAAATAAATTTAGCCGGGGGTCCTGCAACCCCACTAATAGGTCCCTTTCGGTACATTTCGACGACCTGGGGGGCCTTAGCTAATTTCGAGGAGGGTTCAAAGTGGGTTATTTTAGTATCTAGCTACGTGCCTGATAAGTAACAAAAAAAAAAAACTCGGGAGGGGGTGGGTGGGATTCAAACCCGGTATTTTACTACGTGGCTACGTGCCTGCCTGCATCACGCAAAATAATACGCATCTTATGTTGTTTGTGTTATAAACCTAACATCACATTCAGATCATAGCTTAGGAAAGGCTACAGTCCAGAAGTCTCCCCCCACCCCAACCATGGACAGCGATGCTTTAGGCTTGCAGACCAACTGGCAGCCACATCTGATCGGATGCTCCTGGTTTAATTAATACTGTATACATTGCTTCCCCATGCAGCACAGTAGCGTCCCTGACACATTTTCGGAAAATAACAAAGTAAACGAGACCCCAAGTCACGCAGCGGTTTGCCAATCATTCGCAGTATAGTATCCTATATAAACACCCCGCAAATGCACACTATGCGTTTATTACTGCAAAAACTCTTACCACGAAGAAAAATCTATATTTGATGCAGAAACGGTAATAATACTTGCCGTATTATCTCTTCATTTCCATTACCCTGAAACAATTTCTTTGCAATTTCCATACAACAGATGCAGTTTTCCAAGGTGATTCATTTTTTCTATATTTCCTATTTTGATCAGGTCTCCCACGCTTCTGTATGTAGCAAAGTTTTTTTTTTCTTGCAAGTCGGCTGGAAAGTTTGCTCTGTGGATATAATTCACATATTGAGCCGCGTCATATCATTCCGGCATAAGTACATTCACAAGTATCTGACAGAGAACCATCTGGAAAACAATTTCCTCTTAAGAAATAAGCATAAAAATAAAGCATCGGCGCGCTTTCGCAGGGGAGGGTACTGAGATGCGGCGTAGTCGCGGAGCGTCCTGCTGTATAGATCTTAGGGAGTTTCACAGCTACCTAAAAGGACCCAGCAAAACCAAACCCGGCCAATCAAAAGCCAAGCCGTGTAGGACATGACCGCACGCGGGTAGTGCATGCATCACTATTTCACTTCGCCGACGATTTTTGACCATCTTTCACGGCTTTTTGACAAATATGGTTTTAAATTTACGCCGCAAAAATGTACTACCATTAAAAAATATGTTGTAGGCTCAATGATGCGTTAAGACTTTCATACAGAGAATTCTCAAAGCCTTCTATTCAATTCTTGATAAACCCACAATCCTGGATTACTAGAGAGTAAAGCATTCACCATGAAGGTCTCTAAATTAGTGTACATTGATCAGCGGCCTCAGCCCACAGCAAGAAGTCCGGTAAAAGCTGACATGAAGCAGGAGGGTAGTGTAAGTTTCTGTGGAGGTGGGATAGCAAACAGAATCACTTGACATGATGACAGGAGGAAGGAAAGGGGACTTTTATGGGTGGGGGCTGATGTCGATTTAACAAATTCAGCATGGGGGGGGGTAGATTTTAGCTTCAGCAGGGAGAAAACACACACACACACACAAACGTTTGTTGAGTTAACAGCTACAAGTGGGTATGGGGTAGAGTGTCAAGATTTGGTCTGGTTTACTGGGGTGTTAGAAAATGAAACCCATCTACACCCCCCTTCACAGGAAGTCACTAGGGTTTTCATGGTAGCCTCCAGGGTTTCAGATAAATTTTCATTCAGCTGGTTCCATTCTTGGACTATTAATCTTACTTGGATAAAATCACCTATTATCAACTTGACCCCAGTAAAAGCATCAGATAACTGATCCTCTGTTAAAAATAGTGCTTATAATGAAGATTTTTTTTCCTATTTTGTGTGATGGGATAACAAATAAAGTAACAAGGTAAATGGTTTGTGGAAGTCATGGGGGAGGAAGATGACAGAAACTTAAAACATCTCCTGTAAGAACTCAAAGGCAGCATTGTAACATCTCCAGCTCTGGCTAATCAGAGGCAACACTGCAAAAGCACCCGATGTCTAAGGAGCAGGAGGACATGTCATGTGTATCAGAAGGGGTCTGACTGTGTGCTCTGTTATTTGATTTGCCAGGTCAAACACATGAGAAGTAAATCACATGCAACATGATTAAAGATGCTTGTTATATGTGAGCTGGTCTCATCCCTCTTTTTGATAGTCGGGCTGCTTTGCAGATGAATGGATGGAACCTTCATCTCTGCTAAACCATGTAGACTTAAGACACGAAAATGTCACCCGCACCACACTGGCAGAAGTATGCACATGCACTGCAACGTATCACTACTGCGATAACTGGCAAAGGACGAAAAGCGCATCAGCTCTGCAGACTGAAAGTTGAGGTTCTCACACCTCTGAGGCTGACATTTTAGCTGGTCGAGCTTGTGTCTTGAATTTTGTGCCTGATAGGCAGTATACCTAGGAAGCTAAATGTCACCGCAAAAAATGTTGCAGTGGTAAACAAGGCAAAAAGAGTGAAAGAAAAATCAGAGAAGATTTGCCACAATAAATAAAATATTATGGGCTGTCACACATGGGAACTTCCTTCAGTACATGTTGATATGATGGATTTATTTATAGCAGAGAGTAGCTGTCATGTCTCCAGCAGATTCAGTGTCACTGCTGTTTTCATTTTCTTCTCATAGACCTTTACAGCAGAGCTGCCTGAAAACATCCCAGTACTGTCTTACGGGCATGGAGATTTTTTAGCTTGGCCAGTCTTTTTAGCAGTAGATTAATGGTCCATTCATAGAGGAAATCTGCTCACGTGAGGGGATTAGGAGGCAATATGAAAACAACTGAACAAACTATGTTTTATTGAAAATGCAGACATCAAATTGCAGTGAGACAGTGTTTTGTGTTGTAGCTTCAGACAAGCACACTGCAACAATTACAGCTACATGTATTTTTATTAAAATTGTGAATATTAAAGCCTAAAAAATACATGAGAGTATTACAGATAACACAATGGACTCTTTCACGAAGCAGTTTGGTGGTGATGGAGCAGAACTGGATTGTACTGGTTTGTTTAGTAGTGGACTGTAAAAAAGCTAACATCAGTTGGCACCATTTAATCACACCTGGCATTGTTAGCCTCAGCAACATGAGAGTGGAGGACTGATATGAGAATGAACACGTATTTCTGTTGGTTGGAGAAGATCGCAGCATCCTTGTATGGAGTAGATGTGTCTCACAAGTGTTCCTCCCCCCTTTGCTGAATGGCTCTGGAGGATGGGGGGTGGGGGTGTTCAGGAAGGCACATGACTGCACTGCTATGGAGAAGCAGATTCAGTTCTCAAAGTGCTCGTAGATGGTGGAGATGTAGGCCATCACCCTTTGCCAGTCTGGACGCTCCATCCACTCCATCTCGTCAATGTCCTACAGCCCAGGAAGTGCCCACCATCAAATCTCCAGAGTGTCAGGGGATCAGCAAATCTCATACAATAGCTTAATGTTTAAAATGCAACAGCCTCACAATCTGCGTCCATTTCTGAACAGCTCATCCTGCTCAGAAGGTTTAGGAGCCAAGCTCATGAAGCACAGGACACAAGACTGAAGTCCATACTAGACGGGATGCTTGTCTATCTCAGGGCCTATACCCTCTATGGGCCATTTAGAGACAGCAACTTGCAGGATTTGAACACCCAACCCTGAATGTGTTGGTAACAGCACTACCCACAGAGCCATTGTAGATTGAAGACCTTACTTCTTAAAAACTCAAAGGAAATACAGAGTGGGGAAAAAAGAACAAAACAAATTAATCACAATTATCTGAATTTCTGTTAAATTTGGTTTCCTATGGAAAAATAATAATGCTGAACCCTTAGAACAGTAGAACCAAGCCTCCCTCGGGGATTATCATCCACAACAGGCGAGCTGCTCAATACTTTGTATGGGAGGACCTACAAATGGTCACTAAAGCACTGGGGGACTTTGGATTGAATGAAAATGTAAACTCCACTTACCAAAGTACACTTAATTCCCACACTTTCTGCTGCCCGAACAGCCAGTATCAGATTTCTTCTCTGAGTGAAAATTAAAAGAAAAAAAAAAAACATTAAACTGTGCTTAATTTACCTAAGCACAAGTGGTAATGAAAACCGTTTACAACTCAGGTTTTGGGGTAGACATTAAAATTTTCTACTTTTTGTGGTCAAACTTTACAAAATTTGTCAATTATCATGATTTGGATTTCAATAGGAATCTCTGAAAAGCTTTATTAAATTACTTTTTTTTACTACCTCTGTGACTGTGAGTGGTGCTCTGTATGCAGCAGACAATGGGATTTGGCTCAGATTGAACTTGTGTTTTCCTCCTGTGTCACCAGGAAGGTGACTTCAGTCTTATGAGGAACATTGTTGGGCAAAATGCCAGCTGGCATTCATTTCAAATCTACCAATAGAATTACAGTTTCTGACCTTATCTACCAATGGGAATGAAGAGTGCTGAAGAGTACTTTCACTTGCCTTGTCTTGACCATTAAGCTCCTGGAAAGGGATGTGTCCTGGCAGAAAGGCATGTAGGATGGCACAGAGCGCCAGTCCATCTTTCCAGCTACTACTAAAATTCTTTATATTGATGTTCTGGGAGGAGGAAATGTAGCAAAAAGTGGGAAAATAATATTAAAAGAGTCAAGATACTTCTTTGTAGCAACACTGCATAGACATACCATATAATATAACATATTATATATAAGGAACCCAAGGCATACTTTACATACCATATTTCCATATGTTTCTATTCCCCATGCTTCTCAAAAAACAGGCGGGTAACACATTAAATGCTCACATGTTGACGGTAACGACTTCAAAGTTTGGAATTCATGTGTGTGTATTTGTGTGTATGTGCATGTATGTTGTATTTGAATAGACCTAGGTCATGGCTATTCAAATCACGGTCCTCGAGGTCCAAGCACTGTTGATTTTCCATCCTTCTTTTACCTGTGAGCCAGATGTGAAGCCTCTGGCCCATCAGAATCAGTAATTATTAAACTACCTGGTAGAACTGAAAACAAGACCTGGATTTGGAATCGAGGGCCAATTTTGAATCGGGGGGATCTAGGTGATCTGATCAATTTCCTTCAATACACGCCTTCTACTTAATGATCTGTTTCAAGAGGTCGAAGTTCAAAGAGTATGAAGGACAAAATGACCAGTATTAATCAGGAGCACTGGATCAGGAAGAAGGCGGTGCTGTCAGTTGCAAACCCACCAGACTGTACACACGCGGATGCTTATTGCGATTAATGTGGTTTACAGGATCAGACTAACCATCAAGAGCAATTGGGTTAGAGGGGTACCCCTTCTCAAACCAAGATCAGGTAAATTGACTGTTTTTAAGGAAAGACAGAAATCATTGAGCAACAATGGCATTTTTTCCTCAGTTCTTGGTGAACAATTTCATTAGGAGAGCCATCTAATTCTTTAGTGTATGGTGTATAAGACAGATGCTGTGGGTGACAGTGGCCTGGTTTTGTTTTGTTCCATGTTCTGCTGGTTCAGTTTGGTTTACACATCAGAAACCGCTCCGTATTTATCTCCACAAAACAAGTGAGTGACGTTTGATATGTGATCAACAACAGGGAGGGTCTTTCAGGCCACCCCTTATCTGCTCTGCCGGGGTCAGCCCCCAACCCCAACCCTAATCCGAAACCCCCATCCTGCACGTCCATCAGGAGACACAAAGTGCAGAAGCTTTTGACCACCAACCCTGGCCCTGAGAGGGCAGTGAGAAGGGCCACGCTTAAGTGGACGAGAGGTAAACATTGGGCACGAAGAGGGTCTCTGTAAGAGGGTCTCTGTAAGAGGGTCTCTGTATAGTCCAGCACATGTGGATGGCTGAAAAGGTTCCAACAGGCTTACCTGATCCTCCAAGCTTACTTAAGAGGAACCACAGACCAGGCTGTGGATGGTCATTGCTACATCTGCACTGTGGGGCTTGCCCCTGTCTACAAAAACACCCAGACCTCATCACCAGTAGCTACCAGATCCTGAAGCTGTCTCCGGGAAACCCAAGCCCCCTTCCAAAAAAAAAAACCCCTATGCCCTCTGCCCTCCTCATCCAACCAGGGCCGTTCCCAGGCTGCAGTGAACAAGATCAACTCCCAGGAAGCCGTGACACTACCAGCCAGGAGCTGAGGGACGAGCCTCATGGGAAATCACAATGGTGCCCCCTGAGGAACGAAAAAGCCCCAAACTAACCTTAATAATAATGTCATGAACGAGGCCAGGCTGATACTTAAGTGTGATAAATAAACCGTCCACATCCCTGCCCTACTCCTTTTGTCATTTTCAGATAAGTCGCCCAAGAAAAACAAATTGAAACCCGTTAAGGAGATAAATGGTATTTGTAAAACATGACAGAATGAAATTGCCCCAGGCACCCAGCACGGTACATGATGGGATGGTTCTCCACGACGCACCCAAATTTTCTGTCTTATTTCTAAAATGTAAATATGTGTCTGCTTGCTGATTGAGAGCACAAGGAAGGTTCCTGAAATCCACTTGCTCCTTCCTGTTTTCCCTTTGGCCATACTAGACATACATAAACAAAGTATATCCCTGATAATGAATGTCTGTTGCCTTACATGTGAGCTTCATTTGCTCTCATGAAATTCCCACCATTCATTAACTCAAATGCCCAAACTTAATGTAATATGCAGTTGATTTACTTTTTGTGAGCTTTAAATGTCACTATTGCTGTTGAGAGACTGTCACTGAATCCTGGGAAAGGACGACAATGGATAAGAAACTGTATGATGCAAAGACGGTATCCAATGGGCACCCAAGAGACTGTGGGTTACTTGCAAATGAGGCAGCCATTGGCTACTGAGGACCAGGCCAGCCCACCATTTGTGGTATCTGACCTCCTGACCTGTCGACTTACCTGGTACCCTTGGGTCTTCCTCTGGCACCATCTGAGAAGCGCATTGCGCTTGGATTCACCATTTTCCCGTACCAGAGCCCTCAGTGGATCCAGGACCTGGTCCCTGAAGAGACACAACAAAGCCTTAGGTGAGTCTTTAAAATACAATAACAGGACCTGTAAAGTAAATGCAGCGGTTGTCAAACTCACGTCTTCATGTACGTACTTGATTTTGCCTGCTAACAGATTATAAAGTCCTTGATTGTCTGGCATGCAGGTGGTGGACAATAAAAATTTGGACTGTCCAGGGGAGATTCAGAGGACTGGGTTAAATATCACTGATAATCGGATCAAACCAAGCCAAACGGACTGTCAGAAACCCAGTTCGGTGGGTTCCTTGCATAGAATGGCTCTTCCATCTCCACTTATCATGATAATGTTCTGATTGGGGGATGGGATGGTCAACAGCATTGTCCAAATGATCACATACCCAGAGTTGCAGTCAGAAATTTGGAAAGAGCAGGTACAGTCCTATATTCTGTTATTTACTATACCCTCATTAACAGTAGTGAAGCCCAAAACCAAATCCATCCCACCATCTTCTCACAGCAGCTTCTGTTCCCTCCCTGATCCCGGCAGCCACTTCTAGACCATGAAGCCTATGACTCTACTACAAAGTCTGGGATTTCAAATTGTCTGACAACCATCTGTGTCAGGGGTGCTCAGGTATTTTGGATTGATCGGGGCCTAAAGGAATTACTTGAGGAGGCAGAGGGTTGAGTTATCATACAGAAAATGATGGCTCACATCTTATAAGCTGGAGTCTCTCTGAAGATGGAGCGTAGGGCAACGTGCCAGGGGGGGCCACTTTGGGCCACATTACCGATGACACTTGTACTCTTTGGGGGTAAATATTTATGTATTTCTTTGCAGGATATTTATACAACCACGGGACCATGGGAGGTCCCGGGGGGTGGGGCAGACACTGATTAGTTAAACTTGATATGATGGCAAGTCACGTCTTCAAGACAGGAGGGGGCTTTAGTGCACAAAGGAGCTGGGGTCTTGAGATAAAAACCAACTGTTGGGTTGTTCACCTCACAGGAAGCCATTAAAACATCACAATTTACCCGGTCCGTACATAATTCGTAACTATTTAAGGGTCCAATCATGCAATAAAAATTTGCCAGGCAATTACAGAGATACACTGGAATGTTCAACATAGCCAGAAGCGTGGAACAGAGCAGAATATGGGGGCAATCCAGTCTGCACACCTTCTTAAAAGCTCTATTTGAACACAGATGTGTGTTCTGCCACATGAGTCTCCATTTTGAAAGAAGTAGACACTGCAACACAGGAAGTGAAGTACGCAACACCAATTTTTAAATGATGGCAATATACTCTACAGAGGAAATCAAGCTGTGGGAGGCTGGTTTCCTGAATCAGAGACAGGGTCTATGAGCTGATTTATGCCAGGATAGTGCGAGCAGATGAGGTACAAAATGCACCTTTAACTTTTGTCCCACATCAATGTCACCTCAAGCTTTTTTTTAATATATGTTCTGTAGGCCGCTTTTTGCTGTGGTTCTTCCTTGGTCTGTCACCTTGTACTGAGGATGTAGAGTTAAGAGAGGCCAGAAAGCCACTCAAATGCTCAAAGTGCTGAAAATACTACCCCTCCAAGCCTTAATTATATGGCCAAATGATTCTGCACCCTCAAGTAAGATTCTCGTGTGTCTTCAGCTTGTAAACTAATCTATTTGCATAAAAAAACAGAAGTGGTTTATCTAGGAGTGAATTATCTAGCACAACGCTCACTTAGAAGCACACTTTAATTAGAGCTCGAGTATATTTTTGTGTGTGACCCGCTGTTCGTGAGGAAGCATGAGTGTGATAATGTGTGCATGAGAAAACAAGTAGCAGTTTCAGTGTGGTTGTCATTAAAGTGCCCCGACCTGGGACTGCCTCGCGCCGTCATCTCGCTGCAGGGCTCTGGTCGGGAGGGTGAGGGAGCGCTTGGAGACCTGAGGATAGCAGAAGGGCAGGAGCCCTCCATCGCCTCCTCGCTGCTCCCATGTGACACTGCCAAGAGGGAGCATGCAGACTCTACATTGAGACACAAGGAGGGATTCAAACCCCCAACTATGGAGAGAAGGGGGATCAGCCATATTGCTCGCCAAAGCACCGGGCCGCCCAGATTCCCACCCAGTCTACCTCAGTTTGCTGTCTGAGATGATTGTTTGTTTGCTTGCTTGTTTGTTTGTTTGTTTGTTTGGTAAGGGCACTGTGTCAGCTCACCAGATTCGCTGAGCCTCCTGTCCATCCGGAGCTGGAGGGAGGGAGGGCAGCTGGCGCAGGAATTCTGAAATGGCAAGGGGACGGGTAAGAACATGTACACAAGTGGGTGGGGGGGGGTAGGTGGACAGTGAATGCTACCACCGGTATGGTGATGCTGTCTATATGCATCTCTGTACGTCCTTAACTGGCTGCTGACAGCCCGCAAACAAGCAGCAGACTGGGTCCTATGTGCTGTGACCCATGCTTCTCATTGTGGGGGGAGGGGGTGTTATTTCTGACAGCCTCACTTCCTTGTAACTAATAGGCAACCTATTGTTTTAGCCAAAAGCAGGCGGAAGGGATTATATCTAAATCGGCTGCATTCACATTACCCCCCCCCCCCCCCCCCCCCCCACATACACAAACACACATAACTTGCCAGCACATACGTGCACAGAGACAGGCACCAGTGACTGACTCCCCCTCCCTCCCACTACTGTAACCCTTGAATCTGAAAACCGAGTTTCAAAACAAAGGCTAGCAGAGCCTTATGTTAGAAGCGGTCACAGATTATAGATATTATTTTGTGTTTAACTATGGAAAAACTGCTAGATTCATTAATATGAACCTGAAGAATCTCATCTGTAGACAATAGTATAAAGTTCAGGCTGACCGCCACCAGCTGGAGGAAGGAAAAGATGCACAGGGGCTATGGAACGGCGGCTGGGAGCGTCCCTAGCCTTGGAGAAGCCGCTTTTCATCTGGCAGCGGGCTCTTCTGCGTCCCGCGATTTCCCAAGATGGCAAAAGCCATCTGAGGGCTAGTCTGAGCACCTTCCGCCCCAAGGCACTCTGGGATGGGATGGCCGCCTCATTCCAGGCCAAGACAAACAGTCTCCTCCGACCCAGGGGGCATACTGGGACGCGGGGGACATACTGGGACGCGGGGGACATACTGGGACCATGGGCTGTTTACGTTTTACACTCAAGGTCACACACTCCTGGCATCAAGTTATTCTGCAAAGTGATACTCAGAGAGCTACTCGTTAAGGAACTAAAATAACTACTTCATTTATTTAATGGGATATTAATGCATTTCTGTGACAAGAGATAACTGAATATTTTGCTAGGCTGTAGTTTTCAAAAGCCTCTCACCCAGATTGTGTTTTGGGTGCACGGTTCTGTGAACCTCACGGTTTCACAAATTCACAGGCACGACACACGAAAATAGCCTCGCAAGACGTCGACATGCTTCTGGCGCTGGCCCGATGTTGCCTCCGTGAATGACTCTGCTCATGACACTGACGCTGGCCCCCCAGGCTTCCGGGGGTGCGGCTTAATGGCACCCGCTTCTGTCATGTGGTCATGTTGGGGATATTGCTTACTATGCAGTCCACCTATATTAATGCAACCAGATTCGATGCAAAAAGTATTTTAAGAATTGGTAGGAGAATCCATTAGAAGGAAGATCACCCACTGGAAATTATTTGAAAGCAACTTACAAAAAAAAAAACTGCTATCTGAAACTACCGAAAGCCCCCCTGCCCAGAAAACGTGACAGGAAATGGCCTGGAAGGAGTCACTTCCTCTTGTCAGGAAGAGGAAGGAATGGCGGAATCTACAGAATGCTGGAGCCCTTCGCACAGGAAGGAGCCTGAGCTCAGGACAGGAAGTGAGGTCACAGCAGCTGTGGCGCTCAGGACAGGAAGTGAGGTCACAGCAGCTGTACACCTGGCTTGGGCTGGACGTGATAACGCTCAGCTCACTCGATCTCTGGCAGGCGCCTGCTATTTTGTGTCCACTTCCAATATTCCTATCTATTTTTATGTATTTTGACAGCATTTAATGAAAAGAGACCATTATAAGAACATAAGAAATTTACAAACGAGAGGAGGCCATTCGGCCCATCAAGCTTGTTTGGGGATTATAAATCAGTCTTTATTACATATCAGACAGGGGAGATTCCCGACCTGGAGTCTGTCGAGTTTGCTTCTCAACCCCTCATACACGTCTGAACACTGGTCTCTGGATAAGTCCACTTGACCATAGGGAAGCTGGTAAACTATTGACTGAACACACACACGCACACACACCAGTGTCACACTCTGAGGGGTTAACGAAGCAGACAAGGAATGTCTTGACCAACATTCCAGTTATCCAATAAACATCCAGTACTAACACAGAGACCCTCGTAAATCACAAGCACGTGCATGGAAGACAAGTGGCCACGTTCCAGCATCACAAACAGGCGGGAGAACCCTGAGCTATGTGGCTTATTTGTGTGCTGATGCAGGTCACTGTGATCAGAAGCTAAATACAAATATGCGGCTAGATATCTAAGCATCCAAGTGTCTGTACAGCCTTTCATCATCAGTGAGCCTGGAACGCAGGGGGAACGTTCCGGTCAACAAAGGGAGCCCATTTACCTGGACAGGAGAAACCACAGCTGCCCGGGGAGACCTCAGAAGGTGGGGGCTGAGGGGCGGTCTGGCCATCGGCGTGGCAACGGTGCTGTCAACACCCTGTGTGGGGGCTGTGAGCGCGCACACACACACACACACACACACACAAGGTCACTATATGGAATAATCAGCTGCACATACAACATTTACTGGTGCTCATTAGAATTACAATTATTATCAATATTATTTCATGTATCAGCATTATTACCATCATTTCCCACTCCAGTCCTCGGGGACCCACAGACAGTCCACGTTTTTGCTCCCTCCCTGTCTCTGGGTCCCTAAGGACACTGATCATCGCCATCATAATCATTTCCTTCACTACCTCTGTGATCAGTGTTCATCAGTCTGTACACAGCACATGGTATAAGTGCGCTCAGGGTGGGCTGGGCGCTGGGGCAGGTGCGGGCACCTTGTGGAAGGAGATCAAAGGTCCTGATGAGGGCACTGATGGTGAGAGAGGGGGAGCAAGAGGAGGAGGGAACAGGACGTTCGACCTGATGCAGCCTGGTCATGTCACTCTGCGCCACGTTTATGTAGCTGTGCAGCTGATCCTTCCTGGAGGAACACAAAGAGTTAATACACAGACTCACACACACACACACACACACATGCACTCACACACACACTCACTCACACACACACACACACTCAGCGCAGGGCCTCCTCACCCCCTCCGCCTGGCCTCTTCCAGTTCATCCCCCTGCCCCTCGTTCCTGTCCTGGGCCTCGCAGACCTGCCGCTGCAGCATCCCCAGCTCTCCCTCCACCTGCTCCCGGACGCGGTTGGCGACGACCACGGCGGTCTGCAGATCAGCCTGGAACTGACGCCACTGGGCCGCCTCCTCCTGCAGGTGAGCAGACGCGACTTCACGCAACCTCAACTGCACCGAGAAAACCCAGTAGAAAGGCAGACCTATTCATAGAGTCATAACAAGCTAACCCAATAGACTTGGCTGTTGGTAATACAAGAAACTCATCTAACCTGAGGTAGAAACATGGGTACTTTTAAGGGGGGGGCACTCATCACATCCACCACCCCCTACGGTCATCGACTTACTTGGTGTCTACGCTGTAGAAGCTTAATCTCGCGCTGAAGGTTATGATTTTGGCCCTCAAGTTTCTCCATGTAGCCTGGGGGAAGAACGTGGGCACAGGGATCACTGGACAATAACAGTGAGAATTCACCTAAAACCTTACAGTCAACATTCTCAAGCAAGAAGTTATTGTATTCATTTTAAAGATTTCTGCATTAAGGCAAATGGATTAAAAAAAGAGCAGAATTAGGATTTCCCTAAATTTCTTTTTAAAGGGGACATTGAGTCAACCAACTGAATAGATTTAAGGACCCTGGAGTTAATTTTTAATGCCCTTGTTGCCAAGACTACACCTACAGTACCTTCCTGCCTCTTTGCTAACAATGTGGACTTTGATTACAATTAACTGTAGCTCTACAGCACCCCCATGTGGATAATTAGATTTTTTTCATTAGCAAAGCCACTAAGCAGAATGACCATTATGTTCTGCCTAAACTGCCCCAATTAGTAGCCAATTACATGTGCTGCGTATTCCTATGCAAGACAAACAATTTGCAAGAAATCAAAGCATTTATTGTATCTAAGGCAAAGCATCTGGAGCCTTCAGGTGTTACATGGGTGTCCATCTTCCAACCGGTTAGGCAGAGCAGAGCCAGACGAGGCCTGAGTCCCATTTAGAGACGGTATGAAAAATTATGTCACAGTAATAGTGACCACAAGTATCACAGTTATTAGTATTATCACGGTATTGTTAAAATGTGCTGAAAATGTTCAAAAAGTACTGATGCACAAACAATTTTTACCAAGTTTTATATTGAAAACCACTAAATAAAATGATCAGCACTATGCATTTTTTGTTGGCATAAACGTTAAAATAATAATGTAGCCAATAGCTGATGTAAACATATGCAAACCATATCAAATGTGTATTAACAAGAAATATTTCTGGGGTACTGTCACTGCCTTCTAACCTGTTTTCATTGGCACAAAAACTCACTTTGCCTCTATACCTGCATCTGGGAGACTTGGTAATTTTGGTTTAACATGAGTTGTGGCAATTAGTCACTGTTTTAATGATAATTAAAATTTGAAACTGCAATACTAACCGTTGGGAATTTTATCATGGTCTACCGTGAAAGTGGTAACTGTTTCAGCCCTAATCCTATCCCAGTGCAGGGCCCACGATAGCTTTACACCCTGCACATTCACACATGCCCGGCAGTTTACAGACTCTAGTTTACTCGCATGTCATGGGAGTATAGGAGGAAACACATGCGACACAGGGAGGATATACAAAGTAGGCAGACACAGGGAGGATATACAAAGTAGGCAGACACAGGGAGGATATACAAACTAGACAGACACAGGGAGGATATACAAAGTAG